>RRZL01000042.1:2229421-2240160 GCA_006782975.1 Chlorella sp. Dachan
CCTTGGCGGTGGCGGAGGCATCTCGGGCGGCGCCCTTGGTGGCGGCGGCCGCCTCGGAGGCCTTGACGGCGGCACGGTCCGCGGCGCCCGTCACGGCGCCCTTGGCCTCCTCAGCCTGCAGGGAAAGATGGAACACGTGCGCACGGGTTGGTATCTGTGATTGTGAGTCAGCCACCCCGCCATCCCTTACCGTGGCTGCGGCCACGCGTGCTGCCACCCAACACCAGGCGGCCGGCCTAGGCCAGGCATTCATGCATGCTCACCTTCCTGCCCGCGGCACGCTTCGCGCCCGCCAGCTCGTCCGCCGCCTTGTCGGCGGCCTCCTCGGAGCGGGTCTGCAGGTGGGGGAGGGTCAGGTGGACGGAGTGGGGTTTTAAGGCTGGGCAGGGTGGGGTTCAAGGCTGGGGAGCTCCAGGCACAACCCACACACTGGGGCTGACGCGGTACTGTCCAGGATATGCCCACTTGTCGAGCGCTCAGGGCAGGAGCACAGGGAAGAGCTCAGGGCAGAGCCCAGGGGAGAGCTCAGGGCAAAGCCCAGGCGGAGCTCAGGGGAGCTGGCACACTTGGGGCTGCAGCATGCCATGGGGCACCGCACCAGGATCTGCCCACTCGCCACCGCTCACCCCGCCCAGGCCAAACCAGCCACGCTTGGAGCTCTCCGCCTCGCCCAGCTGCTCCGTGGCGCCAGACACCTTGTCTCCGGCGCGGCGCATCTGCTTGACACAGAGCAGCAGGCGCAGGCGGCGGTTCAGAAGCTCAGCAGCAGGTGCAGGCGGCAGTTGAGGAGTTGACAGGGCACCCCCTTCTGACAGCTGCCGCCATCGCAGCCCAACCGCTCCCATCCGGCCCACCCACCTTGGAGCCCAGGGTCTCGCCGTTGGTGCGTCGCGGCTGCAGGGTGGGCAGGGGAAGGCAGGACTGAGCATCCACCAAGGTGGGCTGGCCCGCAAGCAGGCAGCAGGCACCCTACAGGCACCCAGTGTAGCGCGCATCGATCGCCCTTTTGCACAGCTGTTGGCCCGCAGCTGGTGCTCCGCCCCGCCAGGAGCATTGCCACTTGCTTGCCAACCAAACCACACCCACCCGGTCCTTCTGGTAGCCATAGGCGGAGGCGGCCACAATGGCACCCGCCGCCAGCCACGGCGCCAGCCGGCTCAGCAGGCGCTTCCACTCGTCTGCATCCTTGGGCCAGCTGCAGGCAGGGGAGCGAAATGAAATGTCATGAGTGGCATGGGGCAGCCAGGGTGCGTTGGTGCGAGGGGGGACCCTCATTCTGGCGGGATGACTCGAGGCGTGCAAATGCGAGCGGTCCTCCATAATAGCGGCCCCCTCGCATCAACCCCTGCAAGCTGGCAGGCCTCTGCCCAATCACCGCCAACCACGAAGCCAGCTCGGACCACCCCGCCGGCCCACCACCCCACACTCACCCGGCGCCGGCGCCGGAGGAGGGGCGTGCTTTGCCACCGGCGCCTGCGTGCGTGTCCACATCCACGTGCACTTGGTCGCGGGAGTCAGTGCGGATGTGCACGTCTGCGCGCTCGCCGCCGCCGGCGGCGCCGCGGCTGGTGGCGGCTGCAGGGATGGGGGCGGGGGAGGCAGTGTGGAGGACAGTAAACGCTTGCTGGGTCGAGCTTTAATTGCTGTGCTTGGCCTGCAGTGAGCTTCGCTCTTGACTCTCGGCCCAGCCAAAGGCAACTTGGCCAGTCTGGCCAGAAGGTGGCAGGCGCGGGCGCAAACAAGCGCTGACGCTGGCAGGCGGCTGGAGCGCCGCGGCGGCGCCGCTGCACAGAACCCTGACCGTGCCCACCCTTGGAGGGCGTGCCGGGCATGTCAGAGGGGCGGGGAGGCGCCCGCTCCTGGGGCGTGGGACTATGCTTGCCGCTGGTGATCACACGACTCTCCTCCTCGACCCGCCTGGCAGAGTGTGCTTCAGTGGCCATGGCTGCTGGGCTGCTGTCACACGTGCGGACCCAGGCGGAAAGCGTGCAAATGGCGAGAGAGGTGGAGGGTTGGGCTCATGAGCCGCTGCCGCGCTGGCGCTGAAACGGGCAGCTGCGCACCGCCTGCCGCCCTTCATGCAGCAGCGCCCTGCGGGCATTGCTCGCGTTGCTGATTGTTTACAGCAACACTTCTGGCTGAATACAACGTGTGAGTCATGTCGGAGGCTAAGGGAGGCATGGATGGGCCATGGGGATTTGGTCAGGGGCGAAAACACATCCGGAGGGCAGTGTTGGTCGAGAGCAGCATGGCACAGAGGGGGTTGGAAAACAACAGGTGGCAGTGTTTGCAGCGCATCTTCTCGAGCTAAAGCATGGAAATTGAATGGTACAGGGCGGGGCCGTGGCAACAAGTGAAGTGATGGCAGCTGGTGGTCAGTGCAGGTGCCGCTGGTGGGCAGGCGGCTGCGGCGGCTGTGTGGCAAAGCCGAGCCTGGCTTCCAGAGCCGCCACCAGCTCCCGCTTCCGCATCTTTGACCGCCCCGCAATGTTGTACTGCCTGTGGCGGGAAGGGTGCGCCGGTTGGTTGAACGGAGTCACGCTTAGAGCGGGTGGGGTGAGTCGGTGGCACGCAGTCAAGCAGGCAGCGGGGGGCATTCGCCTCGCAAAATGAGCTGGTAGGTGGTGGGCGTGTGGCTGCACGCCCCATGCCGCACGCCAGGTTCACCTCACTTGCCATCAGCGCGTCACAACAGGCCGCACGGCTCAGCCCTACACCCAATACAGCAGCTCGAAGCAGCTAGCTCACTGTGCCATGGCCCGCAGCTCCCCAAGCGTCAATGTGCGCAGGCGGAGCCGGGCATCCCAATGCTGCAGCGCCGCCTGTTCCTCCCGGTACTGCCGCTGCTCAATGTCTTGCAACTGCGGGCATTGGGGGTGGCAAGCACAGGGGGGTTGGTGTGCGGCGCGTTGCCATGCAGGCTGCATTTCAGCAGGTGGCGCGGCGGCAGCGAGTGCGGCAGCGGCGGAAATGGCAAGTGCAGCAGGTGCACCGAAGCGGCGCCCTCACCGTTGTCAGCAGCTGCCGCTCCTTCTTCGCCTCCTTGCTCTGCAGCGGCCAGCCAAAGCCGAGGCCCTGTACCTGCTGTGAAGCCAGTGCCTCGCCGCCCAACTCGCGGCGGAGCTGCTGCCGCTGCGGCGCCGGGGCGCCCTGCTGCTGAGGCCGCTGGCGCTGGACCAGCACATGCCGCACTGTCACAGCTGTAGCCCCGATGGCCGCAGCAGTGGCCAGCAGCGGGAGCAGCTTGGGCCCTTCGGCCGCCTGCACGACCAGGCCGCGTCTGCCGCACAGCGATTGTCTATGATTAGCACTGGGAGCCGTCTGAGGCGGCCAGCCACGCTGCAGGCGCTGCATAATTCGTGCGGTCGCAGCCCAGACCAGGTGCAGCAGCCCAGGGCCCAGACGCAATTGTGGGGCGATCCGAATGCTCAATGGGGGTGCGGATGGGTGATCGGAGGCAGGAGGCACTGCTGCTGCGTGCTGCGGGCGAGCTGCTTTCGGCAAAGCGACTTGCAGTGCCTCTCCGACACTCTGCGCAGTGCCCGAAAGACCTTGCAACTCGACAGCTAGGAGGTCCTTTCAGGCAGCACCTTTCACGTGCTCGGCAAGAGCGCTGCTCACAGGCGGTGCTGCATTGGGCAGCACAATTGACACGTCGCAGAGGCAGGTGAGACAGCCCCAGCCAGTTAGCCGCAAGGGAGAGGGCGAGGGCTTCTGCCGCAGCTTAGTGCTGCCTCCAGGGCGCCCTGGCGTGCTGCCAAACCACTCCGACAGTAGCGCGGGTGTCAAAGATGGCAGTGCACCGCGCCGCGGCAGCCCCTGGGCAGAGGTGCCCCCGCCGCCACCGCCGCCGCCTGCCTGCCGCCGCTGCCGCCACAAGATGCCCTCCCCTCACCCTCCGCAGGATTGCGCACGTCCAGCCTCCGGCACAAACCAGCCATGTCTTCTTGGCTTCATTGCTGCCAGGGCGCGCTCAAGGATGCTCTGAAAGGCATCTCCTGCCTGACTGCCCTCGGCGGCTTGGCCTGCCTGCTGTGGGCCGTCCGTGCGATGCTGCCGCTCGGTGCCACCGCCGCCGACCCCAGCGTCGCCTGGTTTGCCTGGGTGCTCTGGTGAGCCAAGTCTTGCGTGGGGAGGCGTTTGCGCGATGACTACACACATTGTGAACACACACTGGGTAGAAGCCGCTGCAGACAACAGACAGCAGTCGGCCTCAACCCTCACCCCCCGCCTCCCTGCCTCGCAGCGTGGCGGGCTGCCTGCTGCTGGCCCTGGGCCTGGCGGCAGCAACCGCTTCCTGGTGCTCCCTCACAGCTCCCATGCACTGCGTGAGTGGCAGGGGGCGCTTGCTTGAGCACGATCTTCTGCCGTGGCGGGGCTACCCTTTGCAAGCGTGCTGCGCTGCTCGCCTGGAGCGACTGCCAAGTGAACGCTGCGCAGTCTGCACAGTCGCCTTCAAGTAGCTGTCGCTGCCTCCCCACTGCGCAGTACACTGGCGCCACGCTGGCGCTGCTGCCGCTGCAACTGCTGGTGGTGTGGGCCTACGCCGAGCACCCAAGTGAGCTGCGGCGGCTGGCGGACCGCGACCAAACCTACACCCTGCAAGCCATCCTGGCCTGGGCAGACGCGCACGCCAGCCTGGCGGCGGGATTGGCGGGGCTGTGGCTGCTGCTGCAGGCCGCCGCGGCAGTGCTGGGCAGCGTGTACGCCTGCTGCCCCGCCCGGCAGCGGCACCCCTGGTGAGTGAGGCTGGGGGCAACGGCCACTGCAGTCCCCCTGTCACCAGCAGGGGACAGCCGCGGCCTTCACACCACTATCACGGAAGCAGCTTTACACCACACATGTGCCCCTTCCACTTGCCTGCAGGGACCGCTATTGGGCGGGCGATGATGATGGGCGGGAGCCGCTGCTGCCGCAGCGCCAGCGAAACGAGCCCGCCGGCCCGCAGCAGGACTCGCCGCAGGCGGGCGGCTACCGCACGCCGCCCTCGCGCTTCCAGAGCCCCTACACCTCCCCAGCAAGGCCGCCTGCTAGCTTCCCGCTGCCTGCAGCACCGCTGCCAACGATTGCCATAACGCGTGTTGACGGCGGCTCCACCTAAATGCTAAATGTACGGCTGCAGGCGAACGGCTGCCAACCGAAACAGCAGTGGTTTTACACTAGTTGCTCCCGTCTATCATTCATCTTAGCTCTCCGCCCCCCCCTGGACTCTTCCATGCATGCCCTGCTACACTTCGCTAAGCTATGTTACACGTTGACCTGTACACGTATCGCATTCATGATCCGCTGCAAGCAGTGGCGGCAAGGATTTGGCGGTCGAGGCAGTTATTTGCAAGCACAAGCTGCAAGCACAGGCAGGGAGGCAGGCGCGCACGCGCCAACAAGAGGGCTGAACAAGAGAGCTGTACAAAGAAACCAATCCTGGGCAAGTGCATTCGGGCAGAAGAAACACATTGGGAGAAAAGCCCCCGCAAAGAGGCGGCGGGCGGGTTGGAATGAACATGGCCATTCGTTCTGGGCATGCCAAGAGGGCATCACATCTGGCTGCCAATGTGCAGCCACCATTAAAATGGCTCACTCCTTGCGCTGCCGCTTGGAGCGCAGGTCGTAGCGGCAGGATCCGGCAGCGCCGCCGCTGCCCGCCTCCTCAGCACGCCGCTTGCTGGGCCCGGCACCGCCAGTGGCAGCCAGCTGGTCGGCAGCAGCTGGCTCGGCGGCTGCTGGCGAGGCAGCAGCTGGCTGAGCAGGGGCAGGCTGAGCGGGATCAGCCGCCGGGGGCGCAGATGCGGCAGCGAGGGGGGCAGCGGGAGCTGCAGCAGGAGCGGCACCTGCAGGGGCGCCGCCGCCGGGACCGTCCATCCCAGCATGGTCTGCAGTTTAGGCAGGCGGCAGGATGCTTGTGGGGACACCACAACAAATCCAATGCAAGACAGGCCTCGCCGCCAGGGGCAGCAGTATCCTGCAAGCGTGCAAGCGGGCAGCCGCCGCCGCCCCGTTCAAACCGGCATAGGGCTTACCCTCCTCCACATCGCTGTCGCTGAGAACCTCCTCCTCGAAATCTCCATCCCAGCCCTCCGCCTCCTCCTCGTCCTCATCGTCGAAAAACAGGTCGCCCCAGTCAAAAACAAGCGGGAATGGTGGCAGCGGGAAGCCCCCAGCCGGCAGCCCGGCGGCTGCGCCACCCAGGCCGCCGCCGCCAGCTGCAGCAGCTGGGGCAGCAGCGGCGCCCGGCCCATTGGGGCCCAGAAGCTGCTCCATCACTTGCTGCATGACTTGGCCCAGCACGGCGGGGCCCAGAGCCAACGGGCCGCCGGGCGGCAGGTCAAACTGGAACTGCAGGGGGGTGAGGGCGCAGGGGTGGGCACGGCACAATCAGACACACTTCACGTCCCTCTGCACACCCCGGGCAGCATATCTGCCCTGCCTCCACCATCCCTCCTCTCTCAGAGACTCGCAGCAGGTAGGATGCAGCCCAACCATCTGGCCATGTGCCCACTTGCCTGCATGACGTGCAGGTTCTGGCCAGGGCCCAGCGGCATCTGCTGGTGCTGCATCATCGCAGGCCCACCGGGACCGGCGCCAGCAGCTGCTGCAGCAGCAGCAGCCCCTGCGCCTGCTCCAGCGCCTCCGTTCGCTGCGCCGCCAGCGCCAGCTGCTGCTGCTGCTGCTGCAGGCCCAGGCTGCTGGCCGGGCTGGCCGAATGGTGCTGCAAATGGTGCTGCACCCATGTGTGCCGCCAGCGCTTGCGGCGGCGGGCCCGGCAGCAGCACGATCTGGGGTGCGACGGCGCCTGGAGGCAGCTGCTGCTGCATCGCCTGCACCAGCGCCTGCACCGAGGATGAGGATGGGACCGACCGAGGTTGTTGGGGGCAGCTGGGTTCCTAGTCGGTCAGCAGGGGCATGCACGCTTGCGTTTCCAAAGCCAACAACACCAAGGTGCCACCGCTGGCAGCTGCGCCTCACCTGAGCAAACGGCGGCACCGGGTCTCCAGGCTGGATGACCTGTGCGCCAGGCATCATGGCAGCCAGAGCAGCCGCACCCAGCGGCGGCACTCCTGCGCCCGGCTGCTGGACCTGCTGCGGCCCCTGCTGTGGGCCCTGCTGCTGCCCCTGCTGCGGGGCTGCTGGGCGGCTCAGCGGCGGGCGCACAGTCTGTGCCTCAAACCAGGCGCCATCTGCCCATGCGAACAGCGGGAACGCGGCCTGCTGCAGCACGGCTGCTATGGCGTCTGGAGTGAGGCTCACGGCGCGGCCGTCGTTGCCGCGCACCGGGCGGTTCAGGCACAGCAGCAGCTCGCGAGCGGCGCGGCGGAAGCGGGGCGGCAGCCGGCGGTGCAGCTCGGGCGTCCACAGCGGGCGCTCCACGGCCGCCCTGCAGGCAAGCGGGGCACCAGAAAGCAGGTGAGGGAGCCAACTTCAGCGGCTTCCCGACGCCTGCTACAGCCCCACTACGGCACATACTCGCACCACAGCCGGCCACGCCCACTTCAACCGTCTAACCTCATCATGGGCACCGCATGCTCCGCCAGGCGCAGCGCCTCCTCCGAGGGCCGCACGCCGTGCTCCAAAAACGCCTCCACTGTGGGGATGTCGCGCGCCACGCAGCAGGCCAGGTCCACTGCCGTCAGGGTGGCCTCATCGCTGGCTGCGTTGTTGGTGTTGATCCCCAGCATGCCCAGCATGGCTCCCTGTAACATGGCAGCCTCCTCGCCATGCATCAGCGCCTGCGGCATGAGCAAAGGAACATGGCAGGGCGGTGGCACAGGGGTGGTGCAGCTGTGGCACGGGGGATGGTGCAACCAACCACGCAGCAGCGCCTTGCCATCCACCTCCCACCTGCATTGCCGCCATGCTCTTGCGCATCCGCCACTCGCCGTAAGAAGGGTATAGGTCAGGGCAGGCGGCCAGCGGGTCCTGCAAAGCAGTGGAAACGCCGCCGCATCAGCACCAGGTCTGCCCGCATCAGCCTTGCCACCACATAGGCATACCTGCTGCGTGCTGCCCAACCCAGGTGCGGCTGTAGCTCAAGCGCTGATGCACGGCTCACCGCGCCACGGCGCAGCAGCATGCCCACAGTGCCGCAGTGGCGGCCTAGGATTGCAGAGTGCAGCGGCTGCAGCTGGTCGCGATTGCGTGCAGACAGGTCCGAGCCTGTGGGGCACATGGCAACGGATCTTTCATGTAGGTTTCAGATGCCTCGCGGCTGGGGTTCGTGCTTACCCCAACCACACTGCCGGCGCCCACACATGCTGCTGCCACGCCACCTGTCAACCAGCAACGGCCCTCTGTGCCCACCTGCCTCCACCAGCGCCTCGGCCAGGCGCGTCCAGCCACGGGCGGCGGCCAGGTGCAACGGCGTGGAGCGGGCGCGCGCGTCGCCCAGCTGCAGCGGCTGGTTGATGCCTGCGCAGGAGGAGGGCAGGATCATGCGTGATCAAAGCTGCCCTGCCGCCATGCTGCCGCTGCAAAAGAGGCCGTGTGTCAGGAGAAGATGAACGGAATGATCCCACCAGGGGACGCGCAACAGAGGCTGTGTGTCAAGAGAAGGCAAACGGGACGGGTCGCCCCCGGGGACGCGCAACAGCGGCCCCGTGTCATAAGAAGGCAAACGGGATAGCCCCACCCAGGGGACCCGCAAAAAACGCTGACCGCATGTGAGGTCGATGCCGGAGTCTAGCAGCAGGTTGACTGTCTCCTCCTCCTTGCAGTTGGCCAGCACAAAGTGCAGCACTGCGGGCGCGGGTGCATTGGAGGTGGAGGCGGAGGCTCAGGAAGGACGAGGGCCCAGTGCCTTGCAGCAACTGATAGCCAGCCATGGCAAGCGATGCACGGTTTGAGCGTCGCCGGCACCACGCAGCACCCATCTGCCAGCCAGCACCACGCAGCACCCGCCTGCCAGCCAGCTGGCCCGCACCTGTCAGCTCCTTGCCGACGACGCGAGCACCCACGTCGGCGCCCGCATCCCGCAGCAGCGTGTACATCTGGCGTTTCACTGCCTCGCTGAAGCGCGGGTTGGGGGGCTGGAGGAACACCTCCTGCAGGACAGCACGAGAGCACTGAATGAGCAGGTTGGGGGGCTGGAGAAACACCTCCTGCATGGCGGCACGGGAGGATAGAATGAGCGGGTTGGGGGGCTGGAGAAACACCTCCTGCATGGCGGCATAAAGGGCATGGAATGAGGCCGCGTGGCGGCACGTGTGGCAGCGCCAGCGACCACTGCCCGCAGATGTTCCCAAATGTTCGCGGCACCTGCGCGGCAGCGCCAGCGACCACTGTCCGCAGATGTTCGCAGCACTTGTGCGGCAGGGCCAGCGACCCCCCTGCAAATCCACTTGCCTGCACGACTCGGATGCCGTCTTCTGCCGCAGCGTCCACGTTGGCATCCGCCTGCACCAGCTGTCGCATCGCCTCCAGGCGCCCCAAGTGGGCGCACGAGTGCAACACTGCAGCAGGCACACAAAGTGTGCGGCGGTCGGGGGTGTCGAGTGATGCTGGCAGCCCAAACGTGGCATGCTCTGCACCAAGTAAACCAGTGTTTGCAGCACCGCCGCGCCTGCCACCCGAGGCCCTGCACACCTGAGGCGCCCCCCTCCGTGCCCTCGTTTGGGTTGGCGCCCGCCGTCAGCAGCTGCTTTACAATGCCCGGACTGCCGTGGCACAGCACGCTCAGCATGAGCGGCGAGCGGTCGCGGAACCCAGTCTGCCGTACCAGCGCGGGCGTGCAGGCTGGGTGGGCCAGCAGGGCCGCCAGCGCGCTCTGGCCCTGTGCTGTCTGGGCGGCAAAGTGAAGGCTGCGAGCGTGGGGAGGAGGGGAGCGGGTGAGATGTGGGTGAGAGGAAGCACTGCGTGGAACTACGGCCCACAGGCATGGGGGCCAAGCAACAACAAACCAGCCTGCAGCCGCTGCAGCCCCACCATCAACCAACCACAGCAGCCGTCACCTGGAGGCGCCGCGCCGGCTGCGCTTGCTAGGGTCTGCGCCATGAGCCAGCAGCGCCTTCACAGCGTGCTGGTTGCCGCAAGCGGCGGCAATCATGAGAGGTGTGTAGCCATCCACCTGGTTGGAGCCGTCCACTGACAGGCGGCCCGTCTGCAGGGAATGTGGAGCAAGCAGGGAGAGCAGCAGGTGGGTGCTGGCAGCGCAGCGCATGGGTGCTGGCGGCGGTGCCACTCCAACCGTCTCACAGCACAGCACCCACCTCCAGCAGGCGGTCCAGCAGTTCATCCCAGCCGTTTGCGGCCGCCACGTGCAGCGCTGTGGCGCCGGTGGCGTCTGTGGGAGGGGAGGCGCCGCCGCCGCGTCCGCCGCCGCTCAGGGTTGTTGCCGCATCAGCTGCTCCCCACAGCCTGGTTGCAGCTCGCAGCGGCCAGGTGGCACGCTGGGCCTGCAGGCAGAGAGGGTATTCATGGATTTGTGGAGCAACGTTTCTGGAGGAGAGGAGCAGCGCCCGCCCTGCTGCATGACAGGTCACTATGGAGCCGGGCTGTACTGCAGTGCTGGCAGAGGGAGGCGAGGAGGGACATGTGAGCCAGTCGGGTTGTGGAGGAGGGCAAACCAGCAGCCAAGCCTCCCTCTGCTGCTGGCACGATCCACCACACCTGTCTGCTGAAGTAGGCAGCGAGCAGCTGCGCAGAATCCGGCGCCTCTTCAATGGCTGGCAGCGATGGGGCGGCTGGCGCAGGCGCAGGCGCGAGCACGTTGCCCATGCTGCGGCAGTAGATGGAATGGGGGGGGGGGG
>RRZL01000042.1:2240185-2264671 GCA_006782975.1 Chlorella sp. Dachan
GGGGTGATCACGAGAGGACGGACGCTGGGCGGTCACGGCTTGGCGGCGGTGTTGTGGCGGCGGCGGCGAGCGAGGCCTGCCACCTCTGGGCGCCCGCCCAGGGCCAGCGCGCTTCCCGTGGAGGCGGCGTGATCACCTGATCGCCCGCAGGAGACGCGCTCAAGTGCGTTTCGTTTGCGCCGCGAGCTGGTGCTCTGCTATGTATGTAAAGCGTGCTAGGAAGGTGAGTTTGGGCGGCGATCAGTGCAAGGAGCTGCCGGCGGCGGCAGGGACGCGCCATTCAAGCCACCGCCGCTGCCAGCTGCATGTCGCCTTCCCACAGGCTGTGTCCCACAGTTCAATCTCCACCACCTCGACAACAAACAGATGTACAATTACATATGTCCAACAGAGATCGGCGTGCTGGCGGGTGCATTCGAGGCGCGTGCGGCGGCGAGCGCGGCAGGGGTTAGGTGAAAAACGGGTGAGCCGGGCCGGCAAGGCAGAGCAGTCATTCGTTGGAGCTTGACAGCAACAAGCAAAGAATGGGGATCGAGCGGGGCTGTAATCGGAGGTGAGACTGCGGCGCCGGGGCTCGGGACGAATGTGAGGGGCGCATGAGGTTGGCCCGGGGCCTGGGAAAACGCACAGGAATGAGGCTTCACCCGCCGCGGCAGGCGGCCGCCGCGGGAGGGTACGGGCTGGCAATGAGGCAGGTAATCAAAGGAGAGGAGAAGGGGTCAAGGTGCAGGGGGGCGGGGCCACAAAAGACATGCTGCGCCGACGGCTGGCGCCGCTGGCGTCAGGCGTGCAGTGCACTGAAATGCTAATGCTAATCATGAGGGATAGGAGCGGAGGAGACAAGGTGGGGTGTGGGGCAACGCAGGGCACATGCGCCCCGCTGGCTGCGGCACAGCGGGCCCCTCAACCGGGCGGGCAGGCGCAGCCCGGCGGGGCGGTACGTAAGGCGGGCAGATGGGCGCTCCCGCCGGGTATGGCATACCGTGTAGTATCGCAGGGGCCTGAGAAACATTGGAGCGCAGCTGCGGCCGCACGGGCCGGCTGCCAATCGAGACAGGGGTACCGGATGGATGGAAATCGGTGCGTGGCTTGGGCGCACGCTATGACGGGTGCAACTGAGGGGCGCCCACGGCGGCGGGCCGGCGCCGCCGTGGGCGCGCCGCATGGGGGCGGGGCTAGTGTCACATGTTGGGCCTCTGCGGCCGCGGAGGCGCTCACTGTGGGTTGAGGTGCACCTGGGAGGCGCTGCGCGGCAGCTCAGCCAGGATGCTGCAGGCAGGCGGGAGGGGAGGTGGGTGCAGGGGTGGGTGAGGTGGGTGCTGACTGTGGGCCTTGGAGCGCCGGGCTTGCCGGCTCATCCAATACCCACCAATCCCTTGCATCTCACCACCCGTGCAACAACCCTCTAAAACTCACTGCTCCAGGGACAGCCCCCGGTCGTCGTCCGTCACAGGGGGGGAGGACGGCTGGCCGCTGTTGGCGCGCGCCGCCAGTGCCGATGCCGCACTCATGAAGCTCTGGGAGGGCAGGCTGCCGCTGGCCGGCATGCCCGCTGCGCCCAGACTGCCCATGGCCTGGCCGCTTGCCAGGGCGGCGGCTGCCGCGGCCAGGTAGTTGTCTGGCATGCCGCCAGCGGGCGCCACCTGGCGGGTCAGCGCCGAGTTGTCAATGGACCGCCGGGCCAGCGAGCCAGCAATGTCAATGCCCTGCAAGTTTGGAGGGCAGGAGGGCAGGCGTGGTGCGTCAGGGCAGGATCAGCACGCACTGTGGGAGGCTCGACTGGCCTGGCCAGCCGGGGCGGTAGCTGGCGCGCCCGCCACCACACACTGGCGGGTCCTCCCACTCTCGGACAATCTACCACAATCTCTGCCCTCCCGGCAGCAAGCTGCGTCCACATGCGGCTCACCTCTGGCACGCCAGCACCCGCGGCAGACCCAAGCCCAAGGTTCTGCAGCGCAGCCAGCAGGGCGGGGTCAATGCTGCCGGCCGCCGCCGCGTTCGCCGCCNACCTGCTGCTGCGCCGCCGCCTGCGCCGCCTGCTGCTGCTGGATGAGGCGCGCCAGCTGGCTGGTGGCCTCGTCCGCGGCAGGCACCACAGTGGGGGAGCCCAGGCGCGCGGCCTCTGCATCGATGCCGGCGCCAGCCACCATGCGAGGGGAGCCCCCTGGGGAGCTGCCGCTGTGCTGCGAGGCATCGCTCAGAGTGGTGTGCAGGCCGCCCGCCACCAGCACCTGCCCCGCCGCCTGCTGCTGCTGCATCAGCTGCAGCTGCAGCAGCAGGTTGGAGCTGTCGTGCTGCAGCGCCGAGGCAGCCACCGAGTTGGGGCTGAGGCCCGCCATGCCGGTGGGCGTGGTGGGTGCAGAGCTGTCGGCGCCAGTGGCCACGCCCAACAGGGCCGCGGGCGTCTGCTGCTGCAGCGTCTTGAGCAACTGTGGTAGGGTGGGGGAGCAGGCAGGGGTGAGATGTGGGGCAGCTGTGCAGGACGGCCGCCAGCAGCGACTGGGGCAGCAGGTAGCAGCAGCAGCAGCAGCAGCCGCGGCCTGGCCATGCTCCCTGCTTCCTAGCCCTTCGCTCACTCCATCCAAGCACCGCACACAGCCAGCCCTCAACGCAACCCCAGCACCAACCTGCACGCTCATCAGGGGCTCCAGGTTGGCGGACGGCCCGCTGCTGGCCAGGCCTGAGGGCACCGAGCCAGCACCCAGGATGCCGCTCAGCGCCTGCGCCAGCTGCTGCTGCTGCAGCGCCCGCGCCTCTGCGGGGTGCAAGGGGGCACCGCAGCCAAGAGATTAAGCGGCGCGTGGAACGAGTTGCGCGTGGAACAAATTGGAGGGACACTGCCCCCAGCTACACCGCAGGCAAGCTTGCAGCCGCACGCAGCACGGGCAGCTGGGCACAGAGCCACACAAGGCAACAGGCAATCCAGGCGCACCTGCCACCAGGCCGGCGTGCAGCTGCTGGTTGAGCAGAGGCGGGTACTCCTCTGCCCGCCTGCAACACCACAAAGGCATGAAGCATGCACGCTCGGTGCTCCGGCTACTGGGTGGGCTGCCGAGGCCATGCACGTGCTTTAATCGGCGTAGCAACTAGGCAGCGCACGGCCCACCCAAGCCACACCCTGCATCTCCCAGCGATGGCAGCGCACAAGCACAAGACAGGCCCAGAAGCACCCACCGCAGCTCGTGCTCGTAGTGAGCGAAGAAGCAGACGCGGCGGCGGCAGCTGGGCCCGTCGGTGCACATCTGCGGAGCAGCAGGGGCAGGCGGGCGGGCCGGCAGGCTTGATCAGCGTTGCATGCTGGGCGCCGATTGCAAGCAAGCGGGGGTGGCATGCAAGTATGGGAACAAAACAAGGGCTACTACCTACTGGTCCAGTACACATTTCGCTGGCAGCAGTACGGGGTTCGAAAAATCCGGCGGCAACACGCAGCCGCAGCCCAGCCCACCTGCGTCCGGTAGCGGCTGGGGTGCAGCCAGCACTCAAACACGCCGTGAGAGTACGGGCAGGCGTCTCCGCGGCGGCACACACCCGTCTGTGGAGGGGGAATGGGCGGAAGTGTCAGTCGGCCTGGTGTGTATGGCCGGCTTCCGCCACGGGTGGCAGCTGCCCGGTTCAAACCGCCGGCAGCTGGGGCAGCGCCCAGGGCTGGTTCACCCAACTGGGCGCTCCACTGTCGGGCGCTGCAAGTCTAGGGGCTGGTCCAATGCAGCTGCAGGCAGCGGCCATGCTTGCAAGTCGACCCAGCCCGTCCAGAACCTGGCAGTACCTTGCGGAAATCTGGGCAGGCTGTGCCGCTGTAGCGGTAGCGCCGGGGGTCCCGCCGCTTGGCCTTCTCCCCCTGCAGCAGGCGAGCGGGAGCGGCAGTCAAGCAATGCAGCCGCAGGCCAGATGCAGGCGGGTCGCCAAAAGCACGGCCGGCCCGCGCCGGCCAGAAACCCTACACCCATGCACGCACTGGGTGCGCAAAGGGGCACGCCGTCCAGTCATGTGGCCGCGCCCGCGGGCACTGCAGCACACCAGGGCCAAGGGGACGTCTTCAGCAGCGCGGAGAGCTGCAAGCAAGCCCACCAACGCGCCCGCATTGCGGTAGCTGCCGGTGGCATGGCGGCTACGGGCGGCGGCGGCGGCGCACCCGCTTGACTTTGAAGTCTGCCGCGGAGGACACCAGGGGGTTGCGAGGGGATCGGGGCAGGAAATATGGCAAGGGTCAGCGTGTTCTGCAGTGGCACGAGCGGCAAGTGCCCGACCAGCCTACAACCCGCCCCAAACCCCGCGGGCGCGCTGCTGGTAGCTCCTCACCATACATCCTGCAGAAGGAGAGGGGAGCGGGCGAGTTGGCGGGTCACCCACACTGCGGCACTGGGCTGCGCGCGCTGCGGCGCCCCGCTGCGGCCTCGTTGCCTGCCAATCAATCGATCGACATTATGGGAAACTCACCGGAAGTGGTCACTGCTGAAGGCAGGCTCGTCGAGCGAGAAGGCGAGCTCGCCGCCCACTCGCGGGCCGCCCAGGCCGCCTGGTTCAGCAAGAAGTGTACCCATGGTCGTGGAGGGATGGGTGATCAGGTGTAGGAGGCAAGGCGCGGCCTGCAGCTTGCACCGCGCCGCCGCCGCTGTGCATGACACGCCTGCACCACTGCTGTTTGGACGCCGCAAAACACCCACCGTAGCGCATCTCGGTGCGGTCGCCGGACAGAACTTGTTATATGGACGGAGGAACAAGGGCGCGGGCGGCAGAAGGCTGGGGGAAGGCGGCCATCGAAGCTACGACGAACGGTTCCATGCTGGCTTCCGAGACCATTTGCCTCACACACCACAGCCGTGCCTTGCAACGCTCTCCAAGGTAAGCATCCCCCAGAAACCTTGGCAGCCGACATGCTGCCAAAGACGCGTCTTTACTCTGAAATTCGGCCAGTGTATGCCGCTGGGCAACAAACGTGCATGCATGTGGGGGCGCACAAGCTGCCACCAGCCCGCCTCCATGCCGTGCAGTGCGGTCGCTTTACAGTGCATGAGAAACTGCGTCAAATAATGCGGCACAGCATGTCCGTCGCTGATGCCGCCCGCCGCTGTCGCTAACCGTGCTGCCAACACTGCCGCCGCCGCCGCCGCCGCCGCCGCCGCCGCCGCTGGTCTGGCCGGCAGGGGCGCCGCTCATGGCATGCCCGCTGCTGGCTGCTCATGCCGCGCCGCCATTGGCTTCCTCCGCGTCCGCCATGCAGCTGCGGAAGCCCTCATTCAGCTCCTTGCGGTTCAGGTCCTTGCCTGCAGGGCAGGGGCAGCGTGGCTGGATGCCGGGTCAGAAGCTGGCCGCGCAGCTGAGGCAACTGCGAGCGACAACGCGCAACAGTCTACGCCATGCCATGCCGTGCCTGAGCCAAAGCTGTGTAAGTTGCAAAGTGGCACACGCTGCCTCAAGCATGCTGCCATGCCATGCCATGGCCATGTCGCAGCACGCCATGCCACGCCATGCACTCCACACTTTCCGTGCCGCCCACGCCAGGCCATGTCATGCCCCATGCCATGCCCATTCCATGACAGGCCGTGCCATGCTCAGGGCATGTCACGGCATGGCAGCTCCGAGCATGCCGTGGCATGGCACGCCAACAAACACCCATGCCCTACACGCCACAGTCCAGCAGCAGCGCATGTGCTCATGTGCCAGACCACAGCGCACCGGTGAACAGACGCAGTGGTACCGCTTCTCGCCCGGCTTCCGGCCCCCCAACAGCACAGCACGACCACAGCGCAGCACAGCGCACCGATGAACACGACGCGGTTGTACCGCTTCTCGCCCGCCTGCCACGGCTTGCCCAGCCCCTCCCTGCTGCTGCCGAATTGGAGCATCATGTGCACGCCGTGGAACACAAACCTGCAGCGTGGGGTGGGGTGGGGGTGGACATGGGGTGGCATGGAGGTGCACAACTGAGCGGCTGGCAAGGCAGGACCGGGCTCCATGTGCCATGGCGGCAACCGGTTGCATGTGTGTGCAGCCTCGAATGCAGCACCCACATGAAAGCAACCCCCAACAACCCTTGGCCCCGCGGCATTGCACTTACTTGTCGTCCGTGCCCGCGATGTTCAGGATGCCCTTGCTGCGGTAAATATCGGCGCCCTTCTCCTGCAATGCACAGGCGGGTGCACATGTATGCTGACCTTTAAGCATGGCATGGCTGCTCCTCCTGGTGCGCATGGCGGCGCGCTGCTGCTGCGCCAGTGGCGGGCAGTGTTCAGGCCATGGTGAGCCATGCCATGGATGGGCAGGCTCAGGCATGGGCTCCCTGAGTCAGCCAACCAGTCTCACTGGTTGTGCGGGAGTACAAACAGCCACCGCCCCAACAGGCCCACCTGCAGCAGCGTCGACAGCCACTCGTTGAGCCGCTGCATGTCAAGTGCGCCTGTACACCCAGGGAGAACATGACTAACCGGTTTGAGCCTGCATGACGGCATGCTCACCCCTGCACTGCAGCGACCGACTGCGGATACGGCACACGGCGCATGCCGCTGACTGCCACTCGCAGCAGCGGGCCGCCTGCAACACAACCAAGCACTCACTCCCCTGCGGCTGCAACACAACCAAGCACTCACTCCCCTGCGGCTGCAACACAACCAAGCACTCACTCCCCTGCGGCTGCAACACAACCAAGCATCCCCGTGCGGCTGCCACACAGCCTCACCGTCGCACTCGATGCCTACGCTGCTGACGCGCGAGTCGTGCACGTGCTTGTGGCCGTGGTGTGCATGGTCCTGCGTTTGGGAGGGTGGGTCGATTGGGGGGTGCATGCTGGCACACTGTTGGGGGCAAGACTGGAGGCAACATGCTGGCACAGGTATGCCAGCGCGGCGCCCAGCAGGAGCAACAAATGCGCAGCTCCAGCCATGCATTCCGGGCCAGCCATGCAGCCGGCGAGAGCCGGGATGAAGTGCTCTCGCACAGCTCCCCTCGCACCTTGTCGCCGGCAGCACACTGCGCGCAGTCCTCCTCGCCGTGCTCATGCTCGTGGTGGTGGTGGTGCTCGTGGCCCTGCACAAAGGCAACGCACATACATATATACCCAGCGACCGGTGAGGAGCAGCACATTTCGAGGTTGATTGAGGGTGGGCATAAGGTGTGGTAGGGGGTGTGAAGTGCTGCCCACTACCCACCCCAACCTAGCGTCCACATCCCGTCCCATCGGGCTGCCTTGTGCTCACATGGTCGCCTGCTGCGCACTGCGCGCAGTCGCCGTGCTCATGGCCATGCTCGTGGTCATGCCCATGGTCATGCTGGTGATGGTGGTGGTGCTCCTCCTCCACCTGCGTGCAACAGATGTGAGGCATGCCAGTGGAGCAGTATGGTGAAGAGGCAATGGCATACAGGGAGGCAGCCTGCTGCGGGGGTGGTTGGAGTGCTCCTCCTTCACCTGCACATGGAATCAAGGACAGGGCACAGCAGAAGCTGCATGAGCGCACGCTGGCATGTGGTGCCTGCCGGCATGCGCACGCACGCCTGCACCCCGCCACATCTGCTGCTGGCACTGCAACCAGTGCAGCCGGCCCAGGCGCAAGGTGCACGCAAACCGCCGACTGGTTGCCGACTGGTTGCCGACTTGGCGCCAAACTTGCCCTAAATTACCGGACAGGCAACTGGCTCCCCACACTGACCGTAAGGAAGGCAGGGTCCATGCTCAGAATCTTCTCCAGGTCGAACGACTGCAGGGGAATGGATGAAAATGGGACGTGCAGATTGGATGCAACGTACAGAAGTGCTGGCCCCTTCCCATGCGCAGCACCTGCTCCACACCAACGAGCTGCACGCCCAGGCACGTGCCAACTAGCTGCACAGAACACCGGCCACACCAGGCAGACCGCCCACCTGCAGGCCCAGGATGCGGTCCAGGTCCACGCGCGAGTGGGTGCACTCGATGACCTCGCTCGTCTTGTTGATGGCCTGCAGATGTGCGGCAGTGCAGCAGGAGATGGGCACAGTGTGCCAACTAGTCCTGAACCCAAACCCTAAAGCCATCCAGGTTGTGCTCAGTCCCGTGCAAGATCCGAGGGCTGAGCTGTGGGAACCCCCGCTGGTAGCTTGATACCCGCTGATAGCACGGGATTTGATTTCGCACCCTGACCCAGGATATCACCTCGGGCATCTCCGCGCCCGGTGCCCGACAGCACGGCGGGAGAAGCAGCTGAACACGGAGCCAGTAGCTGTGAGGCGAAAGCAGCTGGACACGCGGCCAGTAGCTGTGAGGCAGGTGCGCACCTTAATGCGGGAGATGACCTCCGCCTTCTCCGCCTCTGATACCAGGTCTGTCTTGTTCAGCAGGATCTTGTCCGCAAAGGCCACCTGCAGGGATACAGCACCAGGAGAGCACAGATGATAACACCGGGAGACGGCATGCCATTGGACTGACAGTGCCCACTGCTGCTGAGCAGGGAAGGGGGTACACTCTTGTTCAGCAGGAGCATGTCAGCGAAAGCCACCTGCGCACACGCAGAGGCAGCAACTCCTGAGCCGGGTGCGGAGTGCACGGCGATGCACACTGCAGGTCCAGCAGCTACTGCTGTAAGTTTCACGATGGAAACCTCGTGGAAGGGTGGCCACCTGCTGGCTGTGCCCGCCCACGACCCACCACGCCCCGGCGTGCCCGCAGCCGAGATCATCCATCCGCCTGGCATCACGCCAGCGGCATGCTCCCCACAGCCCCCACAGCCCTTGCCCGCTGGATGCTCTTCTTTCTGCAACCCCCACAGCTCTTGCCTGCTGGATGCTCTCGTTGATCACTCCGTCCGGCTTCTCCTCGTCCAGGTGCAGCAGGATGTGCTTGGCGTCCACAACTGCAAGGCGGGGCGAGTGAGGATGCATATGAGTGGGTATGCGCCACCGGCTGGAACTTGGGGAGTGCAGCATGCATCACTCCGTTGATGAAGCGCCCATTGCCACACTGAACGATGACTGTGCATGCAGCGCGCCGAATGGTCAGCAGATCCGGGCAGCTCATTCATGCAAACCACACCCTGCTGTTTCAGTGTGATGTGTTGGTTTTGAGTTGCTGCAGGGCTCACCGGTGAGGATGGAGTCGAGGCGCAGCGAGTGCTTCAGGTCTTCGTCCACAAAAAAGGTTTGGGCCACGGGGGCGGGGTCCGCCAGGCCGGTCGTCTCAATCAGGATGTGGTCGAACCTGGGAGAAGCGTGACGAACAATGAGAGGCGTGTGAGTGTGAGCTAAAAAAATGGGCAGCGGGGTCCGCAAGACCCGTGGTGTCAAACCTGGCAGAAGGCAGGCGGTTCCGATCTGATGTCAGCGCAGCGCCCAGCGGGTGCCCTAAGCGGCTGCACATGTTATGTCCCAGCAAATCAGCAGCGCAGGCGCGCCAGCAGCAGCAGTGCAGGGGCAACACACACAGCCAGCCCAAGGCAACATGCGCAGGCAGCCACCCGCCTCACTTGTTCTTGCGCTTCAGCAGCTTGTTGAGGATGCGGATGAGGTCGCCACGCACTGTGGCCAGACAGGTTGGCGTGTGAGGATGTAGGCAGTCAAGATATGGGCACTGGCAGGGCAACAAGGGCACTGCACCGATGCGCTCCACCGCAGTTGGCAGTGTGCTGCTGCCCACAGCCAAGCGCAGCACCCGGGGGGTGCGCCGCGGCAGTGCGGCAGCTGAGCTCAGTAGGCAGTGCACCAAGATCAAGATATGGTGGAGTTGCCTTCGCCCACGCGGCTACGCTGCGCTTTTGCGGCCCCCTCACCGGTGCAGCAGATGCAGCCGTTATTCATCTCAAAAATCTCTTCCTTGGTGTCCATCACCAGAGCATCGTCCACGCCCACCTCTGCAGGCAAAGCAGCGAGAAGGTCGGGCACATGGGGCATCTGCACCCCCTGTGGCGAGCGGCGGCCCCGCTCCTCCTCCCATGGCAGGGGATCAGGTGGCGGCGCAGCAGCAGGCACCCCAGTAGCCCAGCCCTGCAGCGTGTCGACGGCAGTGCCAGCTGACACCTTACGCTCCCGGCCCTCCCCCCAGCTCCCACAACCTGCTGCCGCACTTACCGCCGTACTCGTTCTCAATCACCGCCACCTTCTTGCCGTGCTCCCCCGTCAGGATGTGGTTGATGAGCGTGGTCTTGCCTGCGTGCGTTGCAACAGGCACAGGCGATGAGAGCCTGGCGGCGGCGGCAACTTGCGAGAGGAAGGGCCACTGCCTGCCGCGCCGGCAAACCAGCAGACAGTCGGCCGGAGCAGTGGCTGCTCCACAGCTCCAGCAGCTCACCCGAGCCCAGGAAGCCCGTCACCACGGACACGGGCACCTTGTCAGCCGGCGCCATCCTGCCTCACTCCCTGCGGGCAAAGCCGACGCAGTGCAGGCGGTGGCGGCGGCGGCGGTGGCGGCGGCGGCTGATGCAGGGTGGCCGATTGGGGCGCTTCGCGCGGCACTAGCTCACGGCACAGATGCTGAGCAAAGCTACCAATCAACGCAGCCGCAAGTGCTCCTTCTGGCCGCTGCCCAGGTGCCCAGGGCGACTGCAGAGGCCCGGGCTTACGCGATCCGCTCACTTTGTCAACAGCTATAACCGCGAGGGCAGCACCGAGCTTCAATTGAGCAGACTCCGGCGGCCGCTGCTGTTCCAGTCCCTCGCTGCCGCTTCTGCACGATGCGCGGTGCAGGGCAGAACAGCACAAGCGATACAGCACCTGGGGCACCCCAGCAAGTGCGCCTGTTTGCTGCAGCCGCCGCTGTCGCCGCTGCCGCTGCCGCTGCCGCCGCTGCGATGCGGCCGGCGCCGCACCCGCTTCCTCCCTCCTTCGGCATGTTTGGCCTGGCAGCTGCAGCAAGCGCGTGCAAGCTTACATTTGGCATGAAACGTACCAGCAACAAAACGCAGTTGTGAAGCAGAGCAAAGCTCAACTTTCTGTGCAAATCACCACCTCGAATACAAGCACATTGCTCTTTTGGCCAATTAGGAGCAACAAACAGCAGAGCAGAGTCAAGCTGCCTGGTGAATGCAACTTTCATTACGGTTCAGGGGCGTCCCAGATGGAGTGGTAGAGGCCAGGGGAGTTGGGCATCTATGGGGAAGGGCTGGTTGTTTGTTGCTCCTCCCGAATCCACTGGCGCGCCGCTTCAGCTGGCCTTGAACTGCATGCCAACAGCAGGAGGACGAGCTCTCAGCTTAGAACAACTGCAGCTACCACCGTTTTCCGTGCAGTTCGGGCAGCAGTGGAAGAGACGGCTCTGCATGCCAACCCTGCCACACAGCACGCCAAAGTTGCAGGGCTGCCCCTCGGCAGCCCGCAGGCAGGCAGGTCTTACAGACAAAAGGGCGGCTCAAAGGCACCAGCCCAGCCTAGGGCGCCACTCCCACTTGCCACCCCACCGTACCTGCACGCCCAGGTCAGCGTTGCGCATGGAGGGCACACGCGCACGCAGCACCTCCCTGTTGCCGCCCTGCAGCGCCACCTCCAGCGGAGCTGAGGGTGTGATGGGCTGGCCTGCAGTGGGAACGGGCAGCATGGCGGCGTGTGGCTCCAGTCGCGGTCATGGGCGGGGGTGGGAAGCAGGCTGAACGCCTCTCCAACAAGCGAGCGCGGTGCAGGTGCAAACCACCCGGGTTTTATCCAGCAAGCTCTTCCATCAGGCACCAGCTGTGCTGCGCCAGCTGTGCAGCGCCAGCTCACCGGGGTTCCAGTCCCACCAGCCGGCAGAGGAGCGGGTCAGCCTCTGGCCGTTGACCTGCAGAGGAGAGGGGATGCAGGGCAAGGCAGCATTGTCTGCCGTGCAGCTGGGATCAAGGGCATGTCACATCGCCAGCAGGACAGCGGGGAATCCTGGCGGGCGGGCAGGCCGGCAGGCAATCATGCAGCAGGTGGATCTGCAGGATGGCATGCAGCAGGGAGAGCTTTGCCTGCATCGGTGCTTGTTGTCCATTACCTGGACAGCTAGGATGGGCTGTGCCGAGTTGCTGAAGCCAAACGCCTGGTAGTAGGCGCTGCACAAGATAACCAGGCGCAGATGGCAGCAGTCAGGGCGGACTGATCACAATGCTGGATTGACATTTTAGCACATCACCACGCAAGATGGCTTGATTTTACTGATTGTACTGCAGCGCATCCTGCACCAGGGTCATCCTGCGGCAGGACGGCCACCGGCTGCTGGGCACCGCCCAACTGTTGGGGTCAGGGGTCGGCCTGCTGGACAGCCGCGGCACTTGCCTGCCGCCCTCCTTCAGCAGCATCTTGATGGTGCCCTCGGTGTAGGGAGCGCATTCCACAACGTCCCACGACATCTGCAATTCAATTATTAACATAAGTTATTAGGCAGGATTTCTTGGTCAGTTGGGAGCAGGGTGCAACCAGGAACGCAGGGCGGTGCCTCTGAAGTGCAGCACTCAGCCTGCGCTACGTCCAGGGTGCCTGTGCAGCGAGGTGTGCAGGCGTAGGGGCACGGGTTGCTGTGGGCAGAAGGGGCCACAGGGCGCGCACTGCACGCATACCGCTTCCATAGAATGCGGCAAGCACAGGCATGTGCCCTTGGGCGCCCACTGTACGTACAACGTGTTCACTGAATGCGGCAAGCACAAGCTACACAACCACAGCATGTGCTGAGCTCACCACAATGCTTGGGCTGGAGCCTGGGTCGCGGCCGGTGACGTTGCGGAACAGCGGCGCTGAAATGGCCAGGTCGGAGCGGGTGCAGCTGCCTGCAGGGGCCGGGCACAAGCGACATCGTGGTCAACCGTTCCGGCCAAGTGGACGTTGTTGCATTGCCTGCCAGGCCTGGCAACTGCCGCCACGCGTGGCGCTGCCTGACGGGCGATGGGCTGAAGGCAGCAGGCAGCAGCTCACCGCACACATCGGCCACGATGGCGGGCAGCTCGATCTTGCCGGGTTCCTTGCAGCTCACATCGTCGCACTGCAGGCGGATGGTCACAGGGGCGGATGGGCACTGGGATGGAGTGCCCTGCTCGGTGCAGGGCAGGCAGTGGCTGCCCCGCAGGCGGCGCCCTTTGGGCAGGCGAGCGCACGCAAACGGGCTGATTCCGCCCAGGACGCAGAGGCATCGTGCCAGAGGAGGAAGCAATATGTAAGTGCAGCAACAGATGCCGGGCTTGCCTGGATCTTGATGCAACGCCCGCAGGCCTGGCCCTGCTGCAGCAGGTCCGACGACACGCCCACATAGTTGCTCTGCAGTGCAGGGAGGACAGGGCGGCCTGGGTGGAGCCACCCACCAGTGAGCGTCAGGCGGTCTGCACAGCGCTCGTCAAAGCCCACCTCAGATGGGCCACCGGCGTGGCTGTGGTGGCTCAGATACTGACTGGACCGCGCTGTGACCTGATGAGGTGCAGCAGACGTTTGCCCCGCACCTGGAATGTGGGAGAGACAAAGCCCAGGGAGCAGCCCAGCTTGGCGGCGCCAAAGGGCGTGATGGGCTGATCCTCATAAGCCACCGTGGCGATGCCCGTGAACCGTAGCCGCGGCTCGCCTGCAGCAGGATGGCACGTGAGGGGAGTGAGAGGGAGACAGGTTGCTCTGGGAGGAGAGAAAGACGGGCAGCTGCAGGTGCAGCGCCAGCTGGAAGTCTACCGGGCTCGGGGGTGGTGCGGACCGCCCGCTCCTGCCCGCAATCTGGCGGTCCCGCCAGCGCGCACCTCCCGGTGCGCCGACGCCCGGCGCCAGGCCAAACTTGACGTTGCCAGCGGCCGCCTGGGTTGCGTTTTGCGTCTCGTTGCCGCCCAGCAGCGGCTCGACTATGGATGCGAAGGGGTCGCTTGCGTTGGTGGCGCCGCCGCCGCTGCCGCCGTTTGCCTGATCCTGTGCCAGCGTGCGCACACCCGCTGCAGGGGCCGCCAGCAGCAGCAGCAGCAGCGAGCCCAGGCAGAGCAGCAGGGCTCCTGCTGGCAGTGAGGCTGGTGCTCCTCGATCGGGCCGAGCCATCGCAGCGCGCCGCTGGCGATGTACCGAACTTGCACTGGGTTGTGGGATGGGTGCAGCGCGTCTGATCGCAGATTGAGGCTTCCTGCGAGGCTGGTCGGCTTGGCGAAAACACGCGCAGCAGCATGGAGCCCACTCAGCACCCCGCAAGCTTGACCATACTCGCTGCTGGAACGCTCAGCCCAATTGCGATCTGTGATTGGCAGCCCTTCCCGAGCGCCCAGCGCAGGACGGCGTTTGGCAGCGGCCTCGCTCGGGTGCAATGCAGGTGAGGCGCCGCAATTAGTTTTTTTGCACGGCGCAGGTACGATGTGGAAGGCACGCAGCCGCCATGCAAGCCTCTCCAGCTGCCCCACGCTGTCGCAGTTCGGCCAGGGGCGCTTCGGCGTTCGCAATGTCTCGCCCACACGCATGACCAAGCTGTTTCTTCAGGGCAGAGGTGAGCACCGGGGCGATGGTGCACACCGCTGCCGCCGCCGCCGCCACTGCCGCCGCCGCTGCCACCGCTGCCTGCAGGCCGTCACAGCTCCTGGGCCCTCCTGCTGCAGGCTTCCGGGCCTCCGCCCCGGCAACAGCATCCTCAGCGGGGCCAACACAGCAGCAGCCGGCTCCGGCAGCAGACCTGGTGCAATGGGTGGAGTCCAGCGGCGGCAGCGTGAGCGGCGTGCGCATCACTCGTGACCCCGCCAGCGGCTTTGGCCTGCAGGTCAGTTCTGCAGCCGCTTCCGCCTCCCTCACATTGCACGTTGCTGTTGATGCTGAAATGCAGCTGCTTCTGCCTCCCTTGGACTGTGTACTGAGCGCTAACTGCTGGGTTCCTGCCGCCCGTGGCGTCCTGCAGGCAGCAGCAGACGTCAGCCGGGGTGCCACCCTGATTACCCTGCCCAGCAAGTGCCACCTCACATACGACGGCAGCACCGACCCGCGGCTGCTGGCGCTCATTGAACAAGTGCCGGCGGAGCTGTGGGGCGCCAAGCTGGCGCTGCAGGTGCGGCCGACACTCTGCCTGTTGTAGTACCACGGTCGCCTCCTGCACTGTGCCATGGTTAAACATTGGTGAAGGCCTACCTGCTGCGGCTGCTGTGCGCTGGGGCTGCTGGTGCTAGCCAGCCACAGGGCTGACTGCCCTGCGTGCGGTTGAGGTTGGCCCCTTGGTCCTGATGCAGGTTGTGGCCCACCGACTGCTGGGAGACACTTCTCCCTTCAGCCCCTACATCCGCAACCTGCCCATGGTGCGCCGTGCCGGCCATGTCCCTTGCAAGGCATGGTGTGAATCGATGCGTCCGTGCTGCAGGCGGGGCGTGCACGTGCCGCTGCACAGGGCACTGCACAGTGCACGCTTTGCTTCCTCAGCTCACCAGCTGCTTCCTTCCCTCACTGTGCGTGCCTGTGCCCAACCCCCGCTGGCCGCCGCTGCTCGTGCCTGCCTGGCAGGGCGTGGCGGGGCTGCCCATGTTCTTCGATGGCCGCACACTGGGCTTGATCCAGTACCCGCCCGTCACCGAGCAGGTGCGCCGCCTGCCCTGCTGCGATCTGTGCATGCACCTGGTGCTGCAGTTATGTGCGTTGAGACACAACAGTCAGCTCCCAGCCGCGCTGGTAACCGACCTCGTTCACCAGCGCGAGGCCCATGGCAGTCCACCTTTCCAGCAGGCGTCACTCGGCCCCACCTCCCTTCATAAGGGGGCATAACATGCTCCTCCCCACTGTTGCTCCTCCCCGCCTGTCCTCCCCACTGTTGCTCCTCCCCGCCTGCAGGTCAAGAAGCGGTGCCGCTGGCTGGTCAGCTTCGCACAAGACACGCTGGACCCCATCCGCGGCAGCCAGGCGGATCCGTTTGATGGAGCGGAGGTGGACGCAAACGCGCTGGGCTGGGCGCTAGCAGTCGTGACATCGCGTGCATTCCGCACCCGTGGGCCCGACCAGGTGCGCGCTGCTGGGAGTTGTCCCCGCTGCAGCTGGGAGGTGTCCCTGCCCTTGCAACATAAGCACTGCGACTCAGGGCGCTATGTTTGTTGTTTCGGCGGCCAGTAGGTTGCAATTGGAGGCTGCTTCTGCTGCACGCACACGCTTCAGAGGGGTAGTCATCCGAACGTCTGCACAGCCGGATGCCGCCCTGCCACGCCCCTGCCTGCAGCCCGCCGCCATGCTGCCGCTGATCGACATGTGCAACCACAGCTTCTCGCCCAACGCCAAGATTGCACCGGGGCCGGGGGGCGCCATGTGCATGGTGGCCACGCGGTGAGAGCGCTGCGCTAGAAACAGCGTCAGGGCGGCGGACTTTTGTGCGCCACGAGCCAGCCGTTGTACACGCGCAGAGAGAAGTGAGAGCTGCTGCACCAGAGGTGGCAAACTCAATCACACGGTGTGCGATTTTTAACTGCCGTGCAGGGAGCTGAAGGAGGGTGAGCCGGTGCTCATCTCGTACGGAAACCTGCAGAACGACTTCCTGCTCATGGTGCGTCTGGGTGGAGAGGGGGGCCACCATCTTATGGGTTAGGCATCTGGGGTGCAGGTATCAGGGGGGTGCACTGCTGCAAAGTTCGGGGGTTGCCTGTGCTGCTGTGGGCCCCACTCCCCTGACGCATGCCCTGCTAGACGGCATCCTGCTCATGGCGCGCCTGCTTTGGGGCACTGCTGCAAGGTCTCAAGCGTTTGCCACTGCCAACTGCCGCACTTGACTGCAGCCCAGCTGCTCCTGCTCAGGTACTGCACGGTACAAATGTCCGCACTCGTTCCGCCGTCTGGCCCCGCCTCCCCCGCAGGACTATGGCTTCATCGTGCCGCGCAACCCATACGACACCGTGCAGCTCAGCTTCAGCCGCGGCTTGATTGAGGTGGGCGGCGGCTGTGGCCGGTCAGCGGCTTTGCGGCTTGGTCGTTGGAAATTGGCTTTGTTTGACTTGAACACTGGCATGGTCGATGTGGGTAGCGGCTCGGTCGCTGCATGCGCTGCCGTCGTAGCGGTCTCTGCTAGCTGCACCGGGGGCTACTGCAGTTGCAGCCTGGTACCTCCACCGCCTCCTGCTGCATCCCCCACCCTGCCACCAAGCTGCACCAACTCGAACTAGCTTCGCAACTACTACCGTGCGCCCTGCAGGGCGCCAAGGCTTTTGCGGGTGTGGGGCGGGAAGAAGCAGCCAGTAACGAGGAGGCAGATCAGGCGGCGGCCGACCTGCCGCTGCTGCCGGCTTGGCAGCAGCGGCAGCTTGCGGCACTGCAGCTTGTGGGTGCCGGGGCCAATACAGAGGTCATCATCCGGCATGCGGGTGCTGAGGGCAGGCCGGTTGACCCGCGGCTGCTGGCGGCCACGCGGGTGCTGTGCGCGCCGAACGAGCAGGCCTTGGGCGGCCGCAGCGGAGTGGCGCAGCTGGGGCGGTGGGACGTGCCGCTTCCCCACGCGGCGGCAGAGGCGGCGGCGGCGCGCACGCTGGCAGCGCTGTGTGCCGTGCTGCTGTCGCAGTTCCCCGAGACAATCCAGGAGGATGCACAGCTGCTGGCGGCGGCGCAGCAGGCGGGCGAAGAGGCGCAGCTCAGCAGCGACCAGCAGCTGGCGATCAGGTTTAGGATGGCGAAGAAGGTGCGTGCCCGGGCAGAGCACATGCGCGCTGGAGCGCAGGAGGGTGGTTGGTCTGTCTGAAACACGCATGACGGGGCCTCTCAAAGTATGGTGGGGCCTCTCGGCTTCCAACTCTTTGCAGGCACTGATGCTGGAGGCAATCGAGGCAGTGATGGACAACAATGCACGGAATGCCGCAGCCGCCGCAGCAGCCAAGGGCAGCAGCAAGCCGGGCCAGAAACCCAAGCCATCCACGAGCAAAGGCTTTGGGAAGTGAGGTGGTGCGTCTGAAACGCTGCGCGCAGCTGCGCCCTTGTAACAGATGCCGACGCAAAGGGACGGAATCTGGGCAGCCGGCAGCTGCGGTCCAGGTCGCGCCGGCGGGGGCACTCGGGCATGCCATCACATCATCACGTAGTCCCCTTTCGCCGTTTGGCTGTTTTGTGTTCGATGATATCTTTCACGACTCTGGGGCGATCCCTGCGGCTTGGCAGAACGCAACACGCGACCATTGGCCGGACCGCTCGCTGACACCGCTCGGCGGTGTGTCTGACGCTCGGAAGTCACTGTGGAAAGAGGGGTGCGTGTCTACAAGCCGCGCCGAGATCCCTGCAGCACAGCCTCCCCCCTTGCGAGCACTGTTTGCTCGGCGCGCAGCTCTTGCTCTCCTTATTGTGTGCCAAGCAGCCTGCGTGATCAGCGGTCTCCCCAAAGCGACGAGCTAGCTGCCACCACGGCTGCCGCCGCCGGCTTCCGCCGCCGCCGCCGCCGCTCACCAGCTGGCCAGACCTCTCTCTCCTCCGCACAGGCAGGCGCTCGGCTGGCCTAACTACCCACCCACACCCCACGCACCTGGGGTGTACGTGGTGCGATGGAGGACATAGGCGTGGTGCCCGTGCAGTCCGGGCAGTCCATCTTCTCGGTGCGCCTTGCTGGGCGCCTTTTCTGGGCACGCCTGCTTGCTGCCACGCGCTTCTTGCCCTACACTCCCTTTGGCTGCTGCTGGCGCATGCATACTGGCAGGGATGGTTCCGCTTTGGCGCCTGCTTGAGCTGCTGGCGCCGCTGCTGCCGCACCGGTGTGTCCGTTGCAGGTGGAGGGCGCTCGGGTGCAGAGCCAGGATGAGGTGGACCTGATCAAACAGGCCAAGAAGCAGCTGCAGCTGCACAAGCAGGCCACGCAGAAGCTGTCCAGGCGCGCGGGACGGGCTGCCACAAGTGGATGGCAGATGAAGCAGCCGCGCTGTGCGACGGATGCACGTGCAGGGTAGCGCAGGGTGCCTGCATTGCCGCTGGATGGTTGTTGCCTCTGTCCAGCACACACATCACCCAGCCGACCCCATGCGCACGCGCCCCCACGCTGCCGCAGGGTGGAGAAGGGCGTCATTGCAGACCGCGTGCTGCACTCGGGGCACGGCGAGGCCTCGTTTGCCCAGCGCCTAGGCGCCCTGCTGCGGTGCGCTCCTAGTGACGTGGGGCTATCTCAAGGTCCAAGAGCGACTTGCAGCAGCTCGGTGCTGCGCTGCACCGCTCACTCGGGGCATGCATGCAGGCCGTTGTTTTGCTGCTGCAGCCGCCCAAGCTCTCTGCTGTTGCGCTGCAGGCTGAGCGGCAAGCCGATGCACACGGTGACTGTGGAGTATCGCAACCTACACATCGAGGCGGATGCGCTTGTTGGCAGCGCAGGTGCGGCAGCTGTTTGGGCCGGCTTGCGGGGAGTTGGTTTGCAGTGACGAGAGTGGTGCATGCGTTGGTGCTGCGTCACGCGCCCTGCTGATGCATAGCACCATGAGGCCACAAACCAGCCGCCCTGCCTGTCGCCTGCAGGCAACCCCTCGGTGCTCAACTCGGCCAAGGATGTGCTGCGCTTTGTGACCTTCCAGCGGCCGCCCACAGTGCCACACGTCATTTTGGATGGAGTGAATGGCGTGCTGAAGCCAGGTGGGACAGGCAGCTGAGCGGTTAGAGGCTGCTGAGCACACTTAAGAGCACACTTGGGCAGTACGGAGGGAGACACCGCCTGCCTGCCATGCCAGGATGCCTTGCAGGGAGCCGGCGGGCGTGTAATGCAAAAATGCACAGCTCACCTCACCTGCTGCAGGGCGCATGACACTGCTGCTGGGGCCTCCCTCCGGTGGCAAGTCAGTGCTGCTGCAGGCGCTCAGCGGGCGGCTGCGGGCGGGGCGCAACCTGCGGGTGAGCATAACGCCTTGCTTGGCGCTTGGTTGCACTGCTAGTGATGAGGCCGGTGGCATGCCTGTCGCGATGTGCAACCTTTGGGGCACCAGGGCTGCTGGGGTACCTACCAGCCGCCAGCTTGCTTCTGATCTGCCCCGTCATATTTGCATCGTCCGACGCACACGCTCGCGTTGATGCGTGCAGATCACCGGCAGCATCAAGTACAATGGCATGGAGCTGGATGAGTTCCAGCCGCGCAGGGTGAGTGTGGCGGGCCTGGGCCTGTTGCGCCTCAAAACAGGCACTGCAGGCTGCGCATCTGTCTGCTGGCTGTGTGGAAGTGTCGTGGCCTCTCGGCTCACAGCCGCCCTGCTGTGCCGCACCTCATCTCTCGCAGACGGCGGGCCTAGTGAAGCAGCAGGACAACCATTTGTCGGAGGTGAGCGTTGCAGCGCTGCAGTGGGCAGCGGCGGCAGCAGTGCTGTTGTGGTTCATGCGACCCAGCAGCAAGCGAGACTTGACCTGCACCTGCCTCGCTGACAAGCATGCCTCCCCCTGCCTCCACCTGCCTCCACCTGCCGCAGCTGACGGTGGCGGAGACTGTCGACTTCAGCTTCCGCTGCTTGGTGAGGGGTGAGGGGTACGCACGCACATTGTGGGGTTGCACGGCCTGCAAGACCGCTGCTTATAAGGCTAGGTGATGACCCAAGGAGCCCGCCAACGCACAGCTCCGACTTGCTGCTCTATGCCGCTTCATTCCTGGCAGGTGGGGCCGCAGCAGCGCACCGAGATTTACTCCCGCATCGAAGGCGCCCGCCGCCTGCTGAAGCAGCAGCGGCGGCACTGCCACGAAGGCGCCGCCCAGCTGGCTGAGGCTGAAGGCGGCGGCGGCGGCGACGATGGCAACACTGCGGCGGCTGCCAACGGCTCCTCGCACCCAGCGGTGACCAACGGCGCCCCGCGTTCTGCTGCGGATGCCAGCGACAGTGCATCTGTGGCAAGCGGAACCGGCGGCAGCGGCTCTGAGCAGGGGCACACGGCGCGGCACCACCTGGGCTGCGCAGAGCTGGCAGCGGATGAGGAGTTTGCAGAAGCGATGAGCGAGGTAGGGGGCCCCCGCGCTGCTGTCCCACCTCTGTTGTTGGACCTGTGATTGCAGATCACCTGAAGAGCGCGTTGGGTGATGGAGCTGAACGTCTTGAGCAGGCCAAAAAGCCCCCATTGGGTTGTGCTGCTCCGCAGGTTGTGGGCAAGCGGCTGGCTCCCTACATAGCCGTTCGCATCATGGGCCTGGCGCACGCTGCACAGGTAGGTGCCGTCAACTGTCAGCATTATGCTGCCCAGGGGATCACAGCAGGACGTCTCGTGGGCATATTTATTTTGTTGTTATGAAGCCTCCAGAAATGGTGCGCTGTCACTCCCCAGCACTCATTGCTTCCCTGTCTTTCATGATACCCCCCAGCAGACCCAGGTGGGGTCCGCACCAGTGCCTCGCTCTCCTGTTGAATTGCCCGCTATGTGCACTTCTCCCTCCTGTTGACATGCACGCTGTGTGCGCTTCCTCCACCTACAGACCCAGGTGGGGTCCTCGGAGGTGCGTGGCATCAGCGGCGGCGAGCGCAAGCGGCTGACCACCGCCGAAATCGTGGTGGGGCAGCAGCCCGTGGTGTTCATGGGTGAGCGCCGCTGGCTTGTGCACTGGCGCTCTTGTGGCCAAGCTTGGGACCACGCTGGGACCCTGTTTTTATTGTGGGTGCACGTGCAGCAGGGCGGCAGGACCGGGCGGCAGGACCGGAGGCACCCTCCTTGTGGCGGTGCTGTGCTGCTACAGCACAGGTTGCTGGTGGGCCAAGCGTGACCCACCGCCAGGGTCCTGTTCATGGATGTTCATGGGCGTTCGCGCCGCGCCTACCCGTTCACGTGCCTGCGTGCTGTCGCAGTGCGTCAACCGGGCGATCCCATGGCAGCTTGGCTGGCACTCCCCGCTGTGATTTGCAGATGAGATCAGCACGGGCCTCGACTCGGCCACCGCCTACTCTGTGGTCCGCACCTTCAGGCACGTTGGCCTAGGCTCTGTCGTGCATGCACGCAGTATGCAGAAGTCAGCTGGGCACGACCCTGGCTCCCTCCCACCTTGCACCTTCCTGGCTCCCCCCACCCTCCGCAGGAGCGTGACGCACAACCTGCAGCGCACGTTCCTCATCAGCCTGCTGCAGCCGGCGCCCGAAGTCATCGAGCTCTTCGACGACCTGCTGCTGCTGACCGACGGGCGCGTCATCTACCAGTGAGCTGGGGGAGGGAGGGAGGGAGGAAGGAAGGGAGGGAGGGAGGGAGGGGGGACGGCAGGGAAACACTTGCAGTGTCGCACTGGCTGGCAACCCCAGCGCTGATCTGCAGCGCTTGGCTGGACCCTGGGGCGTCCCAGGCACACAACCGAACCCCCCGTTTTTACCGCTGCCTTGCTGCGGGAAACAAACGCACCTTGCCATCCCCCGTGCTGCCCGCAGCGGCCCCGTGAAGGGCATGCTGGACCACTTCCGGTCCCTGGGCTTTGTGTGCCCCACGCGCAAGGACCCGGGCAGCTTCCTGCAAGAGGTGCGGCGCTCGCAGCAGGGAACAGGGACGTAGTCGATTGCCCAGAAACCATGGCAGCCGCGGGATGTAGGTGTGCCGGCAGCTGCCAGCAAGCGATTGGGGCCATTGGGGAGCAACAGCCGGGTTGGTGTTGTTAATGCGCTACCGGTGATCTCTCTGCCGTGCCACCGCCAGGTCACCACGCCCACCGGCCAGTGGATGTACGCCTCTGCAGACCTGCTGCAGCAGCACGGCCTGACAGGTGGGGCGCATGGCATAGTTGGCTCCTGTCGCTCTGCAGACGGTGGCCAAGCGCAGGAGCAATGCACGAACAAGGGCACCGTGTGTGCAAGCACAGCTTGATGCCCGTTCTCCCTTCCCAACGGCCGCCTGATGCAGAGGAGGGCCGCGCGCCGCAGGCGCTGCTGGCGGCGCCGCCCTCCCAGCTGCTGACCAGCGTGGAGGACATGCAGAGCGCATTCTGGGAGGGCACGGGCCAGGGGCGCGGCATGCTGCACGAGGCGAGCACTGCCGTGTGATGCTGGCTCCTGGCCAGCCAATGCATGGGGAGTGCAGTGGCAGGCATATGCATGGCCGGTGGGGCTGCAGCAGCACTGCGCGCACAGCCTCTCTGCTCGTTGACCGATGCTCGATGATTTATGGCCTATAGTCCTCGCTATCCTTTCCACTTGCAGCTGGAGTTCCAGCCCTACCAGCGCAACCCAGAGGGCTTGGCTGCAGTGTTCACCACACCCTACGGCAACAGGTGGGCCAGGCTTGGCTGCTTGCTAGTTTGCCTGCTGCAGTGTGGTTGCTTGCCATGCTGCCTGCTGCTGCCTCGTTGCTTGACGGCTATTGCCGTGCCGTGCTGGCCAACGAACGCCGGTCATAGCCCCGCTGTTGGCCCACAAACGCCGGCCGTAACCAAGCACACCCGATCCCCGATGGCTCCCGTGCAGCCCCAGGGTGCTGGTGCGAGAGGTGGTGCGCCGCCAGTTCCTTCTCAACTGGCGCATGCGAACCTTCTACATGGGTCAGTGGCGTGCCGAATGGCTGGCTACTGGGCTACGCTGCATTTGCTGCATCGACTGGTTGCATCGGCCCTTGAACGCTGTGGCCGGGTGTTGCTGCTGATCAGCTCTCGCCGAGGCCTTCCTGTGCCCCACCCCGCTGTGTGGCAGCTGCCGGCATGGTGCAGACAGCCGTCATGGACCCCATCAGCCTGGGCATGCTGTGCTCACCGTGCCTCCCCGTCGCATCGACTGCCCTTGCAGCGCGCATTGTCCAGACCTCCATTATGGGTCTGATCATCAGCAGCATGTTTGCCCGAATCCAGCCGGAGGCCAGCGAGGGGCGCAACGCGGTGGCCATCTCGGTGGGCTGGGGTGTGCCGGGGGGTAATCACCGGCGAATGCTGGATGCGACCGGATGGCGGGTGCTGACTTGGCTGCCTACCCTTGATACTATGGAAACGGGGGTAAAAAGCACGCGCGGCGGCCATGACTCAGCCCGTGCCATGCCAGCACATTGCTCACCCCGCCATGCCAGCACATTTCTCACCCCATGCCCTGCCTGCAGGTGCTGTCCGCCATCTTCCTGAGCATGAACTCGGCCCCCCAGCTTGCGTTTGCCCAGCTGGCCAAGCCCGTGTTCCTGAAGCAGCGAGGTGGGAGGGGCTTAAGCCCAATTGGGGCGTAACCCGCCGAGGGTGCCGTGCCGTTGATGCAACAGGCTGCCCCACGCTTGCCGTTAGCTTGCGCAGGCAGGAAGTTCAAGGGGGCCTGGGAGGAGGGAAAACATGGCAGCGTCATCAAGCCTGCCGCACACTGCTCACCGGTTCCCGTCAACTGAACGCGCGCGCTCTTGTTGCACTCCCGCCCGCTGCCGCCGCTGCAGATAACCAGCTGTTCCCAGCTTGGGCATTCTCGCTGGCACAGGTCCGCTCTTTGCACTTGGTTTTGGCCTGCAGCGGCAGCTTGGGTTGCCAAGCTCCGTGGCCCCTGCTGCTGTGGCCGCCTGCTGCTGTGGCCGCCCGCCGCCCTGTGGGCAGTCTCCCGCCACATGGCTTGCGATCTGTGGCGTTCACTGCTAGCGGCCTCTCCCCCCGGTATGCCAGGTCATCACCCAGCTGCCCCAGTCCACAGTGGAGTCAATCGTGTGGAGCGTCATTGTCTACTGGGTGCGTAGCCCAGCGCCTCCTGGTGCACGTCCAGGCAGTGCTGCCTGGCCGGACCAGATGTGTGTGTGTGTGTGTGTGTGTGTGTGTGT
>RRZL01000042.1:2267704-2278763 GCA_006782975.1 Chlorella sp. Dachan
TTTGCCGCCGCCCAGCCGCGCTGCGGCGGCGGCACCGCGCTCAGCGCCTCAAACCTGGCTCTCTGCTGCCCATCGAAGGGGCCTACCCATGTAGATGTTTCTACTGCACCCTGGCTGGTGCCATCGGCCACACCTGATGCACTTGCGGTAAGACGCCGCCTAGCCTAACACCCGACTGACTGTGGGTCTGGACGGTAGCACCTGCCACACCGGCGGGGCCAGTCAGTCGAGGGGCCCGGCGCAGCTCGCCATTTTTCTGGCTGCTTCAATATGGGTCACAGCAGTGAATAGGCATTCCTTTGCGCCTTTCCATACGGGGCTGTGGCTGTGCACAAGAGGAGGAGCGACGGGGAGCGGCCGCAGCACAGTGTGCTCACAGTACTCCTGGCACTAGCACTGCTCTGGCTGCCCATTGGGCGCCAGGCGTGCTGTCGCTACGATCCCTCTGCCCAGCCCCGTAGGTTACTGCTTTCTCTAGGGTGGCCACCCATCTTTTTACGCTACTTTTAGGTTTGGCACAGCGGCGCTGCAGCAGCCGCCTGGTTTTCCAAGCAACACTGCTGCGGACCACGAGCGTCCCTTTGCATTCTGGGCCTAGCTGCGGTAGCAGCTAGATGAACAGCCCAGTAGTAGGCTGTGCAGGCCATAGCTGTTAGTCAGCCGCTTTCAACCACCGTGTGTGTGTGTGTGTGTGTGTGTGTGTGTGTGTGTGGAATGGTGCGCCTTCACCGCGCCTTGTCGGGGGCTTGCGCTGTAAGCGAGATCAGGGATCTGTGTGTGTGCCTGCCTGCTGCCTCTGGACTGAACCACGTCGTGCCGGCAACGTTGGCACGTGCCAGCTGACCCATCCTGTCTTGTCTTGCCTTCCTTACTCTCCCCGGCAGATTGTGGGCCTCACCCCCACCGCCAGCTGCTTCTTCATTTACCTGCTGATCACATGGAGCAGCAGCAATTGCATGGGTGCGCGCGTGGGCGTTACATGCGGCCGGCAGGCAGTGAGCATGCCCCAGCTGAGCACGCATGCCCTAGCTGGGGCAGCTGGCCAAGCATGACTGCTGCCTGCGCATGCCCCAGGCTGGCCAAGCCCGATTGCTGCCTGCGCATGCCCCAGGCTGGCCAAGCACGAGTGCGGTAGATACAAATCATCGCGAATGTGGATGGAAACAGTTGAACAGCGGCTCTTTGCTGCCCCATTGCCCCCTGATGCCGCAGCCTCTCTCTTCCGGCTGTTTGGGTTTGCTGGCAAGACGATGGTGATTGCCAACTCATCCGCCATGCTCATCCTGCTGCTCATGTGAGCGGAGAAGAATGAGCAGCTGTAGCTTCGCTGCCAGCGCGCCCATGCGTCCCTTGCCTCAGCATCCACCATCAAACACTGCCCTTGCAAGCTCACTCACCTCTCTTCTCCCTGGCTTAATCCGTGTGCAGGATTGTGTCCAACGGCTTCAGCATTGTGAAGCCTGCCATTCCGGACTATATCGTCTGGCTGTACTGTAAGCCGCTGCTGTGCTGCGGGTGCACACCAGCTGGCGCCCCTGGGTGTTTTCCACCCGCATGCCAGCGGCATCAGCTCCCGATGCTGGTGGAATCACACAGCAGTTTGCGCCTCACAACACCCTCGCTCTTGCTTGCCCCGCGCCCCTGCAGACATGAACCCCATGGCGTGGGCCATCAAAGGGCTGGTCATCAATGAGCTGACGGCAGCGCGCTGGTGAGGGTCTTGCCTAGGTGGCCAGCGCCCCGCAAGTTGCCAATACAGCGCAACCATGCTCTGGCTGCAGACGAGCGCAACCGGAGCCCGGCTGCCAACCCTGTTGACCAGCGTGGTGCCAGTGCCTGCATCTCCCATCTCCGCCCTTGCATACCTTCCCAAAGCGGTATCCCGGTGCTGGGTCCCGGCTGCAGGCAGTACATCGTGCCGGGGACCGACCCGCCTGAGACAGCAGGCGACACAATCATGCAGGTGGGTGTGGGGCTGTGCTCAGGCCTGCCGAGTTGGATTCCGGGCTTGTGGGGCTGGCAGATGGAGTGCCTCACCTGCCAGAGAGTCTCACACATGTGCCGCCTCTGCCTCACACCCGTGTGCAGCCGTTTGGGTTCCCAATTGACCGCGCATACATCTGGGGCGCAGTGGGCTACCTGTGGGGACTCCTGCTCGTGCTCACTGCCATGTCGGCAGTGGTGCTGCGCTACGCGCAGGCGCCCAGCCCTCAGCCGACGGGTGAGCTGGTGTGCAGTGCGGTTATAGGCGCCCTGGATCAGCAGCACTTGACAAGGTCACTCGGCCAGGCTGTGGCATCAAACCAGCTGTTGATCTGCATGCCACACTCCCGCTGTCTGCAGTGCCGGAAGCGGAGGGCCGCAAGGAGGTGTCCCGCCGCCTGCTGGCCACGCTGCAGCGCCAGCTGCGCAGCCAGGTGGTACAGCCGCTGATGAAGCGGGCTGCGTCCATGCGGGCGCTCTCTGGGCGGCACCGTGCGCCGCCACCGCCCTTGGAAGGTAAGCCACGGAGGTCATGTGTGTGTTTGAAGGCCAGCTGGCTTAGCTGTTGTTACCATGCGCACGCGCCACATCGGTCTCGCGCTTGTACCACGCTTTGCTGTTGCAATCACCTCTGGGATCATGCGGCGCCCCCATCTGGACATGCAGACGCCTCCTCCCTTGCCGCCAGCTCCATGGACACGGGCAGCGTGCAGCTTGCAGCCAACACCAAGGGCTCGCCGCTTCGCGCCATCTCAGCTGCGGTCGTGCCGCCCGCGGTGGATGCCTCGCTTCCTGCGGCGGAGCAGCAGCAGGAGGCCGAGGAGGCTGGGCAGGCAGAGGCTCAGCCGCGCCGCCTGGCCACGCCGGTCGGGGAGAAGGCACACGAGAAGCTGGCGGTGCCATTCCAGCCTGTCACACTGGTCTGCAGAGACTTGCGCTACTACGTGCCAGGTGGGTTGCTGCTGTTAGGCGCACAGGGTGGCGTGGTGGTCACTGAGCACGTTGTTACGCAGGTGGTTGCTGAGCCCATCTTGTCTGTGATGCCCAAGTGGCGTACTGCGCAGTTGGCGCATGATGGCATCGCCCTACATGACAGCTGCCCTGCCTGCCCCTGCAGACCCCAGCCACGGCGAGGCGGCGGGTGTGGTGAAGGACGCGGGGGCGGACAGGGAGATTGCGGGCAAGCTGGAGCTGCTCAAAGGTGCGACGGGTAGTGATGAGCTCGAATGCATGAGTTCGGACGAATGTGTTTCATGCGTCAGTTGGGTTGAGACAGTTGGGGAGCGGAGCAAGGGATTGCGGGCAAGCTGGAGCTGCTCAAATGCAGGTCAGGATGGGGGAACCATACTTGAATTGCGCAGCTGGCTTGAGCCCCGGCCAGGAAACATGCTCATGCGGCATGCCATGGATATGGGAAGACGCAGGGTGGGCTGGCCAGTGGAAGCACCACACCGCAGGCTCATTGCCACTCGGGAACTGTTCCCCCTTCTGCAGGCATCTCCTTTTATGCCTGCCCCGGCGAGCTCACGGCGCTCATGGGCGGCAGCGGTGGGTGGCGCCGGCATGCTTGTTCGGGGCACCAACCCAGCATGCAGTCGGTTGCGGGTCTGCATGCGGCGTGCTGGTGCGACAGCCAAAGCGGTGCCCTGTGATGCACGGGCATTGCTCTGCTGATTTATTGTGCTGTCTTCTGCCCCCTCAATCCTGCAGGCGCCGGCAAGACGACACTCATGGTGAGGGGGCAGTCTCCGATGCAATGCAATCTGCTCAGCTGCTGCGTGCGTGTGTGCCGCCACTGCTACATGTTGCCAATGATCGCAGCCCACGTGCGTGTGGGGTGTGCCCCACAGGGGTATGCGAGCTCCTCCCGACAGGGGTTTGAGTGCACCTCCTTGCTTCACATCACAGGACGTGGTGCTGGGCCGCAAGACGGTAGGCTTGATCCGGGGCGACATCCTCACCAATGGCTACCCCAAGCAGCAGGCGGTGTGGGCCCGCATGTGCGGCTACGTGGAGCAGCAGGTAGGAAATGGGACGCAGGGCGGAGGCTGAAGTGGTGGGGTAGTGGGAGGCCAACGCGCTGTAGCAGGATGCGTTGTGGGCCCGCATGTGCGGCTACATGGGGCAGCAGGCGAGGAGCGGAGCCTGCAGAGTCTGCACCGCAGTGGCTTGAATTGATTTGCGTTGCATCCCAGCCTCACATGGCAGGTCCGGCCGGCGGGCAGCCGGCGGGCAGACCCGTTGATGTGCAGCCTGAGGCGGCACAGCCTCTGAACCTGCATTCCCCGGCAGCATCTCCCATCGTGCTCTGCGCCCGCCTGCAGGACACGGTGGCTGGCTGGTGTCCTCCGGGCGTCATACCCAGCTGGCCCCCTCAATCAACGCCCAACGCGCAATCTTCCTGCGTCCCTTCCTCTCCGCCTGCAGGACATCCACTCCGGGCGGTCCACGGTGCGGGAGAGCCTTATGTTCTCGGCGCGCCTGCGCCTGACCAGCGACATCCCCCTGCAAAACGTGGGCGGCAGGGCGGTTGTGCTGCGCTGCTGCCGTGTTGGGCTTCTGTGGGTGTGCATTTGGCTTCTGTGGGGGCGGACGAGACCCTGAAGATGACTGAGCTGACAATGGCCCATCATATGTTTTTTTTCACTGCGTCAAACGCCTACCTTGCAGGTGGTGCGCCTGGTGGACGAGACGCTCGAGATGACTGAGCTGACGGCGCTGCAGCACAGCATCGTGGGGGAGGGCCAGGGTGGGCAGGTGAGGCCAGCGGTGGTGCAGGGAGGCGGTGAATGCGGCTGCTGCCATGGGCTGGGTGGTGCAGTCCAGGGCTGGAGAGCTGTGGCCCTGAAGCAGGCTGAGGTGTGCTGCAGCCGCATGGTTCGCGCGTGGCTGGCAGCCTGCGGCTGAGGCCACACTAAAAAGCACCGTTCCACTGGCCGAGTGCAGGGCCTGACGGTGGAACAGATGAAGCGGCTGAGCATCGCTGTGGAGCTGGTGGCCTCCCCTTCTGTCCTGTTCATGGATGAGCCGACTAGCGGTGAGGCTGCCAGGAGCAGCTCCACTAGTGGCGGGAAGTGGCATCGGCGGCTGCAGTCTCGCAGGCAGCGGCGGGCGTCATGGTGATGGCCTGTGGTGCCAAGCGTGCGCTGCACCGACCTGGCATACTGCTCTGTCCTCCCCTGCCCTCGTCAGGTCTGGATGCGCGCGCCGCTGCAGTTGTGATGCGCTCCATCCAGGTCAGCGGGGGCTGGCTACTGGGCTTCCAGCTATGTTGAGGTGCTTGTGGCCGTGGATGCACGGCGCCGGAACGTCAACGCTGCTCAACTTCCGCTGCCGCTCCGCCCCTACAGAACGTGGTCAAGTCCAACCGCACCGTGTGCATCACCATCCACCAGCCAAGCACCGAAATTTTCGAGGTGGGGTTGCAAGGGGCTGGTTTACTTAGACGGACAAAGTGATCCCCCGCAGGGGCTTAACGAGCAGCCCATACGTGGCCGCTTGATCTGCCAGTCAGCGCAGCCGTCAAACTAGCACTGCATTCTGCGCTCGTTCTTCCCCTGCTGCAGGCGTTTGACATGCTCATCCTCATGCAGCTGGGCGGCCGCCTCACGTAAGTGTTACGATACTGCATGCCTGGCAAACAGCACAGTGCCGCTCTCTGTAGCATGTTTACAACGGCGGTTTTCCGCTCGATCTGCCGAGCACGATCACGCTCAAGGCCGCCCATCTCGTCTTCCCTGCTGTAGCTACTTTGGACCGCTCGGCTTTGAGAGCGCAGCCCTCATCTCGTACCTGGAGGCGGTGCCTGGTGTACAAGCAATCCGCCCAGGCAGCAACCCAGCCACTTGGTAGGTTGATGAGGATGGCGGCTGAGTCAGTCTCGCATTGTTACCGTGCAACCGTGTGTATGGGGAGCGTTGCCTCGGCTGTGGCTGCCGTTTTGTTTTTTTTCTGCCGGTTGCAGCATGATTCGCTGCAAGGCCAGCCCACGCATTGCAATGCGCGGGCTTTTGGTCCATCGCCCCTCCCGTTTATGCTTGCTTGCTTTCTTGCTTGTGTCTTTTGGTCCACTCTGTTTTGCTTGCGTGTTGCGCAGGATGCTGGAGGTCACTGGCGGCAGCATGAGCACCATCTACGAAAGCAGCCACGCCGACTTCCCGGCGCTGTACGCGGTGAGTCGCCCAACTGTTTCAGCGCCTCTTGTATGTCTCAGAGCTGTAAGCATTGGCAGCGCGAGACCAGCCCTGCCGGCTTGCCTTCGGTGAGTGGGGAGGTTGAACCGGGTGGCAGTCCAGGCCGTGTGTCCCAGTGCATCGTCTTCCAAGGTGGCCGCACTGCCCAGATCACCTGATGAGCATGAGCCTCCATTGACTCACATGTGCAGGCCAGCGAGCTGCGGCGCCAGAACGAGGCCACTGCCGAGCGGCTGGTGGAGGAGGGGCAGGCGGCGCACCAGCCGCTGGCGGTGACCTCGCAGTATGCATCGCCCTTCGGGTGGGCCTTGCTCTGGCTGCAAGCGGTGACAGACACCAGCACTACTGCGTGCCGACTGTTGAGTGCACTAGGCCGCATGGAGCTGCTTGCAATGCGCCAGACTGGCCGACCACGCTGCCCCCTGCCTCACGACAACGTTCGCGATGCAGGCTGCAGCGCCGCATGCTGCTGCAAAAGTACTGGATGATCTACTTCCGCTCCCCGCACTACAGTGAGTGCATTTCCAGGCACTGCGTGCCTACAGCCGAATGCTCAGTAGCGTCGGACGCTGCGGAACACTGTTAACTGTGGCGGGGCACTGGTCGAGGCTGCTGCACGCCTCGCAGCTCCTCACTCGCTGACATGCATGCACACGGGCCCAAGCCATCTGCAGACTTTGTGCGGCTCTTCATGGCGGCTATCATCGCCGCCGTGTACGGTGAGCCTACTGAGTAGCTTCCAAACTTCCTGGAGACAGTATACAACTTGTGGAGGGCAGAGTTGTGACAGGATGGAAGCAAGCAAGCTGTGTCTTGCAAGCGCCGGCTGCTGAGCTTGCCTTCCTCTGCCCACTCGTGCAGCCCTTGTGTACCACAGGCAGGGCAACGTGACGGGGACAGATGAGAACCCAGCCAACATTGGCGACATCCAGAACGTCATGGGCCTGCTCTTCTCGTCCGCGGTGTTTGTGGGTAAGCCGCACAGCACAGGGGCCCTTGCCATGTGGCTGACTGGCACGAGGCAGTTGCAAGGTGACTGGCACGGGCAGCCAGGCGAGCAGCCGGCGAGCAGCGCGTGTGCCGACCGTCAAGCAGCATCCCTGCCTCCTGCCATCTGCTTGCAGGTATGTTTAATGCCATTTCAGTTCAGCCTCTAGTCGCGGCGGAGCGTGTCGTGTTCTACCGAGGTGCGCTGCTCAACTGCATACCGGATGCGTGCATCAGCCGCACTGGATGAGGCAAGCGGCGGCGCCGCCCACTTGACCGAAAATCCGCGTGCGTTGCGCACGAACGGGGACTTTAAGTTGGTCTCCTTTACAGTGCAGTCTGTTCTAAAACACATCAGTCCATTGCTGGCACAGCAAACAGGGGAGTGGGTTGCGGCTGCCGTCGGCTGTCGCCGCCGCCCGCCGCCGCCGCCCCGCCAACCTGCCGCCCCGGCCACGTCACTATTCCGCCTCCTTCTGGGACTTGCAACATGCGCAAAACGTGCTGCAAGTCGTGCGGCAAATGGAAAGCCCTGAGCGGGGTATGGGAATTTTGCAACCGGTTTTTTTTTTAAATGGCTGCATTGGATTTTCCCCACCCGCCACGAACCGCCGTTGCAAGCCGCCCTATTTAGCCGCGGCTTGCAACACACTATTATGCGGGGGAGCGCCGCCCGAACAGTCCGAGGCGGGCCGCGCACAAAGTTTAAGCTCTTCGTCCGCGCTTCCCTCGTTAAGCGCTGCCCTCCCCGCCTTTTTCCTACCAAAAGTAGCGCCGCGAAATTTCGATCGATTATCAAAAGCCGCCGAGTCCGGAGCCAGCAGCGCAGCAGAGAAAAGGCCGAAAACAGGTCAGGTATAGCCCCCGCGTCATTACTCACGTCTCTTTACACAAGGTCGGGTTCAGGAGGCCCCTTCGGGCCTCCAAAATCCATCCCATGTACCAATTCCCCTGAAAACACACTGGATGAGCCAAGCACCAGCTGCATTGTGCACAGCGCACCAACACGCTGATGCACCCTGCATGCCCATGTGCCGCAGAGCGTGCCGCCATGATGTACGCGCCTGGCCCCTACTCGCTGGCGCTCGGGCTGGCAGAGATTCCCTATCTTCTTGCCCAGGCCATTGTCATGGTGAGCAGGGATGAAGCGCATTGCTGGCCGCTCAAGCACGGCCGTGCTTTGCGTGGGCTGGTTGCGTGGGCTGGGGCAGGAGCTTTGATGCAGCGGCAGGGCCGGCCTGAGGGGCGGCGGCAGACGTACTCAGGAAAACGTAAACAAAACGCCTTCTTCTGCTGCGCAGGTCAACATCTTCTACTGGGCGGTGGAATTTTCCAGCACCGCCTGGAAGTTCTTCTACTTCCTGCTGATGTTCATGGTGGCCCTCATCATGTACACGTGAGCCGGCGGGCAGCTGCGGGCCGTCTGCTGTGCGGGCAGCAACCGCACGGTTTCGTCATGGTGCGTACTGCACACCTTCTGCCGCATGTGCATACCCTCCCTGTGCCCCGCAGGCTGTGCGGCCAGTTCCTTGTGCACGCCACTCCCAACCAGCTACTGGCCCAACTCATGGCGGCCACGCTCAACCAGCTGTGGACTATCAGGTGCTGCGGCAGGCAGAACGGGGGTGATTGTGCGCCCATGCGTGATGATTGGTGGTGGGAGGGTGCCTCAATGCAATGGCTGCTCCAAGCCTTGCTCCGTGTGCTCCCAGCGAGGTGGCATGCCTCCCAGAAGCGCAACGGGTGTGGAATGCGCCTTCGTTCGTGTTGTTTGCGGTGCAATTTCCCCCCACACGGGCCCCACCCTGCGCTCACCCACACCGCAGCAACGGCTTCCTGCTGCCCTACTCCGCCATCCCCCAAGGCTGGAAGTGGCTCAACCGCGTCTCGCCCACCACCTGGTGCGGGGCAGCGACCTGTTTTACGCACATTGGGATGGAGGGAGCGGCCAGGAGGCTGGTAGTGACACGGGGATTCCGAGTCGGGACGCGGCCACAGTGTTTCGAAAGGCATGCACATGTGTGGCCGGCATGTGAAGACGTGTGCACGGCCCAGCCCGCCTCACCTGTGACCCTGTGCAGGATCTTGTATGGGCTGGGCGAGTCGCAGCTGGGCAACCTCTCTGTCCCAATGGTGGTTTTTGGCAACGTCAAAACCACGGTCGGCCAGTTCATGAGCTTCTAGTGAGTCGCTGTCGGTGCTGCCTGCTGCTGGCGATTGCTGCCGCTGCCGCTGAACCGCAAGTGCAAGGCAAGCTTGGCTGCTTGACAGCAGCGCGGCATGCTGTAGCCGCCGCAGCCGCAGCATTCGGTCGCGCAAGTGTGGCCGTTTGTGCCAGGCTGACTGAGCCGTTTGCCTCTTGTTCCCTTGCCTTTGGCCTGCAGCTTCGACTACGACTACAGGTGTGGCTGGAACTGTGAGGGGTGGGAATACGGGAAGTGCCCCAGCTGCTTTGCCTTGCGAACTGTATCTGCACTGCCAATCCGCTGACACATTCGCGCTGTCCTGCTGCCCATTTGCGCAGCTTCATCTGGTACTGTATCCTAATCGTCTTTGCCTGTGAGTGGCTTGGCGCGCCAATCTGTGGCTTGGATGTACCGCAATGTGGCATGCGTGCTGCCGCCGTCGCTGCTGCCGGCACGTGTCGACAGCTGGCCCCGACCTTGTGCATCAGGCCCTGTGTTGCCGCTCTGCCAGCCACATTGTTCCGACCTTGCGCTGCGGTGTGCCGCTCTCAACGCCTGCAGACGCCGCGTTCTTCCGGCTGGGATCCTCCATGCTTCTGCGCTTCGTCAGCTGGCAGAAGCGGTAGCTTCCTTCACTTCACAAGATCAGTCCATGGATCCAGAAAGGAACCCATGGCCCATGTCCCGGGGACACATGGGTAGCGCACACAGAGGGGGGCAGCGCCGTGTCCAGGGGCAACAGCTGCGCCTGCCATACTGCTTGCCAATGGTGACAGCATTTTTGCTTGCTACTTTTATCCCAAAAAACTTGCTAACCGCATCGTTGTGTTTACTCTTACCTACCTCGTTGCTCGCTTCTATGCTCCTCTCATTACCTTCCCCACCCTACTCGCATGCTGGCACCGCTTCTTCAAAATAAAACCACATTGTTACAACCGAGAACGCTCCAAGGGAAGCAGGGCAAGGTGTTGGCTACAAACTACAGGGCAGGGGGGCGCTGTTCAGAAAAAGCCGGCCCAGCTCAGCCAAAACAGAAGTTGTGAAAGGTAGAGGTCAGGGTGAATTACAAATCAGAACGTGAACGAAAGACGCCAACGAAAAAAGGCGCAGCAGTTTGGGCGCTGCACCATACAAGCACGCCTCTACTCCCTGAGCCGCAGGAAGCGGCACACCACATTGAACGCCGCCTGCAGGCCTCCCTCCCCAGGCTCAGGCCGCTCGCAAGGGCCCTCTCCATGCGCCGCGGCTTCCGTCTGCGCCGGCACGCGCTGCTCCACCTCGGCCCCGCCCTCTGCGGTCTCGTAACAGCTGCCGCTGGCAGCGGCGGGCTCTGCACGCTTGCCTGCCGGCAGCGGCACCGGTTGGGCATCCTCATCTGCCTGCCGCTCGGGCAGCCTCGCCTCCGCCGCCGGCGCTGCCGTGTGCTGCTCTGAGGAAGCGCGGCTGGGGCGCTGGCGCCGCCGCGCGCTAGCCGCCTGCTGCTGCGCCTGCTGGGCTTGCTGTGCAGGCTGCTGCGCCACCTGCTGCTGCGCCTGCTGCGAGCGTGGGCGCTGCGTATCAGGCAGCCCCTCCCCGCTGGCGGGCCCGCTGCTGCGGAGGCCAGACCTGCTGGGCCTGCGCGGCTCTGCTGGCTCGTGCCGCTTGGACGGGCGCACATCCTCCTCTGTGCCAGCGGTGCTGACTGACCGCCGCCGGCGGCGGGATGACGGC
>RRZL01000042.1:2278927-2294474 GCA_006782975.1 Chlorella sp. Dachan
CGCCTGACAGCTCGCTGCCGCGCCGCAGCCGCCGGCGCTTGGCGGGGCCCCGCGCCCGCGTGCTGCCCCCGTCCGACTCGCTCTCTGCGACACAGAAGTTGGGCACGTGCAGGGAATGGTCAGTGGGCTGGTGCAATGCAACTCTAAGCAAGCAAGCTCTTCGTCCGACTCGCTCTCTGCAGCGCAGTTGGCAGGCGGCGGGTGTGGGGTAGGTTGAACGGTTGGGCGTGCCGCGCAGGTGGAGCTGCCAGAGTGGCGTCGCGTGTGTCCTGCGTGCAAGGCGGCCCGCTGTCAGGTGATACCCCTACACACGTCACGATGCCACCACGGCTCACCCGGAGCTGCAGTGTGGTGCCGCCCAATCATCGCCATGCCAGACTGGATGCTGCCCTGCGGGGCGTCAGCCTCCCACGGCTGCTGCGCGCTTGGGGACGCGCCAGCTGCCGCTGCTGGGGCTGCAGGCACTGTGCTGCCCGGGCCCACAGATGCCTGCTGCTGTGCCTGCTGTGCCTGCTGCTGCTGCCCCTGCTGCTGTGCCTGCTGCTGCTGCTGCTGCGCCTGCGCCTGCTGCTGCAGGGAGCGTGCAAAGTGCTGTACTGCCTGCTGGAGCTGCCGCCGCACCTCGGGTGGTGCCGCCGCATAGCCTGCTCCAGCAGCAGGGCGAGGCGCAGCCGTAGGCGGCTGCGCCGGCCGGCCAGGGCGGCCGGGGCGGCCCCGGTCCAGGGCACCGCCAGCGGTGGGGAATGTGATGGGCGGCCCATCAAACCGCTGCTTGCTGATGGCCTCCATGCCTGCGGCAGGTGGCAGAGGGTCAACCGGGGGAAGAGCCCAGGTTGCACCGCTTGCATTGCCAGTACTGCCCCGCTCTGCAGCTTGCCTGGTCATGCGGGCGCCGACAAACACAAAACCTGCTGACGTCTTGCTCAGCGCGGCTTTGCCCAACCGATCACCACTCGAAATCTCCAACCGCACAGCACCGGCCCGCGGCGCACCTGTGGACGCGCTCGCCTCCATCACCACCGCCGCCTGAGTGGTCACCGTCTCCTGCTTCTGCTGCTTCACGGGCGGCAGCGGGTGCTGGCGCCCAATGGCGCGGAAGCTGCATTAGGTGAGCAGGGTAGGGTGAGTTGGGCGGGGTTGCTTGCGCCCGGTGGAATGTGATGCCAACGGCCGAGGGGGCACGGGGCCAGGCGCCTGGATGTGCGATACGGCGCACTGCAGGCGGCACTCTGCCCGCTGCAACCGCAACCGCATGCGCCGCGCTGCTGCGCCCAGCGTGCTGTCCACACACAAACCAAGCACAACAGGGGCCCTGGCTCACTCCTCCATGGGTGGCTTGGAGATGGCTGTGTCTGCCAGCAGCACCTCCTGCGCCGCCTGCAGCACCCAGTCAAGCGGAGACCACATCAGAGCGTGTGGGGAGGGCGGAACAGCAGTGCGGGCGGAGGCAGCGCCGCCGGCAGCAATCCCCCGTGACTGGCCACCCGCCAGCAACGTGTTTTTGCAGGTGCGCGTCCCTTACTTACCACGCGCCAGTGGTGGCACACGTGGCTCGCCACCCGCACCTGTGCCAGGGAGGTGGGCTGCACATCAGGCAGCTGCAACGCACGCCAGTGCAGCGGCAGCGAAGGCGGGGACATGGGCAGGCTCGGCGGGGGCAGCATTGCAGGCGCCGGTGCGCCGGCGCCGCCGGCAACCGCAGCGGCGGCACAGGAGTGTGCAGCGGAATCCGGAGCTCACATGCTTGTCCCCTTCCGGCATGGTCAGCAGCAGCTCCAAAATTTTATTAAACCAGCCGGGAGGGGGCTGCTGCCACGGCGCCTCGCCCGAGGGCTCCTGGGGCGCGTTGCCCAGAGGGGCTGCAGCCCTGGCACGCTTGCGTCTCATGCCGGATGTTGTGGCGGGCCAGGAGACGGTGCCTGGGGCCTCCTGTTGCCGCTCCACCTGCCTCGCAGAGCACAGGAGGAGTTTCGCTTGCCCCCGATGCCAGCTATCGTTGCAATGGCCGCTGATATGTACCGAGGCGGTGACAAGGCGCCCTTCTGCAGCCCTCCATGCTGCTGCCACGCTGTCCCGCTGTTCAGGTCGCCATTCACCGCGATCGTGGCGCACCAGGGACCACCGCATCCCCTGATCATCGGAGCGCCAGGCAGAGCCGGGCCAGGACGGCCGTAGCGCTCTGCCGACAGCGTTTACTGCCAGGCGTGTCCCTGCGCGTAGCCGATTGCCCCAACAACTTGCATTGCAGCCTGGAGATCGCCGCAAGTGCGCCGATGCGTTGAGGTCCAGCAGCAGTCGGCAAGCAAAGGTCGCCGTGATGGAGAACGCCATTACGACGCTACTGGCGTCGCAACAGCTAGCCGCCACACAGCAGGAGCGGCTGGCGGGCCTGCAGCTGCACGAGCAGGTGCGCTGCTACTCGCCCCGCCTGCTTGCGCTCGCTGCTACCCTGCTGCTGTCCCCAATTGAAGACTCGATTGCTGCCATGCGTTTGAGATTGCCCGTGCGCCGCCTGCCGCCCCGCTGCTGCCGCAGCTCAAGGCCGGCGAGGTGCACGCGAGCGCGGCGGTTGCCACTGAGCTGGTCAAGCCACACCAGCCGGCCGAGCTGCAAGTGCTGGGCTACACACTGCTGCAGCATCTGGTGAGGGGCGGGTGCAGGCCAGGGTGCCGCAGCCACCCGGGCCGGCATGCATGCCAGCCGCCGCCCGGGCGCTCGAATCCCGGCAGCACTGCCGCCGCTGCAGCGCGCTGCCACGAGCTGATGCCCCGAGCATCGCTGCGCATCGCCTGCCTGTGCAGGTGGGCAACCGCTGGGACGAGTTCAGCGCGGAGGAGCACAGCCAGCTGGCAACGCTGTCGTACAACCTGCTGCAGAAGGGTGGGAGCACAAACCATGTGGTAGCTGCTACTGTGGGGGAAGGAGCCAGGAGTCCCATGAGCATGAGCCTGGTGATGCTGGCATGCTGTGCAGCTGTGGCAGGGAGACCACCTCCTGGCTGACGCAGTCACTCGCTGTGTTGCAAACGCGTGCAGCCCCTCACTGTCTGCTGCCGCCTCCGCAGCTGCAAGCCCATGCACCAGCGCACCACATGCTGCTGCCTCTCTTGCTCCGCAGGCGCCGCCAGCTGGGCAATTCGCAGCAAGGCCTCCCTGCTGCTGGCCCTGGTCATCAAGCGCACTGGACCGGAGCTGTGGGAGGCGGCCCTGCCGCAGCTGCTGCAGGCAGAGGGGCCGGCCATGCAGGAGCAGGTGGGCGCCGGTTGGCTGGCACCTGTGGCCTGCCGCTGCTGCTGCTGCTGCTGCCGCTGCTGCCGCCGCCCCCTTGGAGATTGCATGCCGAACGCCGCTGCCACATCCCTCGTTGTTGTCATGCGCACCTGCGCACGCGCGCCTGTGCCCGCCCTGCCCGCGTGTGCAGGTCTGCATGGTGCTGCGATACGTGGCCGACGAAATCGCAATGTACAGCGACGACATTGCGGTGAGGCGTGCCGGACAGTCAGACCAGGGCCAGGCAGTCGGACGGGGAGGTGCCAGCCGCTGCTGATTAGAGAAAGAGCCAGCCTGGCTGCCATGCAAGGCGCGGCCGTGGCCGCTGCCTGCTGCGTGGATGGCTGTTGGCCTGATTAACAGGCCCGCCCTCCCATCAGCCTGATGGGCACGCACGCTCTCCCACAATACCCGCCACCCTCCCCACCCCCCGCCTCCCCAGGGCGACCAGAAGCGCCTGCTGCTGGCGGCTCTCACCAAGAGCCTGTCAGACGTGCTGCCCTTTCTGGAGCGAATGCTGGAGTTAAATTTTGCGGCAGCGGGGGCAGCGGTGCAGGCCGGCAATCGCGAGCTGGCGCAGCAGCATGTGGCGGTCATCCAGGCGGCGCTGGCGGCAGCAAACACCTATGCAGGTGGGCGGGCGGGTGGGTCAGCAGGCCGAGCGGAGTGTGGTTCCGATGCAACCAGCAGTGCTGTTGTGGCGACTGGTCGGCAGAGTTGTCCAGTGTGCTCCCTGCCTGCCTGGCCACACTTCGAGGCTGTTGAGCTGGCTGTGCCAGTCGAACTACCCATGGCAGCCTCACTGCCCAGCTGAGGGTTGCCACCGCCCCTCGCTGCCTGCGCCCTCGTCGCGCTGCAGAGTGGGTGCCTGTGGGGCGGCTGCTGGATGCTGGCCTTGTCAACGCCTGCGGCTTCATGCTCAACACAACCGAGTTCCGGGACTCAGCCTGCGACGTGATGCGCCAGGTGGCAGGTGCGCAACGCTGCCTCTAAAGTTGCTGTGGTGTGTTGCCAGGTGGCAGGTATGCTGCCAGGTGGCAGGTGCGTAGCGCTATTGCCTGCTGTGGTACGCTGGTGAGGGCTTGCGGGGCTGCTGCTCTGAGGCACGCCTTTGCACACTGCGCGGCACCAGTCCTTGCTGTCGAGCTTGTGAGGAGCGCACTGCCGCTTGGCATGCCGCCTGCATGTCAGCTGATCCCCACATGCAATCCGCTGGCCGGGGGATGAGTCGCCCCAAGCGCCTCACGTTGTTTGCGTCTGCTGACGCCCATTTCCCCCACAATCCTCCGCCGCAACGCACTGCAGGACGCAAGCAGGGCGATGAGTCTCCCGAGGTCTTCCGGGCTGTGCTGGAGCAGATAGCGGAGGCTCTGATCAATGCGGCAGCCGCGCTGCTGTCCCCAGCAGCGCAGGTGTGCTGGGCAGCTGTCAGCTGGGGTGCTGCTTTGCTGGCCCCCATGCGGTGGCACGGTTTGGGCCGATGAGCGGCATGCGGTTGTGCGGTTGCGGGAGTAGATGCCGACGGGCCCTCCTACAACCCTGGCAGCCAGAGCTTGCCTCCGATTGGCAACATGCGGCTAGGTGCGTTCCACCTGCGTTTGATGTCACAGCCCGATGGCACAGCCCTTGCTCCTGCCCTCTGTTGTTCTCAGGCGGAGCTTGGTTATGAGGGGCAGCACGAGGAGTTTGCGCTGACGCTGTGCGAGACCATGGCCACACTGGGCAGCCAGCACCTGGGCGCCATTAGCAAGCCAGGTGGGCATTAGCGCACTTGTTGGCCTGCTGTTGGAACCTGGGGTGGTCATGGCAGCTGGCCTGGCTCGGGGGTAGTTTGCAGACAGGTAGGGTGTGCCTGCCAGGACGGCTAGGCATGTGACGCCGCCCTTGCCCCCCGCCCCCTGCACCCTGCCCAGACCGGAAGCTGGCGTTCCTGCAGCACATGCTGTCGTTTGCGCAGCACCCCTACCTGCTGCTGGCTGACAAGGCTCTGCCCATGTGGGTCAAGCTGCTACAAGACGCAGCCCAGTCAGTCAGCCATGCAGCGGCGGCAGCAGCAGGCGGCAGCGGCGCAGCAGCGCCGGTAGCGGCAGGCGGGAGCGGCGGCTCTGCAGGCAGCTCGCCACGGCAGGCGACTGTGCAGCTGCCGCCAGAGTGTGTGGAGGCGCTGATGACTATGGCAGCGGAGCAGCTGCAGGTACGGGGGCTGGGCGTGTGGCTGTGTGGCAGCTGCTGGTGCGAGGCGCCTGCCCGCGCTGCTGCCAGGGTTGGGAAGCAGCTGCAGCAGGCGCGTGGTGGTTGGGTGGACGGGTCGCTTAGTAGCTCGCCACATTGCCGCTTTGTAGCTCAGTACAGCGAGGCAAGCTGCCACCCCCTTGTCTGCAGAAGCGGGGGCACGTGCCGCAAGAAGACGAGGAGTTCCCGCCCTACTTTGACACCTTTGCGGTGAGCTTGGCTCAGTGGGGTAGCGGCAGGTGGTCCAATTTGCACAGGCCTTTGCAGGTCGACTTTGTTGCAACACGGTGTGTGTGCGAGTGTGCACCTGAGCTGCAACCGTGTGTGCACCTCGGTTCCAAGCCCTCTTGGCCCGCGCATGCTTTGGGGCCCTCCAGCTGCTGCCCGCTGCTGCCTCGGCCAACCTCTCCCCCACCAGTGACATTGCCGCATGCCTGGCAACTTGAATTGCAGGACTTTAAGGACATGTTTGTGCAGTACCGCGCCCGCCTCTCCGCCATTGTGCGCCACGCGGCGGCAGTGCTGCCGGAGCAGGCGCTCGCAGCGGCGCAGCGGCGGCTGGATGCGGCAGTGGCAGCGTGCTCCCCGGGATCAGGTGGGCAGCTGGCTGACGCTGTGTTTGTCGTGGGGGGTTGGCCTTGGCTGTGCAGTCAAGCACTCTGAGCATCGGCGGAGGCAATCGAAGAATGGGTCTGTACGCGTGCGCCTGGCTCCACTCAGCAGGCACGACATGGAGGATGCCTGCGGCTGCTCGGCACGTTCAATCCTGACTCGCGCCAATGTTCTGCTCATTGCCACTGCAGGCACAAAAGTGGAGGATGCGCGCGGGCTGCTGGAGTCGGCGGTGCACTTTAGCGAGAGCACGTTCAAGGCGGTGTGGGACGGCAGCATACAGGAGCAGCCTGCCAAGCTGCAGGGTGAGGCGGCAGGCAGCCTGGGGTGCTCAAATCCGGCATCCCCAACCGACCGCCGCCGGCAGCACTGCCGCCGCTGCAGCGCGCCGCCATCAGCTGGTGCCGCCGGCTGCACTGCTGTGCGCGGCGTGCATGCTGCCGCGCGCCGCCATCAGCTGGTGCCGCCGGCTGCATTGCTGTGCGCGGCGTGCATGCTGCCGCGCTTTGCGGGTGGAAAGTGGCTAGGGTTTGAGATGTATGGGCATGCTGCTGGTGCTGCCGGCCCGCCACCTGACCCTCTGGGATTGACTGCAAGCAGCTGAGACACGGCCTGCCCGCATGCTCTCTCTGCAGCGGTGGTGGCGGCCATGGAGCCGATGCTGCAGCGGCTGCTGTCGCTCCAGGTAAGTGGCCGCATTGGCTGCACCAGCGTGTGGGCGTGGCGCAGCAGCACAGCACGGTGTCATGCACGGCATCATGCACGGCATCACTTAGCCTGGTGTTTTGAGGGAAACTGTTGCCCCCACTTTGCGCTGTGGCGCAGGTGACAGACCCGATGCTGATGCAGCACCAGGCGCGCGGCCTGGAGTCGTACCAGAAAATCTTTGGCGTGCGAAGAGACCTGGCAGCCCCGGCGGTCGGCAGGTGCGCGTGCGCGCCTGCGGCGGGATGCCAGCTGGCTGTTGGTGGTGCGGGTTTGCTTCGCTGGGCATGGCGATGTGGAATGCAATGCAATGTCGGCGGCATGTTGCTCACCGGTCGGCGACAATTTTGTTCACAGGGGCTCTGCTGCTGCCACTGTGGGCATCTACCAACTTACCTAACGCTGCAGGGTGTTTGACATCTTGGTCAACAACCTGCCGCTGAGCGAGCCGGGCCAGCAGCCGCCGCCCGGCAAGCCGCCTCCGGGCTGGCGCGAGGGCATGCACGCCCGCCAGTTCACTGCAAGTGAGTTGAATGCACACACATGGGTCGGCTGTGGATGTGGACTGGGTGCCTGCAAGTGTGTCCAGTGGATGTGCAATCCGGTGTGCCTACCGCCGGTCGTTTCCGCCGCACCTCAAACACCCACCTGAACACCGCGCCTCGCTGCACGCTGCCCTCTTCCTGCAGTGGTGCTGCTGCAGTGGACCAAGGCCTGCCCAGAGGCCTTCCTGCCGCACCTAGAGGCGCTGGCCACGCAAGTGCGAGAGCTGTGGGACGCCGGCCGCATACGCGCGGGTACGTGATTGTTGCCGAGTCCATGGGGTGCCACAGGGTTGTGCTAGCGGCTGTGGGGCGCGGCCGCATCCACGCAGTGGGCAAGCGGCGCTGGCTGCGTGTGAGGTGTTTGCAGAGTGAAGTGTGGTATGTCTAGTGAAAGCATGTTTGCTCACTTTCGCCAGGTTAGTAGCTGCGGGAGCAGTGCAGGTGGGATCATGGGATGCAGACTGTGTCCCGAAGCTGCCGGCGCTCAGCTGCTCGAGTGCTGTTCCTGTGGCCTGGTGCAGGCGAGAAGAATGCGCTGCAGGAGGCGATCGTGGGCGCGGTCACCGCAGGCCCGCCCGAGCTGCAGGCGCAGGTGGGAGCCGGTCTTGGGTGCGAGTTGGTAGCGGGGTGTTGGGGTTGCTGCCCAGGCGTGGGGCATTGCATGCTGGGTGGTCGGGCCGTGCTCTCACTCCTTGCCTACCCTGACTGCTTGCATGCGACTGCTTGCTTTGCATGCAAGCAACACACCTGCAATTCCCGGCAGCTAACATTCACACTGCTTGCCGTTCAATCCGAGTGCGTAGTGGGGTGGGTACTGGCGTGGCTATGCCGACTGCCACTTGCATTTGTTGTATCTCCCATCGCCCACCACTGCCCAGCTTCCCCGTTTTACGCTACCCACAGGTAGTGGAGTGGGTGCTGGCGCCTGTGCGTGCCGAGTGGGCCAGCCCCGCCTGGCAGGCCCACCTGGCCTCCCCTGAAGCCTTCATTCAGCAGTACACGCCCGTACAGCCCGATGGCGCGGGCGGCTGGCAGGTGCGCCTGGTTCTGCTTACTTGCATGGAGGTGGGGTGCACAGGGGTATCCAGCTGGCAGTACAGGCCCGTCGAGCCGGGCGGCGCGGGTGGCTTGCAGTTGGGCCGAGGCTGGTGCAAACCGCAGTGCCATTGACTGTTTGCTCTGCATAGATTGCATGTGTACGCCCAAGGCAGCGACGGCAGCTTACACTCCTTTCTTGACCTGCAGGTGGGTGGCCAGGCGGCCCGCTGGGTCCAGTACTGACCACACACCCGCCTCGCTGGCATTGCCACACCGGTTTGCACGGTTCCCTTGGTGTGCTCTTGCAGGCGGGTGGGCAGGCTGCACGCTGGATCCTGTACCACCACACCCACCTAGTGGAGCGTTGCTTCAGGACCATGAAGGCCGCGGTACCGCCTGGGTCGCCGCTGCACCCGCTAACGCAGCACGCAGGTGGGCAGGCGGCATGCTTGCAAGGCAGTGCGGTTCGATGGCTCTGGCACTTTCCACAGCCAGGATGCAGTGCGGGCGCTTCCTGCGATGCGGCAACTGATGCAGGATGAACCCTCAGCATCTGCGCTAGTTGCATACTGATCCCCTGCCATCTTCGCCGCGCCTGCAGAGTGGGCGGTGCCCCAGATGCTGCGCATTGTGGCCTGCATCCATGCGCTCTACACGCCTGCGGGCCGGCAGGCGCTGGCGCCCATTGGGGCGGCACTAGACATGGCGCCGCAGGTGGGGGCAGGGCTTGCGCAGTTGGTGTGGCGTTGAGGTGGCGATGGTCGAGGAAGCTGCGCATGTCGTTTTGCGCGGTGGCGGCGCTGCCGCCCATTTTGCGCAGCATTGCAGCTGATAACCATAGCTCATAGCTGGAGTGCAGGCGATGCAGGAGGCTGACTGCAGCTTTGCGGTCCTTGCCGTGCAGGAGCGTGCGCTGTACCTGCGGCGCGGCCCCGCGAGCAAGGCGCCAGCCAAGGTCAGGGTGGCAGCATCTCTGACGCTGGTGTTGCGTCAGGCAGCATCTGGGCGCGGGTGTTGCGTCAGGCAGCGCTGTGCCCCCAACATCCCTGGAGTCGACGGGTGTACTTCCTTGGCGTTGTAATGGGAGCTCCTACCCACCTACCTCAGCCCGCCTCGCTTCTACCCCGTCCCCTTCTCACCTCAACAGGCCCCCGAGGGCGGCAGCGGCGAGACGGGTGACGACGGCTACGCCAGCGTGGGCGGCACTACGGCGGCCTCCATGCGCGCCTGGCTGCGCCACATGCGCGAGTTCACTTACCAGGTGGGTCTGATTTCGACCAACAGCCCCAGGATCTAAGCCTGGTGTGTCCACAAATTCACCACATGTGCGAGTTCGCTTACCAGGTGGGTCTGATTTCGACTAAAAGCGCCAGGGCCTAAACTTGGTGTGTCCACAATTTCGCAACATGCGCAAGTTCACCTACCGGGTGGGCCCGGTCGGCTGGAGTGGGCCAGTGTCATGCGATCACTTCAGCCAGCAATGCTGCCATGCACCGCGATTGGTTATGCAAGCCCGTGTGGCCATGGATGCTCTCAACGCCGCTCCTCACCCCGCCCCTCACACCCTGCCCACCCCTGGCCCCGGCCCGCAGACGGTTGGCCTGCTGCCCACGCACTGCCCGCCTGCACTGGACAGCCCCGCCCTGGCGGCCGCCTATGCACAGTCAGGCTTCGCCTACATGGATGTAAGCGCTGGGCTGTTGGCCTAGTGAACTGGGGCTTGATGAATGGGGCTGTGGGCACGCTGGCAGCTGGGCGTGTGTGCCAGGCCAAGTGGAAAGCAGCACTGGTTGCTTGCTGCCGGCCTGTCACCTAGTGCTTGCTGCCGGCACGTTACCGAGTGCCATCTCCGCCGCCCCCGCCCTGCCGACAGACGCTGGAGCACCAGCACGTGCGCATCATCATGCGGCACATGATCATTCCGCACATCAAGAGCTGCTCGGGTGAGGGTGGATGCCACGCTACTGTAGTGCATGGGCGTCTGCGTGTCATGCAGGCATTCGTGCGGTCCAGATGCTAAACGGCTCACGCTGGTGCTGCCTGGCCACTTTCCATGCTCGCCCCTCGCACTCACCCGCCCCTCTTACCCACACACAACCCGCAGACCGCCACCTGCAGCCGTGGCTGGTGCCGGCGCTTGCGCAGCTGGTGCCGCACATGCACACGCGCCTGACCACCGCATGGGGCAGCCTGCAGGCCCCCGCCGGTAAGCCGCTGCAAAGAAGAGCTTGGTGGTTGTATTGCGGTGTCGGGCGCTCATTCTGGTTTCCACATGATGAGGCTGCCCAACGGGCCTGGCACTGCCGGCACTGCTGCAGTGCGCTCATACTTGCCCTCATACTTGCTCTCAGACTTGCTAACCCAAAGCTCTGCGTGCTGGCCACAACCCAACCCACCCCGCAGCAGGCCCCAGCAGCACCGAGGACTCTGCCAGCGCCAACGACGAAATCATTCGCGAGCGGCTGCTGCGGGAGCTCACCCAAGAGTACGCCTCTCTGCTCAAAGAGTTGGCCACTCGCACAGTGGGCGGCGGCAGCCCCACCACGGCGGCAGCAGCAGGGCTGGCAGCAGCGGCAGGGGCAGCAGCAGGCAGCGGCGGCGGCGCGGGCGGCGGCAAGTCGGTGCTGGAGTGGCTGCTGGAAACCGACCCCACCACCGGTTTCCAGGCCGTCACGACAGCCGTGTCTGGCATGTGCTGGCGCGACGACGCAGCCGTCCGCTTTGCGCAGCTGGCCAAGACGCTGGTTGCGGTGGCCCCCCGCGACCAGCGGCTGTTTGCGTATGTGGGAAGCGAGGTGCTGCGAGCAGCCATCAGCAGCCTGGCCACAGAGGTGGGTGGGTGGGGAGCTGGGTGCATGCTGTTGCAGGCAAGCCACGTGAGCGTGCTGATGCACAGCGAATAGCCTGGCGGGCAGGTGCGCTCACGTGAGCCCTTGCCCTTTGCCTTTCACGCGTATGACCCTGCCTTCCCCTCACATGTGCCCCACCCCTTTGCCTTGCCAACCAACACCGCTGCAGACCATGGCCACGCACCAGGCCGACGTGCCTTGGCCCCTTCCACTCGCCATCACCGTGTGTTTACTGCCAACAGCACATGCTCCTGAACCAACACTGCTTCTGTGCAGACCATGGCCACGCACCAGGCGGACATCATGTGCCCTAACCCTGCCCCCATGTGCCCTAACCCTGCCTTCCCAATCAACACCATTGCAGACCATGGCCACGCACCAGGCAGACATCATGGCCCTCATCAGGGACATCCTGGTGCAGCAGCTGGGGGACCCAGGGTGAGAGCCTCTGGCCGTGTGCAGGACCGGCATTGCCGGCCTACGCGCATGTGCAGCGGTGGGGTGACCAAAGTGGGTGCCGCGTGCGTGCGAGTCGTGGATGCCAACAGGGCTGCACCCCAGCGCAGCAGCTCGCATCATCCCCTCCTGCACTCCCTGCCTCCCTTTGGGTGCAGCTCCACAGTGCAACTCCCGGCATGCTGGCCTCGCTGCCTAACTGGGGACCCGACCCTGCCCGTCCCTCTGCTAACCACGACATCCCTGCGCGGCTCCCCTGCCTCTGCAGCTCCGCGGTGCATGGCGTGCTGGCCTCGCTGCCCAGGATGACCCCCGAGGCGCTGCAGCGCTTTGGGCAGCAGCTGCTGGGCACGGGCAGCGAGAAGGCGCAGCGTGACATCACAAAAAAGATGCTGGTGAGGGGCGTGCTGGCTGTTTTCTCTTCCTGTTCTTTTTAAAGGAGGGCATTTCCCTTTCTCTGTTTTTATAAAGGAGCAGGCGTGGCAGCCGGGCGTGGCATGCTGCATGCTCAACTGCATGCCTGCACGGCATGCGGCCTATGGCTGAGCCGCCGGGCTGCATGTAGAGGCTGCTGCTACCCAGTGCAGCCCCATCTGCTTGTCCCTTTTCAGGTGGCGGCATGCGGCAAGTCGTCGCTTGCGGCGCTAGCCGACTGGAAGCCGCCAGCTGTCACGCCCCTAGCGGAGCCCAAGCACCGGGCACCCAAGCCGGGCGGCGGGCAGGATGAGCATGGGGAGGCATTTAGTGCTGCGGCAGTTCACTCCCTGTTCGACCGATAGCAGCAACACCAGACGCAGCAGCAGCAGCAGCAGCAGCAGCAGCAGCAGCAGCAGCAAGGCTCTCATCAGTTCCGTCCTTACCAGCAGCCTTCTGCGTTTCCTCACCATGTCTGCATGCAAAGGCTTGCTGGCTCAAGTGCCCAGGATGTGTTGATTCTTTCATGCCCTGCACAGCCCCGATTGTTTCACCATGCATGTCACAGAGTGATTGCATAGCCTTGCTGAAGCCGCCATGACAGCTTGCAGGTCACAGTGCACAGAGTCACAAACAACAGAGGAAGCGACAGAGATAGCGCAGGCGCGGGGGCAGTTTGTTATGTATCTAAAGCGTGGGGCACGTCGCATACGAAGAGGGTCGCAAAGGGCAACAACAACAAGGCACCGCAGAGTGCCTGATCAGTACGTTGTATACGTACTGAGGCAGATGGTGCCGCCTGAGTGGAGAAGAAACAGTGCATACAGGGTGACAAGACAGGGCTGGGTGGACAGTGCATCGTATGGTGTGTGGCTTGCCAGCCTGGTAGCTGCTCAGTCGCGGCAGCTTCAAGTTGCAAGGGGCACACAGACAGAGAAGGCAAGACCGTGCCATTGCCGGTCGGCGGGTGGCCACCAAAGTCGTGCCACTCTCTCAGCCAAACGCGCGGTTGGAGTAAGGCGGGCGCAGCTGGCCCTCGCGCGGCTCGGCATCCGCGACATGACCATGCTCTGCAGTGGGCAGGGGAACCGCAGTGACCAACTGGTGGGCAGGAAGCAAAGGGCCAAACGGCAGGCATCAGCAGCTCGCCCAGACAGCAGCCGCCTCAGCGAATCTGAGTGCACCAACTTGTGGCAGCTGCACTCGTGCTTGACATGCACGCTCCGCGAGCATGGTGCACTGCAGCTTGCAAGTGCGCAGCACTTCAAAAGAGCTGCGTACCTGGCGGGCCGGGCGGCTCCTCGTTCAGGCCAATCAGCTGCGCCAGGCGCTCAATCGCCTGCAGGTTTTGGGCGGGTGGATGGGGACACTGTGGCACTCAACCGGCAAGCAAGCGGGGCACACGTCTGCAAAGCACGTGTGCCGAGCCCAGCGCAAACCCCGGAGCTGCCGGCCTAGCGGCAGCGTTTGCAGCTTTGCAACGCGTCTGGTTGTTGGGGCCAGTGGCTTGCCTGCAGGTACGCCTGGCGAGCATCGAACTTCATGTCGTACCTGCAGCCATGGCAAAAATATAAATAAACACACGTTTGTGGCTCCATGGTGAATGGACGGGGCTACAAAATTTCATACAACCATGCAAGTATCGAACTGTCATACTGTATCGCTCTAGCAGGACAAGGGGCGGGGGATGAGGAGCGCACTGCCAGATGATGCGCCATGCACTTGCAACCCCAGGCGCTGTGCATTTTCTAGGGCAGGAACGTCTCCGAGAACAGCGCATCAGGTAGTGCAGCAGCAGGCCATGAACGCATGATGAACAGGGGGCCCACCAGTAGTTGACGGCAATCGCCCGCCCGTGCTCATCGGGCTCCTGCTCCACCTGCACATAAAAATGTTGGGTAGTTGGGCAGGGGCGGGGGCAATCAACTTTGGGCAATCAACTCTCGTTCAACACGCCTGTCATGCCTCTCCATCGCCCTCAGCCCTGCCTCGGCCCTGCCGCAAATGCCACCTTGCGCTACCAGCCCACGCGTTGGGCGTGGATTGAGGGGGCAAGCTGGGTAGTAAGCCCAGAGGGCACCAGCCGGCCACCGTGGCGGCGCAACTAGCCCACTCCAACAAGCACTCACGTGGTGCCACCACATGGCGGGCAGGTAGAGCGCCTCTCCTGCCTTGACGGTAACCTTGATGGGCGGCGGCAGCTGGGGGTCATTGAAGAGGTCAGCGTCCCACAGCCGCCCTGCCCCCTCGCCCCCCTCCTCCTCAGAAAAGGCAGAGGCAGTGGCGGTGTCGCTTTCCAGGTCGGGAGCTGCAAAGCGCACACGGTTGGCTGCACCGCCGGACGCGCCACTGCTGGCAGCAGGTGCGGCGGCGGCGGCGGCGGCGGCAGCGGCGGCGGCGGCGTCTGGTGCCGGGGGGACGGACGACCACAGCACCGTCTCGCCAGAGGCGTCCAGCACGGGCGCCAGCGGCACCGCTCCAGACACAACCGCCTCCTGCTGGAAAGAGTTTGAGGCGAGCGCAATGCGGGGTTGAAGGGCCCAGGGCTGCCTGAGCGCGGCAGGTGAGAAGGCGAGCGTGCGCCGCTGCAGTGCAGATGGCAGGTGTGGCCCTGCAGGCCTACCGCTGAGGGATGCACAGCTGCTCTGCATTGACCGCTGACCGCTGACCAACGGCCAATGGCCAATGACCGCTCACCTGGCTGTCCGCTTCTGGCCCGCCCTGGGGCTGGTAGGTGGCTGAGGCGTACTGGCGCAGCCGCATGCGGAAGATGTCGGCGGGGGGAAGCAGCGTGAAGGTCTTGGAGCCGGCCACCACCTGCAGGAGGCCGTGCAGAGGGACAGCGGGTGAAGGGCGGGGCAGGATTCATATGCTGTGACTCGTAAACACAGAACAGGGGGCTCAGATGCTCCCAGCCGCCCTGCCTGCCGCCCCAGGAGCGATGTCAGGCAGCAGCTGGGCGGCAGGTGGGTCCCTGCAGATGCTCAATGCCCATCCTCAAAAGCCCATCCTCACAACCGGATGGCGCAATGCCTATTAATGCCGATTCTCACAAGCACGCGCAGGCCACCCACCGCGTAGCTGTTCTATTGGGCTGGCGCTAACCTGTCAAACTAGACTAGACTAGACCCACCGCGTAGATATTCTCAAACGGGTCCTTATGCCAGCTGGTCACGCTGCGCTCGTCGCCGATCCACAGGTTGACGGCCTCGGGCAGCCCGCCTGCAGGCACGGGAATTACGGGAGCAGGCAGAGCTGTGCGTCTGCCAGGATGGTGCAACCCGCATGTCGCATGCCAACAGGTGGACTGCTCTGAAAACTTCCAACCCCACAGGCCTGTTTGAATCAAGGCAGCCGCGAGCGCGCCGGCCGCATTTGTGGGCCGGGGCACCGCCTTGTTGAAAAGCGGCATTGGTCACCAGGATCA
>RRZL01000042.1:2294918-2322795 GCA_006782975.1 Chlorella sp. Dachan
CAGCACCGCCGGCGCCGGCGCCGCCGCCGGCGCTGCTGCCATTGGGCGGCAGCGGGGTCACTGCATCTGCCCGGCCGTTGGGCGTGAGGGCCACAGTGACTTCGGTGTCGCCTGCTAGCTGACACAGGTACTCGTCCGTCCAGTTGGAGAAGGCCGGCCAATGGCTCACCACGCCTGGCGGGGAGGAGGGGGCAACAGTGGGCGAATGTGGTACGCAGCGCATGGCGCTGCAGGTGCAGCACGCAGCGTGCAGCGAGCACGCAGCGGCAGCAGGTGCATGGCTGCGGCCGGCAGCCATCTGGGCCAAGCGAGGCAGCTGCTGCCAGCAGGCAAGGCTCACCGGTCAGGATGACGGGCTTGTTGGCTGCCACATAGTCTCGCAAGAACTGCGGGCAGGCGGGCAGGGCCAGGTATATATCTGGTGGGCAGGCCCTTGACATCCTGCTTGCACGCGCGCCGCAGCGGCGGCGTGCACCGCTGCTGCACCATGCACCTGCTTGCTCGTGCAAGCCTGCAGGTCGTGACCAACAACAAGACTCGGGAGCGGCTGCTTGCCTGCACGACCGGCAGCTTCTGGTGGCGGTCAACCCCGGAGCCTACATCCAGGTCTGCACACAGGCAAGTGCAGCAGCATGAGAGGCGAGCGCAGCATGAGGAGGGTATGTGCCGCAACTTGCGCAGCGCCGGCAAAAGCCTGCCCTGCTTCTGGCGCCCTTGCAGGGCGCCCATGCATGGCCGCTCGCTCGTGTACCAAGCAAGCAAACCTCGGCAACGTTCCGCATGCGGCAGCCTCACCTCGGATGTCGTGGCTCAGCTGTTTGAGCACCGCCAGAACCGCCTCCGCTGGCACCGCGTCCATCCCGGCTGATGCAGCCTGCAAGGGGGCAAGACGTGAGAGGGCTGGGCATGGTGCCGCCACCGCTCAATGTGTCGTGCCGACAGCCGGCGGCAGCCGCTCGGCGCCTGCGGCGGCGGCAAAGCCCTGGTCCCGCGTTGCGCGCCTTCCGGCGATTCTGCATATTTCAGCTGCTATTCCGGGCACCGAGGGCGACGGTGCAGGGTGCTTGGGAGCGCAAACAGCAGAATATCACGCGCTCGCACCTGTTCGGTTGGCCAGAGGGCCCCGTTGGACGCGCCGCAGAGCTGGATAGCCTCTCGAGATACGCGTCAGTGCAACCAGCCGATCGGCGACGCTGCCGCGAGCGCTGTAGGGCACCGGCAGGCTTGGGAGACGGCAGAATGTCCACAACCCAAGTCGCGGCACACCCTGTTGACTACCTGAAAGCAGAGCATGCCCGTCTAGTGCCAAAGCAAGGTGTCAGAGAGGTGCCGCCGCCGGTCAGCACACGGCATGCCGCAGCGTGCAGGTTCGCACAAAGTGTTCGCGCACAGGCATGAGCATTGAGTTGCAGTCATGAACAATGGGCATCTTGCAGGGTTGTCATGCTCCAACTCAACCGTCATGCTCGCCTGTGCCGCCCGTGCATTGCTGGTCTCGCTCGCTCGTGCCGCGCACTCACGTGCCAGCAGCATCTAACAGCCCCAGCCCAGCAGGGCCAGCACGCAATCGATCACGCGTATATCGAATGCTCGCTGACAGCAGCATGCGTCCGCAGCCAGCACAGCGCTGCTTGCGGCTTGCGGCCGGGATTGTGTGACGTCGGGGCCGGCCTGCCATTGCGGGTGCGTGATTTCAAATGCGCCCGCACCAGCTGCTGGCCAACCTGCGCCTGAGGCGCTGGCACTGGCGGGCCTGCCTGCCGAGTATGCATCCCGCTGGAAGGTCACTCTGATGGCGGATGACTGAGCCGCCCAGGCCTGGCCCTGCCCAGCAAACCTCGGCAGCCAAAGTGGAGGCAAGTGCAGCTGACAGCCGCTGACCCAGCCATCAGTGGTGCGCAGGCCACCATTTTGAACAGTGCAGGCATGGCGCCCTGCAGCCTCCCAGGCGGGTCATGTCCCGCAGCAGCTTCTGTACCACGTTCCCCAATGTCCCTCCGTTTCCTGCGTCGGCAACCGCTCTCCTTGCACCCGAGTGAGCTGTCGTGCGCAGTGTGCAGTGCACGTTACTGCATGCAAGGAGGGTGCTCTGCAAAAGTGGGGAAGGGCGGACCCAACCGCAAAAGTGCTGGGAGCAGCTCCCAAGGAACCCGCCGCCGCCGCCACCGCGCTTAGGCCGGCTGTGGTGTGAGCGCAGCATCCGAACAAGCAGGCGCGCTGGGGCGCTGTCTTGCGCTCTGTTTGGCATGCCAAGCCTTGGCGACACTCACTGAGTGGCAATTGCGCGCTTTGCGGCGCCTCCGACATGTTACCTTACCGCGTCGTCTACCTGGCGGCCCTGCTGCTCTTCTGCAGAGCTGCAGGGACTGTTCAGCACCCCAGCATCGTATTTGCAGCTGCCGGCACTCCGCTGGACAGGCTGCCGGGTGCAGGGCTCCTGAATCCTCGTGGCGAGGTCCCGGAGCTTAATATAACGCTCACAGCAGCAAGACTCGAGGTGGGTGGCGATCAGGATGTCGGGTGTGTAACATTCGGCAGTGGCCCCGCCGCCGCCGCCGCCGCCGCCGCTGCCGCTGCCGCCGCCGTGCCCTCTTCCCCTGCTGGTCGCGCCTGCTGCCGCGCATGTGCAAGCCGCTGTGCATTGCTGTGCGCAGCAGAAGGTGGCCCAAGGAACACCGTGGAATGCGCGGCAGCGCGCAAGTCGCAGCTGCGCCCACCCTGTGCCATGCATTGGCCCTTGTGCAGGGTCCAGCCGGGGCTGAGCAGCCCCTCCTGACCATGACCGTGCCTGTGTACCGAGATGACATCAGCGGCACCCTCAATGTCTTCGGGTACGCTGCAGTTATCCCTGCTGGATTGCCCCCTTGGCCGAAGCGGCGGCGCCAGAGGGCATGTGTTAACACGGCCTTGCCGCAGCCGGGCGTGCACGCCACCTCTCCACTCCCGCCCATCCCTTGCGCCGCAGCCCCACAATGCGCTTCAAGGGCGGCCAGCCCGCTGTGGTCCACCTTTGGAATAACCTGACGGAGCCCGAAATGTCGATGGCAAGCCAGGCCACAGTCGCACTGAATGTAAGCTGAGGCTGGGATCGGCGGCGCCTTGGCAGCAGTTGCTTGCAGGCACCCTGCAGGGCGTGCCTGGTCTTGCACTTCTGCATTCCTGCGCCGGTCAGCATCGCTCCGCCACGAACTGTTGCTTCAGCATGGGGGCCAGCCCTGGCCGCAGCTCACCTTGCACCTGCCAGGGGGGCGCATCCAGCAATGCTTGGGTGGCCTGTCGCATGCTGCACGCCCGGCTCCGCACCGGCTCAGCACAACAACAACGCTGAACGTGCTGCTTCCCGCAGGGCTACGGCCACATGGGTTCGACCAACCTGCACGCCCACGGCATGCATCAGCCCACCGGCGTGGCACAACAGTCTGAGGCTGGGGAGTACAAAGGGTGAGCCGCTTGGAGGTCCGGTGCTTATGGCAAGGGCGGGCACCCTCAGCAACCAGGAGTGCAGTACCATTAGTGCAGTACCATTGTACAATGTGTGTTGCCCGCGGTTGGAATAAGGGGCGCCCACTCCCCACTGCCTGCAGCAACGACAACATTTTCTACACGCTGCACGGCAAGGCGGACGAGGCTGACGCTCCACAGCTGCTGTCGTACACCATAGATGTGTGTAGCTGCTGCCGGCATTGGCCTGGGTAGCTGCATGCTTGCATGCCGCCTGCACATGCAAGCTGTGTGAAGGGCAGGGCGGTGCCGCTGCTGCCGTTCCTGCTCAGACCGACGCTGCTGCTCCAACCGGCACTGCCTGCACGCAGATCAAGCGTGACCACATGCCGGGCCTGTTTTGGATCCACCCCCACCGCCACGGCACGTCAGCCATGCAGACGCCCACAGCAAGCGCTCTCGTCATAGTTGAAGACAACCCCGCCTTTCTGCCTGATGCCAGGCAAGTTGCATTAGCAGCTGCCGGCATGCCGCCACCTCCCAAGGAGGCACGTTCCCCCCGCTTCCACGTTTGCATTAGCCTGCCCGTGAGCGTCTCTGCAGCCGCACCCACAGCTCGTGCCTGCCTGCCCGCCCTTTGACCCCCCGCAGCGGCTGCAAGGAAGTACGGGAGCTGCTGGCCTCTGCCCCCGAAGTCATTTTACACTTTGCATTGATGCCACTTATGGCTCCCACTCGAGGCACACGTGTGCCGGGTGAGCTGCTCAGGTGCCGTTGCCCTGCTGCATGTGGGTGTGCCGTGTTCTGCCTTCGGCTGGACCTGGCAAGTTTCCGCACCGGTGACGCCTGCGGGGGCGTATGAATGGGCCTGTGTCCAGCTGACCGCCTGGGTGTCTGGCTGCCTGGGCAGGAGGCATGGGCGGCGGCGGCGGCGGCGGCGGCGCCAATGCCCCCTTCAACCAGCCAGAAAACTACCGCATTGACGACCCCAACACCCAGGTGCCCTGGGCGTGGATTGAGGGTTCCAGCTGGGTACTGAGCCCTGAGGGCACCAGCCAGCCACCGTAAATACCCAGTCAGCCCCTCCCCTCCCCTCAGATCATCAGCGAAATGGCAGAGCCCTCCAACCCGCTGTGCTGTGGCCAGGACGGCACTGAGCCAGCGATGGGTGAGAGAGAGTGGTTTGCGTCCCGAGTTCACCTGTCGCGGGCGGCAGCAGCCCCACAGCCTCCCAACCCAACAGGCCCCTCGTCTGACCATGTTTGCCCATGCAGGCGAATTTGCCAACACCGACTTTGTGCTCGTCAACGGGTGAGGCGATACTGCGGGCAGGCTGGGGAGGTGCAGGGCGTGTGCGGGCGCAGTAGAGGTGCATCCGCGCATTGGAGGCCCACAAGCGCTGGCCAGCTGGCGCCAGAAGGAGTGGGATGTCCCTTGGTCGCGGCATGGCGACCGCCGCATGCCACGGCAGGCATGGATCCCCTACTAACAGCACCGCTGTCCTGCCTTGATTCCTGTGCAGGGGCTGGCAGCCATCGATCCCCATGAAGGCATGCAACGTCTCGCAGCCGCTGCTTCCTGTGTAGCGTGCAATGACCTTGTTGCGCTGCACGATTGCTGCCGGCAGCGAGCGTAGCACCCGTGCCGCGTGCCGCCCCTCCGCCCCTTGCTGCCGCCTTCCCACCAGCCCGCCGCACCCTCCGCTGCAGTCTGGCGCATGGTATCGCTGGCGAGCGGCATGGGCCACCACCAAGCGATTTGCTAGCCTTGCCATTGTGGATGGAGCCACCGGCAAGCCAACTGACGCCTGCAAGCTGCTGCTGCTCACAAAGGACGGGCACTACCTGTTGCAGGTGCGGCTCAGACGCATGTATGTGGCGCACCAGCCGCCCTCAAGCTTAGCTTAGCGCAGCCGGCACCTACCTAGCTCGCAGCTGCCAAAACCGGGTGCCACCGCATTGGCGTGGGCAGGCGGCCCGCAGTAACGCCCCCTTAACTCCCACCCAACCTCACTCACAGGTCCCTCGGTCCGTAGACCACATATTTTTGGCGCCAGGCAACCGTGCGGAGCTGCTGGTGCAGTGCAGCGGCGCCAAGGGCAGCACGTATGTGCTGCGAGCGCAGGTGTGCCTAGCGAGGGGACGGGGCGGAAGCTGCCAACAGAGGCCAGCCCTGCCTTTGTCAACCGCCTGCGCTTTTGGTGCGCCCCTCCTGCCCGGAGGAGCAGAGATGTTGCGATGGCTCAGTCTGTTGACTGTCACGAGGGCTGGCACTTGCAAGTCTGGAGCTCCCCGCCTCTGCTGCGCAGACCCCGGCTGACAGCCCATTCCAGTGCGACCTGGGCGGCACGCCCAACGCCTTTGTTCAAGACACACTGGCCACCATCAGCATCACAGAAGAGGTGGGCAGCCATGCATTGGGTGCCCATGTTGGGCAGGGCCAGGGCCGCCCCTGATGCACGCTGCTGGTTACCTTGAGCACAGGTTGAGCGGTGGCCTGGTCTCCATGCTCCATGCTGGATGATTGTCATCATGCGGCGGCCCCTGGCAAGTATCCCCACACACCCCTCCCAAACTGCGCCGCGTGTTCCCGGCCCGCTGCCCCTTGTCCGCAGGGTTCACCTCAGCCCACACCTCAGCTGAAGGCGTGCACACCCGCCCGCGCCGGCTATTCGGCTGATCTTCAAGATGCCGCTCTCAAGGCAGCAGGCGCCACCGACAAACTGGTGGTGCAGGACGTCACTTTCACCATGCAGGGCCAGCCCTACTCCTGCCTAGTCAACGGCCAGGTGCGCTTGGGAACATCTAGGCTGTACAGCTCGCCTTTCTGGTCTCTGACTGCACCACCCGTGCATCCTGATGGGGGTCGTTGGGCGCGGATGGCAGGACAACCATGCAGCGGTCAGGCGTCGGCAGTGCAGCGGCGAGCAGCCGCTTGCGAGTCCACCCCACGCACCTACCCTCCCTGCACCGCCCCTGCCGCAGAACTTCCAATTCCCCGACCCAAACCCAATCAACCTGCCGCTGGGGTCGGTTGTGGAGTGGAACGTGAGCGACGCCCCTCGCCGGCTTGAGGGGGTTGGCGAGGCATGCATTGGCACTCCCTGCACTGCTGCCGGTTTATGGCTGTTGCAGCCCACCCCACATATCGCCCCGCACTCCCTCTTTCCATTTGCAGGTCAACCACATTGCGGTGCACCCCCTGTAAGCGGCGCAGCAAAGCAGTGGGCATGAGGCTTGATGCGGGGGAGCGCCGTGTGTTGCAGCAGGGGGGCCCAACTGCGGTTGGCAGGGGGCCTATATGGGACTTGCAAGGAGGCCCACCTGCGGGGGACCCCACCTGCCCGGTGCGCCCTCTCCGTCGGCGCAGGCACACGCACACCAACCCAATGCAGATCCAGGAACTGCTGGATTCCAGCCTGATGGGCGGCTGCCAGTACAGCAGTTGGTTTGAAGTGAGTGGGGATGGGTGGCGGCGTGGCGTAGCGCAGCACTCGACGCAATGGCCGCTCCCAAGCCAGCCGTGCCAACAGACAAACAGGACGCACGTGCATGACAGCCTAACACGCTGATCTCAACCGCCCCTGCAGGCTGGAGACTATCAGGACGTCATTATGGTGCCGCCCATGCTGATGGGCGCCACGATTCGGCTGCGCATCCAGCCCGGCGAATTCACGGGGGTGCGCCGCTCCGGGAGGGTGGGCTGCCTGCAGCAGATGCGGAGCCACGGCATGCCTCTGGGACGTACAGCAGTGCTGCTGTGCTGATCGCCTACCAACCCCACTGCACGTATACCCCTGCCGCCCCCTGCAGATTGTTGTGATGCACTGCCACTCGCTGCAGCATGAAGATGTCGGGTGCATGAAGGTGGGAGGAGCCGGCGCCTCCGTGTCGCTGGCGCGGCCTGCTGCACGAACCGCGCCAGCTCAAGTTTACACCCCTTTTCCCAAATCCCTTGCAACCAGGTGATGAAGTACAGCTGCCCCGGCCAGAAGGACCCGCAGCCGCTGGACTGCCCGGGCTTCCAGTTCCCGGTGCTGGGGACCGTCCGGTTTGAGTGAGAGCGGCCGGCAGCCCGTGAGTGGCCAGCAGGGCATGGTGCTGATGCCACATTGCCACATTTAAATTTAATTGGGCAGTTGGCATGGTACATGTGCTTCACGTGACATCCCGCTTGACCACGCATTGCGACCAGAAACTGCTGTTGTGAGAACAAAAATTACGCAATTTAGTCACACAGAACACCCAAATGCGGAGGTGGTGAGTTCAAGCGGGGGAGGTGTGTAGAATCGGCCGGAAATCACGGAGCGCAACCCCACCAGCGCTTGAGTAGCGCATTTGATGGCAGTGTGCAGTGTGTGGTTGCCCTGAATACCTGCTCGCTGGGCAGCAGAACACTCGTGTTTGAAAAATCGTGGGTGGGTTGGTGGAAACAAAGGTGTCCGACCCCAGGAGCACACCTCAATACAAGCAGGCGATCGGCGACGCTGGTGCGAGCAGCTGTAGGGCACCGCGGCGCTCGGCACGCGGCCTGTCCAGGAAACCCAAGTCTTGGGACGTGCTGTCGACTGCCAGAAAGCGTAGAATGCCCCGCCGGTGCCAAAGCAAGGGTCAGAGGGCCGCCCCTACTGCGCCGCCGGTCAGCACGCAGCATGTCGTAGCCTACCATCGTAGGGTGCACAAAGTTACAAGTTAGTTCACACCTGGTGCCTACAGCGAGTGTCTGATGAAATGGGAAGTACTGTGGTTCTCACAGCCTCGCACAACTGCCGCACTCGCCGCTCATGCAGTGCTGCTTCTCGCTCGCTCATGCCGCCTGCCTGCCGCACCCTCACGTCCCCGCAGCATCTGGCTCGTGCTCTTCGTCGCCTGCAAGGCGCATCGCGTCCTCCACCAGGTCTGCAATGTCTTCTGGCCGCAGCGAGGGGTCCTCATCCTCAACCTGCGGGCGGCAAGGGGCAGGCAGCAGGGAGCCGGGGGTGAGGGGCAGAGGGTGCGGCAGGCAGAGGTTCCTCTTTCTGAGGGAGTCTTTCCTGAGAGTGGAGGGCAAAGTGAGTGAGAAAGCACGCTAAACGAGCATGAGGGCGATGTGCACAGGGCGCCCCGCATGCCAGTGAACAGCTGGGCGCCCTCCACCTCGGTCGTCACGCTCGCCTTGGCGGCGGCGCCCGCAGCCTCCACCTCCTGGGGCGCGGTCTGGGCCACGGCGACCTCCTGCGGGACGGGCGGGGCGGCGGGGATGTGCTGCGAGGCTTGGCAGGGTGCAGGGGGCGTCCAGGGAGGGGTTTGGCACCTCGCCCTGGCCCCGCGCAGCTCAGTGAGTCTGCAAACACGCAAGGGGCGTCATGACAAGAAGCAGGGACCGTGCCATTGCTTAGATTCGGCAATGCCTGCTGCCGCCTGGCCGTCGCAGCTGCTGGCAATCGGCAGTTCAGCGACTTGCAGAGTTATGCCCATTCACCTGGCTGTGCTCCTCGTTTTCAGCGGCCCGCGCACGCAGGGCCGCCATTCTCGCACGTCCAAGGTGGTGGCCTCGCTGCATCTGTGTCACAAACTGCTTGGCGGCGGCAGCGGCGGCGGCGGCGGCGGCGGCTGCCGGCGCGCCCTGGCCGGCAGCATCCGCCGCCGCTTGGTTCTGCACAGCGAGGCAACCGCTGGTAGCGTCAAGCGAGTCTGGCGAAGCGCGAGGGAGCGGCAGGCAGTTTGCAGCCCCCTGTGCAGAGAGCCCTACCTCGGCGTGCCGGAGCAGCCGCCAAAAACGCTCCATCCCTACTGCAAAGTTCGATACAACTGCCACAAACGAGTTGCAGCAATGGAGATGGGCCCATGTGTGTTACGTGAACACATGCACAGTTTTTGTGTCGCCTAGCGCTCTCCAGACGCCTGCATCGTCTTTCTGCGCACCGATCAATCGGCTGTACACGCGCCGGGCCTGCAAAGTTGCCGCCCTGCTCCGCGCACGCCCTGCAACACATGAAGTCGCTCTTCTCCCGCTCTAAAAAGCCTGGCCGCACTGGAGCGTCCTCAAAGGCGCCGCTGAACGAGCCGGCGGCGCCCACGGAGCCCAGCTACGAGGTGCTGAGTGCATTGAAGGGCCCCAAGCCCCGCGGGCTGCTCATGCCCCCTGTGATCGCAGCCTGGCGGCAGCGCCACCGCAAGTCTGCTGCAGGAGCTGCCGCCGCGACTGCTGCAGCCCCAGCTGCCGCCGCCGCCGCCGCCCGCCCGCCCGCCTCCCTGCCGCTCACTTTGGCCACCTGCTCCAATCAACTGCAGGTTGCAGTACTGTTGAGGCAGCGGCTGTTTCTGGTGCCGGGGTTGCCCAAAATCGAGTGGGACAACATCAACAAGGGCATCTACCGGCAGTACCGCGAGGCAAGCAGCGGCGGGCTGGGACCAGCCTTTGAGAGCAAACCTGCCGTGACTTGCTGGTGGCTGCGTGCCGCTATACCTGCAACATGCCATGGATAGCAGTAGCAACCCAAGAGCTGCCATGAAGGCCTGGCCTTTTGTTACCCCGCTGCCCTCCCTGCAGACGTTCCTGCCGGCCTTCCAGCCGCTGGAGGCGGCACTGGAAGCCGCGAGCGGCAGCCGCTGGAGCGCTGCGCGCAAGTTGCTGGCCGACATCAAGCGGTTCACCGCGCCGGAGGAGCACGCCAACGAAGGGCTGATCTATGCTGTGCTCACGCAGCTGGCTCCGCAGCTGTCAGCGGTCGAGGCGCTGGTGCGAACATGGTGGCTTGGAGAGGATGCTGCTGACGCTGCCTGCTGGCCTTCTGCAGCGTGCTTGCTGCCTGCAGCCCACACGTCTGTGCGATGTGAGAGGAGCCAAATGCACCGACTGCAAACTGTTTATACCCACGGTCAACGCCATCACGGGCCCTTGATCTGCTGCAGGTTCACGCAGGCAGCGCCCGTGATGAGGCAAAAGCGCTCAACCCGCTTGTGTGAGCACATGCCATGCGGGGAAGCACGCGGCAGGGTGGGGTTAGATGCTGCGAGTGCCACCATTTAGCAGCACTGGGACCGAAGCTCGCTGTGCATTTGCCACCCGCCATCGCAGGGCGCTGCTGAACACCGCGCACGAGCAAAGCAACAAGCTGCGCTGCCTCATCACCCCGCTGGGCACACTGTTTGCCTGCTGCTCCGTCACGCTGCTTTATCACCTGGAGGACGCACCAACCAAGGCGCCCATCCACGACATTGAACCTACCCACCTTAAGGCGGCCCTGGACCTGGCTTCTCACGTGGCGGCGAAGGGCGCCAAGGCCTCCGCCAAGCTCATCAGCCGGCAGATGAGTGAGTTGTGGTGCTGTTTAAACAGTTGTTGTGCTGGTGCGATGTGACAGTCTCCTCTCACTTGGGGGAGTGCACTGCTGGAGGGAGCTGTGCTGGCAACCGCGCTGCCGCCTGGTGCGCAGTTGCGGGTTGGATTCCCATCACCCACGAGCTGTTCTCCAACCCAAGCTGCCCTCCATGCTTGTCATGTTGGTCGTCAGGAATTCATGGGCCTTGAACCAGCCCTGCAGCGATCTGCCTGCCAGGCAGTGCCTGCAGCCCGCTGTCTTAGGCACTTCATGCCCCCGCTGCCCATCACAATGCAGCCGACAGCCCCACTGCCGTGCCGTCGGCTGTGGCCACCGCCCTGGCCATGGCTCTCAACGCGCCCAACGATGAAGAAGCCTTTGGCGCGCTGCTGGACAACACGCCGGTGAGCGGGTGCATGGCGGTCGTGGTGCAGGTTGCGGTTGCACGGGGGCTGGAGCGGGTGGGGGAGGCGGCTGCTGGTGCTTGGGCTGGTGCTGGGGTTGGTGCGGGGATCGCAGAGGTGAGTACGAGCTGGTGGCAGGTGGGAGGCGGTACGCAGGGGCGGGCGTGATGGCCGGCAGCTTGCCCTGGCGCGCCGCCTCGCGGTCGCTGGCCACCTGCTGGATGCGGCACGCCTGACACTGCTTGCATTTAGCGGCGCAGGCATCGTCATTTGCCGGACGCAGCATGTAGCACGCAGGCAGGGGCAGTGCATCCGGCAGCAGCGCCTCGGCGCAGGGTGCACTGCGCTGCTGAACAGCTCGTGTAGCAGGGTTGAAGCTGCGCTTGCGCCTGCCTCTCGCACAGCTCTGTGCAACACTAACGCATCCCGCATTCTGCCTCTTGCAGGTGCTGCTGCCACTGCTCAACGAGCGCTTCATGCAGGAGGCCAGCAAGGCTTTCAGCGTGATTCAGAACAAGGGGTTGGGCGGCGACCCGCGCTTCTACGGCGGCTGGCTGCAGGACGGCATCGCCCTGCTGGTGGGCCTGGCCACCACGGTGAAGGAGGCTGCCAACCTGTGCGCTGCCCACACCGAATGCTCACACGCAGGTGTGCAAGACAGCCTGCAGATGCAAGGTGTTGGGCCAGTGGCATGCTAAAACTTGCGCAACAGTCTGTGTAGACTGAGCTGCTGGCTGGACTGGTTTGGACAGCTGCGTGCGTTGACACAGCATGCCACACCTTGACCGCGCGGCTTTTTGCACTGCCACTCAATACAAGTGCTTCCTTCGCGCTCCCGTGCAGCGCGTTGCCGCTTGCTGGTGTCACTCTAGCCCAGGCTCTGTTTATAAGCAGTGATGTGTGTCTGCCCACACCCTCCCCGCCTGGCAGTGCGCCCCCTCATCAAGGTTGCCACAGACGCCTCGCAGAAGGTGCTGTCCCTGCTTGCGCTGTTCTGCCCCACCTCAGCCGCCAACCAGTACCTGCACATGGGCGAGCTTGGGCCCGGCCAGCCCGGCCACACCCTGGCTAACCTGCAGGTGGCGCTGGCTATGGGTGAGCTGATTTGGGGGTGCTGGAGGAGTGGGTTGCTGGAAAGGCAACAGCCGCCAAGGCACGTCGTTTGTCATTTACGTGTGGTGTGGCTCACAGCTGCGGCCGATCGATGGACAGACCTGCGCAGGACTGCCGTTGTAGCCACCGTGCCATCTACCCTCGCCTGCCCAAACTACAGACACCAAGGCAGCAGGGGAGGACACCAAGACCGCAGTGGAGAGCATGCGGCAGGACTTTGCTGAGTACATGAAGGAGCTGGACATCAACCGGCAGATCCTGGTGCTGCTGTGTGACAAGGAGTGAGCTGGGTGCTGAAATGCGCGTCAGCGTACTAACTGAGCAGGCTGCTGCGCATGTGCGACCGCTAGAGTAACGTGCTGCTCAGCCCGAATGTAGCTGCGGCGCGCATGACCTAATCAACTTGCCCTGGGTGCAGGAGTGCGGACAAGCTCTCGCCAGAAGTGGCTGCGGCGATGGAGGAGGCGCGGGCCCAGCGCATCGGTGGCAGCACCACCGGCATCACCACCACCAGCGCCGCCAGCGGCAGCAGCACGGCCGCCAGCGGCAGCAGCACCCCGGGCCTGGACACGCCGCCAGGAAGCTCCAGCAGCCAGGAGCTGCCTGCCGGCTGCAACCCCGGCTCCTACTTCCCAGACACCACTGAGCTGGAGCGGGACGAGAAGACCACCCGTGCCCTGGAGAAAATGATGAAGGCGGCGGCCACGCAGCAGATGGGCAAGATGAGCCTGGGCACCTGAGCAGCGGTGGCCACAGCAGGGCAGCAGCAAGTGAAGGTGGTAGCAGCTCACGAGCGGCGGCAGCTCGGCAGCAGCCATGCTGGCCTGCTCCTGCCCCTTTAACTGCCACTGTAAGATTAGCTAGCTGAGCAATCCAAGTGGTAAGTTTGCAGCCAGAAGCCAGCAGCATGAAGCAGAGGCCGCAACTGCCTGCAACACAAGGCCGGTGAAGCACTGCTAGCGGATTCTGTAGTGGGGGCAGGCATGTGCCTGCTCAGCTTCCCATTGTCCTGTGTCCACCTGCATGCGCACTCATACTAAAAGGCGGCTTTACATTGCAGCTGGTCGTGATATCAGGGGCTGCGTGGCAGTTCTGTGGATTGTGGCAGTTGCAGACAGGAGTGGAGGCAAACAACTGTGGGATCTGAACTCCCGGCACAGCAAGCAGAGTTGAAGTTGGGTTATGGCAAGTCGACAGGCAGGAAGGCAGAGGGTGGTTGGAACATCACCACAGCGGGCTGGTTTCACTACCAATGCCCACCGGGTCAAACCAGCTTTCAGAGAAGGACTCTGCTTCCAGGATGTTGCACTCAGGCGGCAGCTGCACATCCCCTTCCTCCTCCTTGGCATACAGATCAATGCCCAGCTGCTCTGCCAGGTTCAAGTGGGTGAAGGCCCGCGCAAGGCGGCGCAGTGCCGGCAGAGCAGCACAGGTCTCATGGAGGCTGAGCTGCTGCAGCTGTGGCAGGCACAGCAGCGTGTCCACTCCAGCATCATCAATGTAGAGGTTGGGGTTGCTGGACAGGTCCAGCGTGGTAAGGCGGCTGGCGTGGGCAAGGGCGCCTGGCACCCGTAGCAGCAGAGTTCTGGACAAGTCGAGCTCATGCAAGCCTGCACGTGGGTTGGGCGCGCAAGGCAAGATGGCAAACGGGTTGAGCAGTGTGCTGCAAGCCGCGCGGGCAAGCAAGTTGTCATGGCAGGCCATGCTTCAGGCTTGGATGTGCTTCAAGCTGAGCGCAGCAGTGCAACCGAGCTTCCTGCAGTGCAGACCGCTGTTTTGCAAAGCCTGTGCCCCACAACTCAGCAGCATGCATGTCTCAGCCCAGCTGGAGCTGCCGGTGTCTACAATCACCCGATGCCTACATGCGCTCACCCTGCAGGTGAGGGCCATCAGGCAGGTCGGCGAGCGCCGGGTTGCCCGCCAGTGACAGGTGGGTGAGGGTGGTGGCGTTGGTAATGCCACACAGGTCATGTGAAGTGATGCTGCCCATTTGCAAGTAGTCCAAGCTGGGCATGGCGGCCAGCAGAGCAGACAGCACGGCTGCCAGGCTGGGTTCGCCGGTGCAAGCGTGCAACGTCATGGACTTGACTGCTGCCAAGGGCCGGGCAGCACTGGCCATGCTGAGCTCCAGCTGGCAGCCTGAAAGGGCGAGGCTGAGCAGGGGAGGGGTGCTGCCGGGCAGTAGGGGCGGAATCGTGCCCCCTGCAATGCGCGCTGTGCCCAGGTGCATGCGGCCTCCGCGGAAGAAGGCAGAGTTCATGACTGTGCCAGCCACCTGCGGTTGAAGCGGTTGCAAGAACCGAGAGTCAGAGCCGTGGGTCAACAACAACCTATGTGCGAGGCCGTGCCCTCTGCCAACCACACAGACGTTGGCGGCCACCTGCGCCTGCGACAGGTGCCGACACATCCTTCCCCCAGGACGTCCTTCCCCCGGCCCCTTCCAACCAACCTGGATCCTGCCGGGGCTATAATCATACTCCAGCAGCGCAGGCATTGCCGCTGGGGAAGGCAGGGAGGCTGGGCTGTCCCCTTGCGGCCCGTAGGGCTGCAGGGTCAGCTGTTGCAGCCTGCTCAGCTGAGACAGCTGGCTGGTCTGTGGTGGGAAGGGGCGCTGGGTGCTGCGCAGCTTCAGCTCTGTGAGCTGCGGCAGGCCGGCCACCAGGGCAGAGAGCAGCTCGGGCGACAGCTCTGGGGCTGCAAGGTGCAGCCGCAGCAGGTGCGGGCGCGGGCAGACAGCCGCCAGCAGTGCTGAGTTGGCGGGGCCCACATTGAGGCTGAGCGCTGTGAGGCCGGAATGGGGCCGCAGCCAGTTGGTCAGCGCTGCAGGCGGCGGCTGTTCAGTGTTTACGGCCGCAAGCTGCACGTGGCGCAGCTGTGGTGAGGGAGGCAGGGTGCTGAGCAGCGCTGCGAGTCGCGTGTCGCGCTGGCCACCAGGCTGTGCGCCGGCAGGCTCCGCATGGGCAGCTGCCGCCAGGTGGTCGCAGCCCGAGAGTGCAAAGTGCTGCACAAGGCGCGCCACGCGGCTGAGCAGCGTGGCCTGTCTGGCCACCCACTTGCGCTGGTGGGACAGCATCAGCTCCCACTCCTCGTCACAGCAGGTCCGCAGCTTCCACAGCAGCTCCACAAGAGGGGTGGGCTCAGGGGCGGCCAGCCGCACGGACCGCCACAGGATGGGCTGCTCCCACACCAGGCGGCGGAAGCGCTTGGATACCAGCGCGAGCGGTTGCCTGCGAGTGGTAGGCGGCCAACCAACCATTGGCAAGTGGGAAGCATGATGGCGGCGGCAATGCGGTGCACCGGCTGCCACACCACTCCGCATGCAATGCATCGAGCGCACCCACCAGCAGCCGAACTTGCAGCACTCACGCTTGGTAGCGGCTCAGGCAGGAAATGATGGCGCTCAGCACCGCATCTGGCAGGTCGCCCAAGGGGAGCTGGCCACCCAGGGGCGCGGGCGACTTGGGCTCGCCAAACCATTCCACAACTTCTGACGGATCCACGGGTGCAGAGCCCCGCCATGGGATTTCTCCTTCCATAACGGCGCACTGTGCTGCACAGTGCGTAGGGGCTTTCACGCGATCAGCAGATGCATGAACGGCAGCAACGGCGTCAGGTGCGGAGCGGCGGGCGGCGGTCGCCGCGGCGGTGGCGCTGCAAAATGCCAGCCTCGGCAGCCCTCCAGCCATCATGCGCCCCCAATCATGCCCAATCAGCGCACCTGGAGCACTGGAGGGTCTGTGTGGGCGGGGTTCGATGGCGGGGTGGCAGCAGGGTGCCCAGCTGGCCTGCTGCTGGCTGCCCAAGGTGAAAACAGTGAGCAGTGACCGATCAATGGGCGGAACACCAGACCTGGGTGCTGGATGCAGCCTTGACTCCATGCAGCCCTCTTGCTCTGTCGCGTCTCCGCCGCTTACAGCGGCCGCCCCCTTTGCTATATGCTGCGGCTCAGGCCTCCAAGTGCCTGCTTAGAAGAGACAACCCCGCATGACCTCTTCTTCAGCTGCCAAGGTGATGGGCCAGACCTGAGCGGAGGGCGGAACCAGGCACCAAGGCCGAGTCACGTCTTGCGGCGTGCGTTCGCGGCATGCGTTCAACTGTGTTTGATTACATCGCTGCTACAGCCGGCAAGCTACCGCAGCGTGGCAGGTCACACATGGTGCCCATTGTTCGCACTGCAACAGCCATCATCAGCCTGCACGGCGCCTGCATGCGCCATGTGGCGCCTATCGCCTGCCGCCGAGCGCTGCCGCCATGGCCGCCGCTGTAGCCGCCTTGATGTCTGCTTCTGTGACAACGTGACCCGCCCCATGCTGCTCGCTCAGCTTGGCCAGCTCGGCACTGCAGCGTGGCGATGCAAAGTGCACAAACGAGCGGCTCGGGGAGCTCATCGGCCCCCTCCTCAGCCGCAGGGGCCTCCCAGGCCTCCGCCTCCCGCCTCCAGTGCAGCAGGTCGCTTGCATCCTCGCCCTCCACGTTGTCGTACAACACGTCTGCGGGGGTGTGCAGGGGTGAGAAGGTGAGGTCGCAGCTGCAGCCCAGGCCATCCAACAGGTAGCTGCAGCGGCTGCGAATGCTGCCGAACTGGCTGGGCGTCCCTCTAGGCAGTGTGATGTGGAGACAGGGCAGGATCACGCCTGTCCTGTTGCGACCCTGCTGCACAACGTCGGAATGTTTTGCCTGCTAGAACGTCCATGCTAGAAAAGCTATGTAACGCTAGATCACTGCTGGAACAGGCTGGAAAACGGTTCCAGGGGGCAGCTGCTGGAACGGCAGGGTTTCCAGCGGGACATGGCATGGTTCCAGCGACACCGGTCAATCCGCCTGCATCGATGTTCGCTGGAAATCGCGCTAGAACAGCCGTGATCCAGCCAGCTGATGCGCTGCTCCGCCCTGCTCCGCCTGCGGTGGTGCGGACCCGTCCCCACGAGGCCCCGGGCCAGCTTGCAAGCTCACAATTGTCGCGAACACTCTACTGGGTCACCCTCCATGGCCCCGGGCGTGCGCTGCGACCCGTGTGCTCCTTGCGTTGCGCTTCTCGGCCGCAACAGGCAGCGGGCTCCCTCGCGCGTGCAAGGAAAGCTACATAGCAGGCGAGAAGCCTGCCTGCAGCGCTGCAGCGCTCCTCGACCGTGTCTTGCTCGTTGGCTGGCGGCTGTTTGTCGCGCATCGGCGCTGGGAAGCTCATCATTCATCGACTTCTTGCGTCCGCAAGGTGCGCCCAGGATGCCTTCCGCCCTTGCCATCCATCGCCGCCGCCGCCTCTGCCGGCGGCAACGGTGCTGTGCACGCAGATAGCAGTGTGCCCCGGCAGCCTCGTGCCCTCAGACCAGTCCATATTGATATTCACTGCAGGCCCAGCAGATAGGTCCAGGAGCTACCAGCTGAGGGCAGCACTGGCAGGCCGCCGCCGCCGGCCCGAGCGGCTAGCAACCGGAGGCCGCCGTGGCTTTGGCGGTACGCCGCCACCGCCGCTAGGGCGGCTGAAGCGACTGGGGCCTGATTCATTCTCACTGCAACGCTTTGTGATGTGTGTTGCTGCATTGTGGCCAGCAATGCCCCGTGGCCTGTGCAGGCGCCGGCCACGTCCAGGCGCCAGCCAGGCAGGCAGCGGCGGCGGCGGCGGCGGCAGCGGTGGGGCGGCGGCAGTGCTGCTCAGGCCCTGCACCTTCACTCGCCGTCGTTTAATGCTTTCGTGGCTAGACTGTAATATAATGAAGCAGTGACGAGTGCGCTAGAAGGCCGGCTGGAAAGGCGGGCAGATCTAGAGAGCGTTCCAACGCGCAGCTGTGCTCGAAATCTCGCTGGAAAAACTTCGCGATCCAACGCGGATCTGGTGACAGGGTGCGCTGGAACCGCGCTGGATCAGCCCGGCCGTTCTAGCGCAAGTGACTGCTGGCACCCCCGCTGGAACCGTGCTAGAAATCCGGCTGGAAATTTTTTCGTTCTAATGGGCTGTTCCAACGCGATCTAATGCACCAAAACATTCCGACGAAATCGCATCGCACGCCTCGCTCAAGACAGCCCCACCCGACCATCACCCATCATGCGGGTCCCGCTGCCAACCTGTGGCTGCTGCCACTGCTGCCGCCCTCTGGCGCCACATGCGCGTCTGCCAGCTGCAGCTGCGGGTCCTTAATGAGCCGGATCGTATCGGACAGCACCACATGCTTGGGCCGGCGGCCATCGGCGGCCGAACCATCCTGCGGGGAGGGGCAGCCGCCTCGCTGCCCTGCGGGGGCACCAGCTCCCGCAACTCATCAACCCGGCTGTTGATGCGTTCCCTCGGCTGCTTCTCAACCAGGCCGTGCGGCTGCTTGGCAAGCGGCGCTGCATATGCTGCGTCCGCACCGCCGCGTCGCCAGCCGCTGCGACTGCTGGTGCTGCTGCGCCTGCGGCTCTTGCTGCGGCGGGTGAGACGGCGCAGCATCATCCCAGCTCATGCCATCCTCTGATGTGCCGAGCGAGGAGGACGGCAGAGTCGGCAGCGGCAGCGGCAGCGCCAGCCCACTGCCCGTTAGGTCAGCCGGGACAAACAGCACCTGCGCTTGCGAGGCCACAGCTGCGTCGTCCGGCAGGTGCGGCAGGAATTCGAGGCTGGCGCTGCTGTGCAGCCCGCCCAGCAGGCTGTCGAAATGCGGCTGGCCGTTGGTCCAGGCACACAATCAGTGACTGAAGATCGGCATCGGTAAGGTGTGGGCCGCCAGGGGCTGCCGGGAGGCAGCTCCTGTGCAGGCGCAGGGTGGCGGCAGGGGTGAGAATTGTTGGGGATCGCCCACCAGCGCGAGCGGTGGGGCGCGCGGCAGCTAGGGCAGGCCTTCGGCCTCCAGCGGGGGCTGGCGGCGGCATTTTAGCCGGTCCCTCGTGTCTCACAGACCGGGTTACGGCGCACGTAAGGCCCAAAGGTGGCCGCAGGGTGGAACGAGGGCTCTAGGCGAGCGCGGAACACCCGTCTTGCGGCATCCCAGAAAGCAGCATCGCGCTGCAAGTCGGCAGCAGCAGCCGTGGCGGCTCAGGTGCAGCAAGGGCCGCTCACCCGAGCCTGGCGACCACATCGCCTCTGAGCGCCGATTTGCAGCTCCAACCAACGCAGTGAGGCTATCAATCGAGCGTGAAACGCAGGGCGTGGCGACTCAAGGGTTTGTGGCCGGCGGTGCCGCACACCACGCCTGCGCCGCCGCCGCGTGCCGAGGCACGTGAGACGCGTTGAGCACGTGGCGCGTGTAGCATGGATGTACCATGCGCCGCATCCTTTACATGATGGATTCAAGAAAGTTACACCAATCATGTTCGGACTTACATGAATAATGCATGCCAAACACACGCACCAAGGTGGCCGCCGCGGCACTGGGGCGCAAACCGCCTGGCTTTACTGCGGCTGACTGTCATAGCCACCTCCCGACACAGAGGCGGTTCAACGATTTGAGTTATTATATGTCCAGTACGTTTTAGTGTTTAATAATGGTTGCAGGGCTTTGAGGCGTGACGCTGCCGCTTGCGGCTTGAGGCCTGTGGGCGTGGGCAGGCTGCCCATCAATGCCGCCCCCTGCTCCCCGCCCAACCTTGAGCACAGGTTCCTCGGGCAGTGGGCCGCATCTTTCTGGCGCCCGGCAACCGCTGCCGGTGCAGTGCTGTGGCGACCGCGGCAAGACGTGCGTTCTTCGTGCGCACGTGTGCTCAGGGAGGAGGACTGAGGTTGTTGCCAGCGGCTTGCTGGATCGACTCAAAAGCGCAGAAGTCTAGCAAAGCCCTGCCTTCCTCGGTGTCTGCCCTGCCACCTCCTGCCTGGCGGAGCATGGTTGTGCCTCCGGCTGAGTTCTGCTGCGCGCCCGCCGCTCAGCTGGCGCCGCGCAACTCAAATGCTAGGGCTCACTCGGCAAACCCCACATCGCCGCTCCAGCACGCTCCCTGCCACCCGCACAGATGTCGGGAGGCGACCAGCAGACCGCGGCGCTACCCTGGGCGGCTGTCGAGCTGCAGGGGGAGAAGGCAGAGCCGGACTGGCCCGCCAAGCTCGGCATGTCGCTTGGCAGCAGGGTCGAGGTGCGCAAGCAGCCGCGCGCGGTTCGGAAGACTCACCTTGCCGCCACCCGCCTGCCTGCCGCCGCCACCGCCTGCCGCCGCCACTCAACGCAGCTCCGCACCAGCTCGTCGTCTGCAGGTGCAATGGTCGATACACAAGGAGCAGGAGGGCGGCGAGGAGATCAGCCTGACCAAGGTGGGCACCGTGAGGCCAGGCTCTGGGTGTGTATACAATGGCCATGTGTCCTCCTTGCTGCTGACCGTCTGCCACTGCCGCTTCTCACCTGCCCGCCCGCCCGCAAACCACATGCTCTTGCAGTGGTGGGGCGCCTCCCTGGACAGCAAACCGGAGGGGGAGACAGACGGCGAGGGCCGGCAGGTGTATGTGCTCAAGTGAGCAGTGGTGGGAGGACTGCGGCTAGGTTTGCCAGCGGTGCCGCCGCGGTCCACGCCTGCCTGCGGACCGCCTGCCTGGGCACACCTTGCTGCACGTGCATCCTGACCCCTGGCAATCATCTCGAAACTCTCCCAGGTACGACCCCGATACCGAACACGGGTTTGAGGAGCACGAGATGCGCGCTGTGACCTTCCTGGACGATCGTGAGTCGTTTGGCGGCTGGCCCTGCCTTTCAGTCACGCCCTGCTCAGCTTGCCTGCTGGCGGTTGCTGCTGGTTGGCTTGCACTGCTGCAGCCTGTGCTGCGCAGCAACGTATAGGACGGGGATGCTTGAGTCCCGCTGCTCTGCTGCGGCTCAGCCTTGCAGCCCTGCACACCCCCTCCTGCAGACGTGCTGTACGACAATGTCGAGGGGGAGGATGCCAACGACCTGCTGCACTGGCGGAGGGAGGGGGAGGACTGGGAGCCGCTCGCCGCCGAGGAGGGCGCGGACGGCGAGGCGGCGCCGCTCTCGCTCGGCGACATTGTGCAGCAGATCAGCGCGGCGGAGCGGTGAGCTGGCTTGTGTGTTCTGTGCTCGGGCAGGGCTTGGCGTGTGCCGCCTGCTGAGGAAGGGGCGGCGCCGCAGGCGCTGGGCGACATTGTGCAGCAGACCAGCGCCGGGGAGCGGTGAGTCCATGCTGCTGCGCACAAAGTGCAGCAGGAAGCGTCCGCCGCTCGGGTGGGCTTGGCGCCTCGCTTTACTGCACGCTGCCCAGCCACCAGCACCAGTGCAGGCTGCACGGTCGCACAGTAGAGCAGGAGACGGCAGAAGCATGTGTGGAGCTGCCAGTTTCACGCAACCCATGTTTGTGCCGCACGCTGTGGCTGCAGGCTTTGTGGCCGGACGGTGGAGGAAGAGACGGCGGACGCCCTGGCGGAGCTGCCTCTGAGAAGCAGCTCACTCTCTAAGCTTTGAATTGAATTGAATTGAATTGAATTGAACTGAATTGCGTCACTGGTTCTGCGCAGGCTGCGCGGCCGCACCGTAGAAGAAGACACGGCAGAGGCCCTGGCGGAGCTTCCGGCGGAGAAGCGGCTGCGCATCGCATCAGGGTTCCGAGACTTTTCAGAGTGCATCACGTGAGCAGCTGGCCCTGCTTCTACTCCTGCGTGGCCTTGGGCTTGTGTGCCTAACCTTGGTGGTGCACGAGCGAGCGCCTGCATGCGGCATGCCACAGCGCTGCGCTGCGCCTGAGATTTGTGCCTGGATGTGCGTGTGGGTCCCACAGACTACCCAACATGGCTTACCTGCGGCTGAGCGTCTCGCCGTGCTGCCTCCCTCATGCGCCTGCTTGCCGACCCTGCGCTGCCTGCCTGCAGTGCCGAGCTGGCCAAGCTGAGCGAGCAGCATGGGGCGGGTTACGTTGTCACAGAAGCAGACATCAAGGCGGCTACAGCGGCGGCCATGGCGGCAGCGCTCGGCGGCAGGCGATAGGCGCCACATGGCGCATGCAGGCGCCGTGCAGGCTGATGATGGCTGTTGCAGTGCGAACAATGGGCACCATGTGTGACCTGCCACGCTGCGGTAGCTTGCTGGCTGTAGCAGCGATGTAATCAAACACAGTTGAACGCATGCCGCGAACGCACGCCGCAAGACGTGACTCGGCCTTGGTGCCTGGTTCCGCCCTCCGCTCAGGTCTGGCCCATCACCTTGGCAGCTGAAGAAGAGGTCATGCGGGGTTGTCTCTTTTAAGCAGGCACTTGGAGGCCTGAGCCGCAGCATATAGCAAAGGGGGCGGCCACTGTAAGCGGCGGAGACGCGACGGAGCAAGAGGGCTGCATGGAGTCAAGGCTGCATCCAGGTCTGGTGTTCCGCCCATTGATCGGTCACTGCTCACTGTTTTCACCTTGGGCAGCCAGCAGCAGGCCAGCTGGGCACCCTGCGTGCCACCCCGCCATCGAACCCCGCCCACACAGACCCTCCAGTGCTCCAGGTGCGCTGATTGGGCATGATTGGGGGCGCATGATGGCTGGAGGGCTGCCGAGGCTGGCATTTTGCAGCGCCACCGCCGCGGCGACCGCCGCCCGCCGCTCCGCACCTGACGCCGTTGCTGCCGTTCATGCATCTGCTGATCGCGTGAAAGCCCCTACGCACTGTGCAGCACAGTGCGCCGTTATGGAAGGAGAAATCCCATGGCGGGGCTCTGCACCCGTGGATCCGTCAGAAGTTGTGGGATGGTTTGGCGAGCCCAAGTCGCCCGCGCCCCTGGGTGGCCAGCTCCCCTTGGGCGACCTGCCAGATGCGGTGCTGAGCGCCATCATTTCCTGCCTGAGCCGCTACCAAGCGTGAGTGCTGCAACTTCGGCTGCTGGTGGGTGCGCTCGATGCATTGCATGCGGAGTGGTGTGGCAGCCGGTGCACCGCATTGCCGCCGCCATCATGCTTCCCACTTGCCAATGGTTGGTTGGTCGCTACCACTCGCAGGCCACCGCTCGCGCTGGTATCCAAGCGCTTCCGCCGCCTGGTGTGGGAGCAGCCCATCCTGTGGCGGTCCGTGCGGCTGGCCGCCCCTGAGCCCACCCCACTTGTGGAGCTGCTGTGGAAGCTGCGGACCTGCTGTGACGAGGAGTGGGAGCTGATGCTGTCCCACCAGCGCAAGTGGGTGGCCAGACAGGCCACGCTGCTCAGCCGCGTGGCGCGCCTTGTGCAGCACTTTGCACTCTCGGGCTGCGACCACCTGGCGGCAGCTGCCCATGCGGAGCCTGCCGGCGCACAGCCTGGTGGCCAGCGCGACACGCGACTCGCAGCGCTGCTCAGCACCCTGCCTCCCTCACCACAGCTGCGCCACGTGCAGCTCGCGCCGCCTTGCGCGGGCCTTCGCCCACTTGAACCTGGCAGAGCAGCTGGGCATTGATGTGTCTGCCGAGGAGGAAGCAGGGGATGTGCAGGTGCCGAGTGAGCGCGGCATCTTGGACCCGATACCGCCCCTTCCAAGCTGGCTCGGCCTTAGGGACAGTGGGTCTGAAACCAGCCCGCTGTGGTGATTTGCCAACCAATCTCTGCCTGTCTAACCGACCTGCCATTTCCCAACTTGACTCTGACTCTGAATGCGATGCCAGGAGTTAGGATTCAACAACAGCTTGCTTCTGCTCCTGTGTGCAACTTTCCACCAGCACAGAACTGCTACGCAGCCACTGATGCCACAGACCAGCTGCAGCAATGTAATGCCGCCTTTTGATGAGTGCGCAAGCAGGTGGACAGAGGGTGACGAGAAGCTGAGCAGGCACATGCCTGCCCCCACAGCAGGAATCCTTGGCAGGGCAGCAGCAGTGCCTCACGGGCCTCTGCTTCGTGTTGCTGGCAGCTGCGTTCTCTGCTTCACCTGACGCTGCACCCGGCAGCCATCGCTTTGTTACATTTGCGCTGCGGCATTAGTTCAAATCTTATGGCACATCGTGAGATTGTAGGGGACATGGTCAGCAAGGTGTGGCGCCATCCGAAGGTTGGGTGGTGTTGAATAACACCGGGGGTGTTGCCGCGATTCCGAATGGTTGGGGCGGTGTTGAAAAACACCGGAAGGGAGGGGTGTTAGTGTTAGTGGGCAAAGTGGGGAGCGCCGGCAAGCAGCGGCAGCGGGGCGGCAGGCAGGCTGTGCAGCGGGTGGGGGGCTGTTGCGGCAGCTGAGCGATGCCTGCAACTTATCTGCCGGGGGCAGTGGGAGCAGTTACAGCAGTGTAGTGTAGTGTAGCAACAGCAGGTGGGAGAGGCGGCAGGAGGGGAGGGAGGTTCGAGGGAGAGCGGCAGGCGGAGCAGTGCGGCAGGGAGGGAGCGGTGGGCGTGGCTCAACGAGCAAGTTGAGAAAGGAGCAGGGTAGACCCCGCTGGGGTGGGCGAGAGGGAGGCATCCCCCAACGGGAAGGGATGAGAAGGGGCGGAGGGAAGAGGCGTGGGGAGGGGTGGAGGGTGGAGTTGTTGCGGCCGGGAGGCTGCACGTCACGTGCAGTCACGGGCACGCCCATCCAACGGTTGGATGGGCGTGCCCGGTGGGCATGCCAGGAGGCGGGGTGCCTGGGGGACGGAGGGAGGAGGAGGAAGCACGCGGTGTGAAACATCACACGGTGAGGCAGCAGCAGACACATCGCCAGCGAGCCAGCCCGCCGGCTGCATTGCACAGAAGGCTGCGCCCACCTCTCAGATGTAGGCCCGGTCCAGCTCGGCGGCTAGGTCAGACACCGCAGCGGCGATCGGCTGCTCATTGTGTGCAGCAAATGGCGATGCCCGCGGGGCTCTGGGGGCCTGCTTGCTGCCGCAGGTTGCCGCCGGCGTGCGGGCCGGGTGCCTGCAGGGGTATTTCAGAGAAGCCGATCGGCAGAGGCTGGGAGCTGGAAGCAACAGCAGCCTTGAACCAACCAGCAGCCACCTGGGCAGGTTGACGAGTGGCGCGCCGCTGTTCTCGCCCGCGCACAATGCCATGAAGGCGTCCATCTTGGCGGCCAGGTTGCGCACGTCGAGCTTCACTTCATCTTGGCTCTGAGCCATCGTGGCCACCTGCTGCGCCAGGTCTGTGGAGGCACAGGGATGGGGCGAACGGGAACGTTGGCTCTGGCAACAGTGCAGCTGAGAGACGAGCAGCAGCGTATCGTGGCAGCATGCACGCATGCAATCATCCTGCACCGGATGCTTGCAATGCAATACAGCGCTGCTGCAGCCATCAACCACTCACGGTCGACGGACGCCTCCATGTGCTGCTGGTGGTCGTCGGCCGCATGGCCCGCGCGCACCATGTGTGGCGGCACAAAGTCCTCCATCAGCAGCGCAGCCTGGGCTGCCAGCTGCTGCCGGATGGAGGCAGCGGTGTAGCCTGCGGGCGGGGTGGAGCACAGGGGCCGGGGGGCGGTCTGTGAGGCCAAGTCACCAAGTCGGGCAGTGATGGAGGGGGAAGGCAGGCCAGCAGCATGTTGGTGGCAAGCGGGCCGGGCATCCACTGTGGGCGCCATTCCTGCATTTGCAGCCAGCCAAACAGCGGCTGCACCGCTGGCGCACCTTCGCCCTTCTCCTTGAGCGCACCACTCTCCAGCGCCTGCTCCACGATGCGCAGGCAGGAGCGCCGCGCTGATGCGGTCTGGTCGGCCAGCTGGCGAAAGGTGGGCCAGAGGTTGGAGAACACGGCGGGGCCAAACAGGCCGCACTTCTTTGCCCAGGCCACATACGTGCGCACACGCTGCGGGTAGAGCCACAGCATGAAGTTGATCAGGCCCTGCGGGGCGGCAGCAGGATGGAGGGAGCAGATGGGCGGTGCTGAGTGTTGATGTGGCAGCACGGTTCTCAGCCGGGTAGCCGGGCCCTGAGGGAGGTTGAATGAGCGTCGTGACAGGAGATGGTGGGCGGCAGTGCCGCTGCACCCGCCTCCTGCTGCTGCTCCCTGCCCCAACGTGACGTCCCCAGCAAGCGCCAGCCCCACCTGGCTGTGCTCCGCCATGGCCTCCATGCAGCGGTCGGCGTCTCCGTAGGCCTCGGTCAGCGCCGACACAGCGGTGGCGCACTCATCAGGCAGCACTTGGTTGCGCTGAGTCGCCGCGCCTGCAGTGCAGAGGGTGGGGGGCAGGCGCTGCGGCATGGCGCGCCGCCGCCGCCGCCGCCGCCCGCCCCCTCACTCCATACGCCTGCAGCTCCTCTTCATCGCTGTCCTCCTCGCTGTCCAGGCCGTACTTGCTAAAGTGCTCCACCTCAAACTTCCAGGTGCCGCTGGCGGCGTCGTAAGACACAAAGCGCGCGCCCTGCTCCGCCGTCACCTTCTTCAGCTTGCGGGCAAACCTGGTGGGAGTGGGTGTGGGGGTTGAGGGGTGGTTCAGAGGCGGGTATGGTGAGCGTGGGACGTGGTCGGTTGGGAGCGGCAGCATGAGGCTCAGCTGCACCTGCTCAGCTGCAGTTGCACCCCACCAGCCAGGTCCAAGGTCCGCCTCCCGCCCCTCCTCGCGGGAGGCGCGCCCCACTGCAGATGCTTGTTTGCGAGTGGGTTGCAGGCTGGCCCCACCTGTCAATGGCCTCTGGGTCGGCTGTGGGCTTGCCCGTCTCCTTGTCCAGCTTGTGGATGCGCAGCATGGTCACCTGCGCGGCAAGCCGGCCAGACGCAAGCGACACGTGACGCTGGAAGTACTGAAGCCACGTCCTTTGGGGCGTCTTAAACAGCACCACCAACTACGCGGCAAGCGCAGAACCCTGGGTAGACCGGCCGGCCACAACGGCTGCTCCTGCACGGTGCCGGCGCAGCGCACCTCGGCGGGCTTGTTCAGGCCGTGGCCAACCTCTGGCTTGGCGCCCTCGTCCAGGTACACCTGGAGCAGGGAGCAGGCAGTGGCAGGTGAGCAGGCAGTGGCAGGTGAGCAGGCAGTGGCAGGTTTTGAGTTTGGGTTGGCTGTTCATGCGGGCCTGGTGGCGCCACGAGTGCTGAGCTGCACGCAGTCCCCGAGGGGCGTACGGCTGGTTGCAACAAAGCCATCGCACCGCCCAGTGCCCAGCGCTCGCCGCCTTGCCACTCAAGGACAGCAGCACTGCTACATGCAGACCATACAGACTCCTGCGGGCACCCCTGCCTGCCAGGCCAGCGCACCTCGATGCTGCCCTTGGACAGTTGCACCGTGGCGTCCAGGTCCAGCCCCCGCACGTCGGTGGGCTCCAGCCAGCGCACGCTGCCCACGCCGCGCCGCCCCACCGTGAAGTTGGCCACGGCGGCCAGGGAGGCGGGGTCGTCGCGCGCCATGGCGGCCAGCTGCGGGGCGGGTGGGCAGGGGCAGGGCAGTGGTAGTGTTGACTCATGCACAGCTCCATTGTGAATAAGAGCTTTGCATGAGTTAGCAACGAGTCCATGCGCAGCCGGCGCCGTTTGAAGCGGTGCCACCGCAGGCCAACAGAGCAGCCCGCCCCACCTGCTGCAGCGAGGGCTCGGTGTGGTAGTCGGGCTGCTTGAGCGAGGGCAGCAGCGCCACCAGCTGGCCGTCGCTCAGGTCGCCGTCGGCGCTGCCGCTGGGGGCGGGGCCAAACCCGTTTTCTGCGGGTTGGGGTGTGCACCAGGGGGGCCAGGTAGGTGTGAGCCACGCGTGCCACTCAGCACACCACAGCTCTGCAGCGGCAACCAGCAGCACACAGGATGATGTGTCCGACCCGCCGCCTCACCAGCCAGCACGTAGCCGCCGCTGCCGCTGGCGCCCGCCGCCTCTGC
>RRZL01000005.1:3217-43900 GCA_006782975.1 Chlorella sp. Dachan
CGCCGGCCCGCCTGGCAGCAGCAGCAGCGGCGGGGGCGGCAGCGCGCGAGAGCAGGGCGGCGGCAGCAGCGGCAGCCCCCCCTCCTCAGCTGGGCCAGCCAGCCGAGCCAGCACCCACACAAGCCGGCAGGCCAGCGCGGTGCGGTGGGACAGCCAGACTCTGCAGCTGGAGGCTGGGCTGGCCAGGTCAGGCAGCGCTGCGCTGTCCGCTCGCAGCAGGCACAGCAGCGACCATCTGCCAGGTGGGTGTGCAGGCCTGGGAATGGCCCATGCCTGCAGCGACTGCATTCGGAGTGGATACGAGGAGGTTGCACAGCAGGGCACTGCAGCTACCTTCTTCTGCTGCCTTCCAACCTGACGACAACAATGCCCTGCCACCTGCCGCCGCAGAGCCCTCGCTCACGGATGGCCTCCCGCTGGCTGAGCGGCTGCTAGATGTACAGGAGGAGGAGGGGTGGGAGGCAGCAGGGGCCGATGAGCTGGCCTCGCCGTTTGGCGCAGCGGCAGCAGCTTACGGCGCTGGGCCGTCGCCGTTTGGCGCAGCGGCAGCAGCAGTGTACGGCGCTGGAGCCTCGCCCTTTGGCGCGGCGGCGGCAGCGGGTTATGATGCCGATATATCGCCGTTTGGCGCGGCGGCAGGGGCGCTGCCTTTTGATGACGAGGAGGACGATGAGGAGGAGGGCAGGGAGGAAAACGACGAGGGCATCACCCTGCCGGTGGCCAAGTCGACAGCCCCCGACGCGCCGCTGCTTTCGCTGCAGAAGCAGCTGTCGACTCAGGAGGAGGAGGAGGATGCTTTGATAGAGGCGGCTCTGGACGATGAGCTGGGCCCGGATCCTGGGGCGGCACCCGCCGCTGCTGCGGGCCGCACCCTGCAGCCGCCGCCGGCAGCAGCCGGGGAGGCGGGGAGGCGTCGGGTGGTGGCGCGCCTGCCGTCTCGTCTCATCCCCGCTGACCCTCATCCCTCCCCGCCTGCCACCGGCCGCAGGTGGCCCCCGGCAGCCGCGCGGCGCTGAGCCTGCTGGCGCACTGCTACTACCGCCAGGAGGAGTACGAGGCGGCGGCCCAGGCGTACGAGGCGCTCGCCGCCCGCTGCCCGGCCACGCCCGAATACCGGCTGTACTGGGCGCAGAGCCTCGCCAAGGCGGGGCAGTGGGGAGAGGCGGCCCGCGTGGCGGCCAGCGTGGAGGGCTTCCAAAAGGTGGGGGGGGATAGGGGGGGCGGCTGGCGCAGGCGGGCATGGATGCAGCTGGGTGCTGAGTTTCTCTTGCAACCCGTACCATGCGACCTGAAATGATCCACAATGCCAGCCTGCTGAAGTGTCGCTTTCCCCCTGCCCCACTCCCACAGGAGGTCCGCCTGCTGCAATGCGCCATCAAGTACGAGGCGGGCGACCTGCGGGGGTGCCGGGCGGCGCTGGAGGCGCTGCCGCCAGGGGGACCCGCTGCAGCCGCCACGGCGGGCTGCCTGGCGTACAAGGAGGGGCGCTGGGCCGAGGCGGCGGCGCGCTTCAGCGAGGCCTTGCAGGTGGTGAGCGCGGCAGAAAGTGTGCGGATGCGCTGCACGGGTGGTGCTTGGAGCATGCTGGCACCACCTTGACGAGGCTGCAACCTTCATGCCAGACTGCCCTTACTTTCACCTGGCGTTTGTGCTTGTATTAATGCTCCCCAAAACCAGGTGGGCTTCTCGCCCGACCTGGCCTATGCGCTGGCCGCCTGCCGGTACCGCGGCGGCGACCTGTCGGGGGCGGCTGCCGCGCTGGCGGACGTGGTGCAGGCGGGGGTGCAGCTGCACCCGGAGCTGGGCATCGGCACGCAGACCGAGGGCATGGAGGTGGGTACACTGACTGGCCCAACTTTTCAAGCAAAACCCTGGGAAGAATCCATGCACGCATGCCTGTGAGCAGTGCGAGAGGCACATTACGGTCGCACCCTGCAGTTCTTGTGCAACTGACCGCTGGCGCTTGCGGCTGCCCTCCATGCAGGCCCGCAGCGTGGGCAACAGTGCCAAGCTCAAGGCCACGGCGCTGGTGGAGGCATTCAACCTGCGGGCCGCAATTGAGCTGGCAATGGGCAACCCTGCAGGTGGGTGGGGGGTGCAGGGGGCACAGTCACTCTTCTGATTGCATGCTGGCCCAATGTGATTCAAGGCTGGAATGTCGGGGTGGAACCTTAAGCATGAGCACCTTCCCTGCTGAACCACCATGCCTGCCACCTTCCCTGCAGGCGCGGCGGCGGCGCTGAGCGACATGCCTCCCCGCGCAGAGCACGAGCTGGACCCAGTCACCCTGCACAACCAGGCGCTGGTCAGCCTGGCGCTCGCAGCAACCGGCGGCGGCGGCAGTGGCTCTGGGGCCAGCGGCAGCAACGCACAGTCGGGGGCTGAGGCATTCGATAAGCTGGTGCACCTGCTGGAGCACCCGCCCTTCCCGCCAGAGCTGGCGGGCAACCTGCTGTCGCTGTGCTGCCGCCCTGATGGCGTGCCGGGCGGCGGTGGCCCCGGCCCGGCTGAGCGCGCAGCGGTGGCGGCCCGCCTGCTGGCCGAGCACCGGCCAGCGGTGGAGGGTGCGGTGCCTGGGGAGCTGCTGCCGCTGTACGAAGCGTGCGTGGCGCGCGCCAGCTCAGCGGAGGAGGCGGCCGCCAGGCTGGATGCCCTGGCGGGCACGCACATCGACGGCCTGCGGCGGCGGGTGAAGGCGGTGCAGGATGTGCGCTGGGCGGGTGATGCGGCGGGGGCAGCTGTGGGGCTGCAGGCATACGAGGAGGCGCTGGATGCGTATGTGCCGGGTGAGGCAAAGGGGCTGGCGGGAGCATGCCTTGGCCTTGGCCACCTGCCTGGAGGTGGTGCTTCTGGTATGCAGTGCATTCAACTTGCAGCATGCCACAGGCGGCTGCTCGCCTGTGTGTGCTTCGATGTGGCACATCCGCTCATGCACCCACCCCATCCCCCCTTGCCCGCCAGTTCTGATGAGCCTGGTGCAGCTGCACTGGGAGGCGGGCGCCTACGGGCGTGCCCAGGAGGCGCTGCAGCAGAGCGCCGAGTTCTGCTCCGACCACCCCGCCTGGCGGCTCAACCTGGCGCACGCGCTGGTGGCGCAGGTGGGTGGTGCTGGCGGGCTAGCTGGTGGGTTGGGGACGAGCCTGTCGCAGCGGGGAACGAGCACCAAGCACGCATGTTGCCGCTCCTTGGCACGTCAGTTCTCATGGCCCTGCGCTCAGCTGTGCTTCTTAATACAACACGACAGCCTAGGTAACCAATGTGTCACCATGCCGCCCCATGCAGGAGGGCGGCCGGCTGGGGGAGGCAGCCGAGCTGTACGAGTCCATCCTGCGCCACTTTGCCGGCGGGGCCACCCCCGCTGATGCACCCAGTGGCAGCCCAGCAGCCGGGGCGGATGCAGGCGGTGCAGCGGGAGGCTCCCTGCTGGATGTGCCTCCCTCGGCGGTGGCCAACCTGTGTGTGTGCTACGTCATCGGGTCACAGAACGAGGCGGCAGAGGAGCTGCTGCGGCGGCTGGAGGATGAAACCACAGCAGTAGAGGCAGGCACAGCGGGCGCAGCAGCGGTGCCGCCCCACCTGTCGTTGGCCAACCTGGCCATTGGCACGCTGTACTGCTCCAAGGGTGGGTTGTTGGGCAGTGTGCTGCTGGGACTCTTGATGGGGGGTGGACCTGCGCAGCACGGACACTGGTGCTGCCCCACACTCTCGGCGGCGTGCATGTCCCAAGGTCAGGGTGTGCATGCCTCTCATATGCCTACCCGCTGCGATACCACCTTGCCCCAGGCAACTTTGAGTTTGGCATCACGCGTGTCATGCGTGCGGTGGAGCCGCTGGGCAGCTGCCTGGATGCGCCACGCTGGCACGCCACGCTGCTGTGCCTGCTGGCCATGATGGACCAGGTGTGTGGCCTGTACAGCGCATTGGCCAGAACTGGGTACAGCATGCAAGCTGAACGCTTTGTCCAGTTGCCCTTGAGCCCAGTCTCATGAATGGGTGGGCCGAGTGCCGTTTGTGAGCAGGCGGGCATGCCTGCGGCTCCCAATCTCACCTGCACTCATTGGACTGCCTCCTTCCTGCCCCCCTCAGGTGGCCAAGAACATGCTGGTGCTTAAGGATGCGCTGGTGGCCGACCTCCTGTCTTTTCTGGAGGATGTGGAGGCAGCCGGCCGCGGCATGGCGGCACTGGGGGCGGCGGCGTGGGGCGGCGGCACCGTCTGACCTTCCGCTGCGCATCCACCCTTCCCTCCCACAGCAGCCGGCGGCGGCCAGGCGGCTGCTGGCGCTGTGGGGCGCAAGCGCAAGTGGGGTATGCCGGACGGATGGGAAGAGGCAGTTCAGCAGGGCGGCTGCGGGGCGGCCGCGGGGCGGCCGCCCCGCACGGAGCGGCGGCCGAAGCGGCTCATGGACTGCGAAGAATGAAGCCCCAGCCGCTTCACTCTTCTCTAACCCCGTCTCACTGTGTTAGCTGGTCCTCTTCAACACTGCTAGATAGCAGCTGTGATATCACAGCACCTACACACTTGCAAGCCCCATTTGTCCCTGCTCCCTTCTCCTGCTATGCCATGCTCTGCTCCCTACCTTCCAGCTCGTGCCGCCACCTGCAACCCCTGCTCTCAGTGGCGGTGTGCCCGCCATGCCTGCCTGCAGCGCTGTCACAAGCCTCTGCCCCATGTGACCATCGCATCAGTGCAACCAATGAAACAGCCACGCACGTGTGCGCATCTGGCCAGGCGGGCAGCAGCAGCGCGCCAAGCTGAAAACGAGGAGGAAGCAGGGGGGCGTTCACTGGTCTCACACCACACGCTGGCGCTTCTCCTAGAGGCAGCAGGACGGCCAGCTGCGAGCTGCCGCCGGCGCCCGACAGGGGCAAGTTGCCAGCTGTGTATTTGTCCTCCTCTGACTGCCCTCCGAGCACTTTCGCCGACTGATGTGGAGCTAACATGCAAGCGGCTGCGCATGCACATGCAAGTTGCAGGTGGGCGCCCCGTCTGAGTCGGAAGGCAAGGGCTGAACGAAGAGCCAAGGCTGCAATGGGAGTCATCCATCTCGGTTGACACGCAGTGTCCGTTTAGGTAGGGTAGGGGTGTGGTCACAAATAGGTTGTGATGGTCTCGGCAATCCCCAACAGTCTACATCATGGAATGCCAGCAGCGGCAATCGGTGAGAGGCGTTCTACGTGCGGCAGGTGTTGCTGAACCGTCATTCTCCAGCGGTCCAGCAGCCCTTGGCTCAACCACGTCAGAACAGCAGGGCAAAGGCGGCCAGGGCGGCCAGCAGCAGGGCAGGGGAGCTGGCTGCTGGCACAGCAGAGGAGGTGGTGGTGGGGGCGGGGGCGGGGGCGGGGGTAGGTGCGCCACCCATGCCGCCCATGCCGGCCAGTGTGTACTGAGCGTTCAGGCGCTCGCAGGTGTTGCCCATGGCGCCAAGCAGGGTGTTCTTGGAGAAGCCGTCGGCGGGGTAGCTGGGGAGGGCGGGGTGGAGGGAGGGAACGTGGTGGGTGTGCATGGGCGGTGGGCCGGGTTGCCAGGACCTCCTTTAGACTGCCCAGGCGAATGTGCCGCTACAGTGAGGTTAGCCGGTGCACGTAGTTGAACCATCATACACCCCTGCAGCTCCCCGTACAGAGGGACTCACTCGTACAGGTGCCACGAGTTAAACTTGCTGTCCTTGAGCACCATTGCGTAGCACGCATCGCCGACCATGTACGGGACGTGGGTCTGCCAAGAGGGAGAGCAGGGTGGCGGGGGCAGGGGTTCAGGCCTGTGGTGCACACGCATTCGTGCTGCAGCGGCGCACATCCTCTGCTGATCTGTGGTAATTGCTCGTGAGTGGCTCGCGCACACCGCAGCACAAGCTCGCAACGGCCAACTTGGTCCTCAGCTGCTGGGCGATGCAAACCAGGTGCTCCTCACCATGGTGCCATTCAGCTTGATCTTCTCAACCGACCAACCCTGGGGCCACACCACCTGCGGGGGTAAGGGGCAGCGGCACCTCGTGGGCGCGTGTGTGCAGCACCGGCTTTGCACAACTTCTGCCTGCCGCCGTCACAGCTTTGCAGGTGGCCTTGCAAACAGGCGCTCACACAGTGGTGTCCCACCAAGGTGATTCGCAGACACAGAGGTGTGCCACGCCCACCTGGGCTAGCAGCTCGTCAAACTCGGCCTCCGTGGTGATGTTGTCATGAGTGGTCTGCATTGCCCACTTGTTGCCCCACTGCGCGCGTGTGGGAGGCGGTGGGGCAGGGTCAGGGTCAGGGCAGGGTCAGTGGGATGGAGAATGCAGCCCAGCTGCTGTCCCAGCCCGAGCCACCGGCACACCCAGGCAAACTGGGCAATCCAGCGCTGGTGATGCACAGCCAGCGGAGCATTCACGCACTTGGTCCTCGACGCTGTAAAAGAAATCCCACTGCTCAGAGGGGCCATAGAAGTAGCTGTGGGAGGAGAAGCGGGGAGGAAGGGCAGGAAGATGATGCGCATGCGCGTGCACGTGCTCACACTGACTCCCAACTCCTGCTTGCTCCGCATGGGTATGATCGCCTGGCATTTGAATCCTGGAAGCCATGCGCTGAATTCAAACTGCCAGCGTGCCCCACCACAGCAGGCGCCACTCACTTCTTGCAGGTCTGGGTCACGGCCAGAGCCACGTTGCCGGCGGCGGGCTCGGGGTTGGTGAAGAAGTTGACTCCGGGGGTGGGGTACGAGCCGTAGCAGTTGAGCAGCGCAAACTCCAGCCACCTGGAGTTTCAGGGATTGACGACAGTGCAGGGCACTGTGAGTGCGGCTGGAGGGGGTGGTACAAGGGTGGGAAGGCGCACATGTGGCCAGCAGCTGATGCTGTTCTCTGTGCTCGCGCCACTGTGCCCATGCGTGCAAGCCATCGGCTGCATGCTGATGCTTGGAATTGCGAGCAGCTGTCCCTCACTCAATGCCCCACTCCTCGACGAACACGTTGCAGTCCTCGCCCTGGCAGTCCGCAGGCGCGTTGGGCGAGCGAGAAATACACCTGCGGAATAGGGGGGCGGGGGCGGGGGCGTGACGCACTTTGTGCAGCTTTACTAGTGCCAACCACATGCACCCTTGCAACAAGCCAGCAAAGCTCACGTGCTGATCCAGCCGGGCGCCTTGTAGTCAGAGGCGCTCAGGGTGTAGGGGAAGGGCACACTACAGGGGAGACAAGAAGAAGGCAGGCAGATGGGTGGGCAAGTTATGTACACAAACTATGCCCAGTGCTGCGAGATCAGTGGAGCATGGGAGCACAGATTGGCATGTTGGCTGCCGGTGCAAGCAACCCCATCAGCCCACGTGTCTCTGTGCGGCCCGCAAGTTTGAGCCCGGCCGGCCCAGCGCTCACGGGTTGGGCATCAGCGACAGGTCGGCGCCAGCCTTGTTCTTGTACTGCGTGAAGTTCAATATCTCTGCGAGGAGTGCAGATGCAGGCCAGTGGAAAAGTCAGTTAACAGGCAGCATCAACCGGGGTGCGCTTTGCCGGCAGGGTCCCCCCCAACGTTTCCCGCCCAGCGTTTCGAAATTCCCGCCCAGCGTCCCGCAGGCTCACCCGTGATCTCCAGCCAGGATGCCTCCATGTCACCTCCAGAGCCGCTGCCATCGTCGGAAAAGGTGCAGTTGGCGGGCTCGGCGGCGCCAGAGCCGATGTCGGCGATGGTGAAGGGTGGAGGGGAGACGGCGGCGGCGCAGGCGATCCCAACCAAAAGTGCAAGGGCGACACCGGCGGCGGCGGGCATCCTGGGCATGGTCGATGGCGAGTCGCGCAGTCCAGGCAACTTTGTGGGCAGATATGAAGTCTGGTGGAGCGGGGAAGGGGCTGGAGGGACGAGATTAAGTGCGGGGCCAGGGTTTGCTGCGGGCGGGGTCCTGCGGGAAGCTCGTCAGCTCACAAATAGTCGCAGAGACAATGTAAGCGGCATTCGCTGAGCGATCAACCTCCGCAGGCGGAGGGACAGCAAAGTGCCCTTCCCACCTGTGCAGTGAGGCTTCCCGGCGGGCTGCAAACCACCAGTGACTGCGAAGCAACAGATCTGGAGAGCCGGAAAGCGGCGAATTGGAGCCTCCGTGGGGTTACGTTCACACCCGCTGTCGACGGCGCCAGGCGGGCGAAGCGCTTTATGTCGGCTGCCTCCACCTGCATTCACGACCCAGCGAGCCCTCTGCTGTTGCCACCCAGCCCCGTTTGGGCGTGCCCTCTTGCAAATGGCACCACACTGCTTTGTCACGTCTGGCAGCGCGGCCGTTGGCCCACCCACGGCACCGCAAGGGTCCACGGTGCCGTCCCCTCTGTGCCCGCCCTGTTGCCGAGGGCTCCCTGAATGCATACAGCCTACTACTTCTGCATTACAAGCAGCAGCGATGTCACCAAGTCGTAGCGTACAGTAATCCTCACAGATGCTCGATTAAAAAGTCGGGGTCGGATAACATGAGACGTAGGGCGGAGAGAGGATAACAAAAGTAGCATGAACGGACCGCAGTGCAAAATCGTGGGGAGGGGCGTTGGGTGCGCCCCCTCGTCGCTCGTGCTCAAACACACACCGAGACAGAGGCGGCCCTCACCCATCACTCCATGCCCTGCAGGGAGCGGAGTGTTGAACGAATTTGGGAACAGAGCAGCTCGACGCCGCAGAAACAAGCGGCCAGGTGCATTGCAACTGTCACAAAGGGAGAGGCACAAAGTACAGTGCAGCAACAGCCGATCCAGCACACCCCCACAACCTGCCCTGCTGCGCCCACCAGTGTGAACGGGTCCACACGTGGGTCGTGCTCTGTTGCCAGCTTCTTGCCCGTGCACAGGCAGCTGGTGCACATGACCTGCACAGCAGGAGGAGAACAAGGGGGGCGTTGGTTGATTGGGCCGTGCTTGAACGACCGAGAGCACTGCGGTACAACGAACCGGCCGAAACGAGCTACCCGATTGCAAGTGCTGGTGTTCGCGAGAACAGGGACACATGCAGCAAGGCTGCGATGGCTGGAACCTCACCTTGCCAGTGCCGGCGCAGTTCGCGCAGGCCTCGCTGCCCATCATGCCGCGCCCCACGCAGCTGCCGCAAGTGAGGTAGCCAGTACCCTCGCAGTAGATGCACCGCCGCTTCTCCTGCAGAGGCGAGAAACAATGACGAGCGAGCCGCGGTTACACACCAACGCATTGGGAGTGAGGACAGGTACCCAATGCCCTCGCAAGTTGCGCGCCCGAAAGTGTGACGCTCCCATTTCGCCTGAAGTGCAGGCTGTGAGAACTTGGGAGGCAGCAACAGCCCCGCACCTACATCTCGGCATTGCTGGCCCCCAAACCCGCAGCAGCGAAACAGGTGCGCCGCACAGCACAGCCGCACGCAGGCCTCCCTCTGCACCTTCATCTTGGCGTTGCTGGCCCCCACACTGACCACCGCGCCCCCTCCAACTCAACTCCTAACAGCCGCAAGGTAGCGTAAAAAACACCACGGGAAGCATCCTCCGCACCTGCATCTTGGCGTTGTTGGCCTCCACAATGAGCAGCGCGGTCAGCACACCCACGCCGCCGCCGCAGAAGGAGGCCACAATGGGATCCACCTGTGGGCGGTGGGTGGGGCAGAGTGTGAGCACACGTGCGTGCCACTCCCGCATGCCTGCGGCACGCTGCCAGGCAGGTGCACTTGGGCATGGTGGCGGCGCGCCGCAGCAGCCAGGCTCACAGCCGCAGGCAGCGGCAGCACACGAATGGATGCACCCATGGGCAGCCCCTGCTACTGCTGTGTAGTAACAACGAACGACTTGGTGTGCAGCAACAATGAACGGTCGCCCCACCTGCGCCAGCTGTGTCGGCAGGTGCATGTTGGCGATGAAGTCGCGGTAGCTCTGCCCTGCACATGCAAATCCCATGCGCAAACAAACACACTGAGCAGGCGAGGTGCCGCAACAGCAGGTGCAACGCTATGAGCCAGCAGCCCCTGTGCCTTGCGAGGCAGCTGGCGCATGCTCCTGCAGCTGACGACCGTCTCCCGGCAACAGCGATTCCATGCAGCGCAGACCGCAGATGCAAACTATTCCATGCAGCGCAGACGGCAGACAAAAACCATTCCGTGCAGCGCAAAACGCAGACGCAAACCGCAGGCGCAGCTGCGGTCACCTCCCAGCCCCAGCTTGACCTCCAGGATGGAAGACACCAGGCCGCCAAAAGCCCAACAGCTTGAAGCACAACAGTGACCTAGCCAGCCAGCGCACCTCCCAGCCCCAGCTTGACCTCCAGGATGGGCGACACCAGGCCGCCAAACATGATGATGCCCGCAACCGTGATGGCGTAGAACCGCGTGTACCTGCGCAGCACAGCACAGCCAGGGGGCGCACCCTCACACGCAGCTCCACACGCAACTGCAGCGGCGGGGCAGGGGGCATCCCTCCGCAGCCGCGCTGCTCCATGCCTGGCATCATGCATTGCTGCTGCCATCCCTTGCCGAGCCTCGCCGCGGCCGGCTCGCAGCTGCCGCAGCCCACGCGAGAGCGCCGGGGGCGGTTATTTTTGTTGCGTCAGGCACACACAAGTAGGCCATGTTGCCTGCACCCACCCACTCACAGCTTGATTGTCTTCTCAGTGATGGGTGGGAAGAAGGGGATGGAGGAGGGGTACTCCTGCGGCAGGGCCAGGCCAGCGTGCAGGACACACAAGCGCGACTGAGTGGAAGCGACAAGCGGTGCTTGCATCCGTGCGGCACAGCCACGGCATGGAGGAGGGGTGATGCTGCAGCAACAGCAGCGCAACGGCAATAGCGGGATTGAGTGCAGGCCAGTTGCACTGCAGCCAGCTGCGCAGCACAGCGGTTCGCTCTGCAGCAGCCCACTCTGCAGCAGCCCAGCGCCATGCAGCGCACAGCACCGCACAGCACTCGCACAGCACCCGCACAGCGCAGCGCAGCAGCGCAGCACAGAGCAATGCACAGAGCACAGCGCAGCACAGCACAGCGCAGCGCAGCGCAGCGCACCTCTTTCTCCAGCAGGTCTCGGTCCAGCTGGTCGTCGGCCGCGCCCTTGAGCCGCATCTGGATGCGCAGCCGCCGCACCTGCGCGGGGCATGCGAGGGGTGCAAAGGCAAGGCATGAGATGAGTACTCGAGACAGGTGCGGCAACCCGTGCATCGCAACGAGCGGCTGCGCGCAGCGGGCTGGACAGCGGCAACGTCACGCCAGTGCAGGAAAGGGGGGAATTGGGCGCTTCGCAACATGCGGAAGGCTTGACAAATATGCAGCAATGCAGTGCCGCACCTCCTCCATGAGCAGGAAGATTTTGTTGCGCCGCGTCGCAATGTTCTTCTCAATCTCGTCCACCTGCAGCGCCGCAAAGTCCTGCAGCAGGGGGGGAGGAGCCGCAGAGCAGCGGCAGCCATCGTTTGGTGCACCCTGCGCACACTGCCAAAGCCTCGCACGTTGGCAGCACGACAGCACCAGCAGCGGCAGCGAGCGGATGGCCGCCAGCGGCATGGGTTGTGCCCATCGCCGCCGCACCTTGACCGACTCAGGGCTCTCGATGATGCAGAAGTTCTCGGGCAGCGCCACGCTGTCGGTGTCCAGCAGCGCCGCACTGCAGGCCGGCAGGCGGGAGTAGGGCAGATGAGCGGTATGGGCGGCGGCGGCGGCGGCAGCGGCGGCGGCAGCGGCGGCGCCACTCACGGCGGTGGCTGCGGCTTCTCCGGCTCGCTGCCGCCGTCCGCTGCTGCTGCCGCCGCTCGGGACCGCCGCTGCAGCCGCAGAGGGTCGAAGGGCAGGGCCAGCCGGCGCGGCGCGGGGCGAGCAGCGGGGCTGGGCGCCTTTGCGCCGCTGCATCGTGCAGCGGTGCAGCTGCAGCAGCGCTGCATGGTGCGGGAGGGGCGAGCAGCGGCTGCCGAGGAAGAAAGGGTGGAGGGTTCGGGCGAGCAGCGCTGGCAGGCGGTGGCGACAGCAAATGGCGAGCGGGCGAGGTGAAACAAATTGGCTGCAGCAACCCGCTCACTCGATGGGCAACGCAAGTCTCCATGACGACCCCAGCTGGAGCCTGTAACTCTCTTCAGCCTGTTGTTTGGTCACCTACACCACCTCTCCGTCAACCAGGTCCCTGCCGGCCCGCTACCAAGGGGCTGGCTCGGTCAATGGCGGTTCAGCCCTCCCACACCCGGCTGCTCTACGGCCTCATCCGCGACGGCCGGCTGGCCGAGGCGGTGGAGCGCCTGCAGGGCGTGCTGCGGGTGAGCGGGCCGCACCGCCGTCGCCGCCGCCGGGGAGGCGGGGAGGCGTCGGGTGGTGGCGCGCCTGCCGTCTCGTCTCATCCCCGCTGACCCTCATCCCTCCCCGCCTGCCACCGGCCGCAGGTGGCCCCCGGCAGCCGCGCGGCGCTGAGCCTGCTGGCGCACTGCTACTACCGCCAGGAGGAGTACGAGGCGGCGGCCCAGGCGTACGAGGCGCTCGCCGCCCGCTGCCCGGCCACGCCCGAATACCGGCTGTACTGGGCGCAGAGCCTCGCCAAGGCGGGGCAGTGGGGAGAGGCGGCCCGCGTGGCGGCCAGCGTGGAGGGCTTCCAAAAGGTGGGGGGGGATAGGGGGGGCGGCTGGCGCAGGCGGGCATGGATGCAGCTGGGTGCTGAGTTTCTCTTGCAACCCGTACCATGCGACCTGAAATGATCCACAATGCCAGCCTGCTGAAGTGTCGCTTTCCCCCTGCCCCACTCCCACAGGAGGTCCGCCTGCTGCAATGCGCCATCAAGTACGAGGCGGGCGACCTGCGGGGGTGCCGGGCGGCGCTGGAGGCGCTGCCGCCAGGGGGACCCGCTGCAGCCGCCACGGCGGGCTGCCTGGCGTACAAGGAGGGGCGCTGGGCCGAGGCGGCGGCGCGCTTCAGCGAGGCCTTGCAGGTGGTGAGCGCGGCAGAAAGTGTGCGGATGCGCTGCACGGGTGGTGCTTGGAGCATGCTGGCACCACCTTGACGAGGCTGCAACCTTCATGCCAGACTGCCCTTACTTTCACCTGGCGTTTGTGCTTGTATTAATGCTCCCCAAAACCAGGTGGGCTTCTCGCCCGACCTGGCCTATGCGCTGGCCGCCTGCCGGTACCGCGGCGGCGACCTGTCGGGGGCGGCTGCCGCGCTGGCGGACGTGGTGCAGGCGGGGGTGCAGCTGCACCCGGAGCTGGGCATCGGCACGCAGACCGAGGGCATGGAGGTGGGTACACTGACTGGCCCAACTTTTCAAGCAAAACCCTGGGAAGAATCCATGCACGCATGCCTGTGAGCAGTGCGAGAGGCACATTACGGTCGCACCCTGCAGTTCTTGTGCAACTGACCGCTGGCGCTTGCGGCTGCCCTCCATGCAGGCCCGCAGCGTGGGCAACAGTGCCAAGCTCAAGGCCACGGCGCTGGTGGAGGCATTCAACCTGCGGGCCGCAATTGAGCTGGCAATGGGCAACCCTGCAGGTGGGTGGGGGGTGCAGGGGGCACAGTCACTCTTCTGATTGCATGCTGGCCCAATGTGATTCAAGGCTGGAATGTCGGGGTGGAACCTTAAGCATGAGCACCTTCCCTGCTGAACCACCATGCCTGCCACCTTCCCTGCAGGCGCGGCGGCGGCGCTGAGCGACATGCCTCCCCGCGCAGAGCACGAGCTGGACCCAGTCACCCTGCACAACCAGGCGCTGGTCAGCCTGGCGCTCGCAGCAACCGGCGGCGGCGGCAGTGGCTCTGGGGCCAGCGGCAGCAACGCACAGTCGGGGGCTGAGGCATTCGATAAGCTGGTGCACCTGCTGGAGCACCCGCCCTTCCCGCCAGAGCTGGCGGGCAACCTGCTGTCGCTGTGCTGCCGCCCTGATGGCGTGCCGGGCGGCGGTGGCCCCGGCCCGGCTGAGCGCGCAGCGGTGGCGGCCCGCCTGCTGGCCGAGCACCGGCCAGCGGTGGAGGGTGCGGTGCCTGGGGAGCTGCTGCCGCTGTACGAAGCGTGCGTGGCGCGCGCCAGCTCAGCGGAGGAGGCGGCCGCCAGGCTGGATGCCCTGGCGGGCACGCACATCGACGGCCTGCGGCGGCGGGTGAAGGCGGTGCAGGATGTGCGCTGGGCGGGTGATGCGGCGGGGGCAGCTGTGGGGCTGCAGGCATACGAGGAGGCGCTGGATGCGTATGTGCCGGGTGAGGCAAAGGGGCTGGCGGGAGCATGCCTTGGCCTTGGCCACCTGCCTGGAGGTGGTGCTTCTGGTATGCAGTGCATTCAACTTGCAGCATGCCACAGGCGGCTGCTCGCCTGTGTGTGCTTCGATGTGGCACATCCGCTCATGCACCCACCCCATCCCCCCTTGCCCGCCAGTTCTGATGAGCCTGGTGCAGCTGCACTGGGAGGCGGGCGCCTACGGGCGTGCCCAGGAGGCGCTGCAGCAGAGCGCCGAGTTCTGCTCCGACCACCCCGCCTGGCGGCTCAACCTGGCGCACGCGCTGGTGGCGCAGGTGGGTGGTGCTGGCGGGCTAGCTGGTGGGTTGGGGACGAGCCTGTCGCAGCGGGGAACGAGCACCAAGCACGCATGTTGCCGCTCCTTGGCACGTCAGTTCTCATGGCCCTGCGCTCAGCTGTGCTTCTTAATACAACACGACAGCCTAGGTAACCAATGTGTCACCATGCCGCCCCATGCAGGAGGGCGGCCGGCTGGGGGAGGCAGCCGAGCTGTACGAGTCCATCCTGCGCCACTTTGCCGGCGGGGCCACCCCCGCTGATGCACCCAGTGGCAGCCCAGCAGCCGGGGCGGATGCAGGCGGTGCAGCGGGAGGCTCCCTGCTGGATGTGCCTCCCTCGGCGGTGGCCAACCTGTGTGTGTGCTACGTCATCGGGTCACAGAACGAGGCGGCAGAGGAGCTGCTGCGGCGGCTGGAGGATGAAACCACAGCAGTAGAGGCAGGCACAGCGGGCGCAGCAGCGGTGCCGCCCCACCTGTCGTTGGCCAACCTGGCCATTGGCACGCTGTACTGCTCCAAGGGTGGGTTGTTGGGCAGTGTGCTGCTGGGACTCTTGATGGGGGGTGGACCTGCGCAGCACGGACACTGGTGCTGCCCCACACTCTCGGCGGCGTGCATGTCCCAAGGTCAGGGTGTGCATGCCTCTCATATGCCTACCCGCTGCGATACCACCTTGCCCCAGGCAACTTTGAGTTTGGCATCACGCGTGTCATGCGTGCGGTGGAGCCGCTGGGCAGCTGCCTGGATGCGCCACGCTGGCACGCCACGCTGCTGTGCCTGCTGGCCATGATGGACCAGGTGTGTGGCCTGTACAGCGCATTGGCCAGAACTGGGTACAGCATGCAAGCTGAACGCTTTGTCCAGTTGCCCTTGAGCCCAGTCTCATGAATGGGTGGGCCGAGTGCCGTTTGTGAGCAGGCGGGCATGCCTGCGGCTCCCAATCTCACCTGCACTCATTGGACTGCCTCCTTCCTGCCCCCCTCAGGTGGCCAAGAACATGCTGGTGCTTAAGGATGCGCTGGTGGCCGACCTCCTGTCTTTTCTGGAGGATGTGGAGGCAGCCGGCCGCGGCATGGCGGCACTGGGGGCGGCGGCGTGGGGCGGCGGCACCGGGCAGGCGGATCTGCAGACGGTGGCGGGGCAGGCGCGCGCCGTGCGGGCGCTGCTCACCAAGATGCATGACTGATGGCTAGTTGGTGCACGGCTACAGCGTGTCTGTGTAAAGGTTGATCCGGGGGCATGGTTGCTGCCCGGGCAGGATGGGCCCAGGATGAAGCGGTGGCGGCGCCAGCCGGGCCGTGTGTCCCATGCCGCGCACACAAGCCATCAAGGCGCGATCTGGTGTTCCACGCTGATCAGGCACTGCTGCTCTGCATTTTGGAGGCGCACTGTGGCCCGGAGGCGCAGTGGGAGGAGCTCTGGGGTTTTGCCAGAGGCCGCGGGGCTCAGAAACCCTTGGCAGCTTGCGATCATCACCTGTAAGGCGCGGATCTGCGCGCTCCCGCGGCAGCGGCAACCGCCGCCAGCCACTCCGCCACCGCCCGGTTGCTAGCGGCGTGCCAGGGCCAGCCATGTCGGTGACTGTGAAGCGTGAAGCGGCGGTCATTCTCACCTATGCTCCATGCCCAGCCGACCTTCACCCTCAGTTCATCGAGGCGCGCGTTTACCAGGGCAGCAGCGGCAAGGTGCGGCACTCTGCTGCCCTAGCGTGTCGTGCCTCGCTCCTGACTCGATACCAGGCGTAAGCTACACTCCTTGCCGCTCAATGGTCCCGCTCCTCCGCTCCCCACAGGTCTACCCGCTTCCATTCGTCGACCGCATTTCGGAGGAGAAGCAAGCTCAGGAGTGGGATGCGGTGCGCGCTTGATGGCTGGCTGTCGCCTCCAGCGGCTGCGAGCGGTTATTTGCTGTTGGATGGATGCGCGCCTGCACAGCCATCAGGTGACCAGCAGCATGGCAGCTGCTGTGCCCACACAGCTGGCCGGCTCGGCGCGGCATGGCCCCTCCCCTTGCAGGTGTGGCTGGAGAACGAGCATGTGCGGCTGATGGTGCTGCCGCAGCTGGGCGGGCGCATCCATGTGCTGCAGGTGAGGCTGCAGTCGCTTGCCTGTTCATGGCGGGTTTAGCATGGTTGTAAACACTGTATGGTGCAGTTCAGCTGGACGGGCGCATCCAAGTCCTGGCGGCGAGAGGCAGCCTGAGGTGCATGTTCCTACTTGCTTGCGACAACCAAGCGATAGGAGGCCAGCTGGGGCGTCCGTTACAGCTTGCGCTGCCGCGGCATGCCGGGACCTATGCTGCGCCCTTTAACAAGCCGCATGCGATAAGATCAGCCGTGCATGTGTCATGCCTCGGCAGGACAAGCACAACGAGTACGATGCCATCTACAGGCAGCACGTGATCAAGCCGGCCCTGGTGGGGCTGGCGGGCCCCTGGATCAGCGGCGGTGTGGAGTTCAATTGGAAAGTGCCGGGGAGGGTCGGCAGCGGTGGTTGGGCCAGCAGAATGAGCGGCATGCCAGCCAGCCCAATCCGTGGCCCCTGCCGCCTTGGCAACCCGTGCTGTGCAGGCCTTCTGGGTGCACACAGATCCGCACACGCTAGATGATGCATTGCAAGCTGGTCTGGCCCTACCTGCAGGCCGCAGCACCACCGCCCCTCCACCTTCATGCCCTGCGATGTGCACATCGAGCGGGAGCCAGATGGCGCTGTGACGGTGTGGTGCAGCGAGCACGAGCCCATGCAGCGCATGAAGGCGAGCAGGCAGGGGCAGCTGGCCAGCCGCCATGGCGGGGTTTGCGAGCATGCCTTTGTGCTGTCTCGTGGTTCCAGAGGGCTGCGCTCCAACGGCATCACCCCGCCAAGAACAACTTCACACCACGATGAGCAATCATGCAGGGCATGCACGGCGTGCGGCTGCGCCCCGGCTCGTCTCTGGTTGAGCTGCGGGTGCGCTTGTACAACCGCACACCCCTCACCCAGACCTTCCTCTGGTGAGCCCTGCCCCTGCTGCGCCTCCCAAGCTGGTTTGCTGGACGCTGTTGCCTGTAGCAGGCAGCGGGCATACAGCAATGCGAGCCTGCAGGCGTCCGGAGGGACCCTCCCCCTGCCTGGTACATTCGCGGCATGTTGCCTCACCGTCCCTGCCTGCCTGCCTCCTTCCCTTCGGGTGCAGGTGGGCCAACGCGGGGGTGCACGTACATGACCAGTACCAATCGTTCTTCCCACCCGATGTGCACTACGTGGCAGGTGAGCATGCCAAAAACGACAACTTGCAGGCCTGTGCAGCCTGCAAGGCAGCCTGCAAGGCTGTCTATTGGCAGCTGCTGTGTACAGGTTGCACTTCAGGCGGCACAGAGGCAGCCACGTGACCGGTGTGGGAGGCGCCGCCCAGGCACCGCCTGCCAAGTTGCCGTCCCCCGCCGCTCCCACCAGACCATGCCAAGCGGGCGATGAGCGAGTTCCCGCTGTGCCGCGCGCGCTACTACGGCGTTGACTACAGGTGGGTCGAGGTTTGACCGGGGTAGCGTGAAGGTCCGGGTGGCTGCTCACATGCCCAGTTGGGCTTCAACTTCGTGCCCAGCCGGGCGGGCCGCCTTCTCACTGGTGTCTCCCGTAACCCAAGCCACACACGTGGCAAACCAACCATCGCACTCTCCTCTGCCACACTGTGTAGCCCTGGCACCGACCTGAGCTGGTATAAGAACATCCCAGTGCCCACCAGCTACATGGCTTGCAATTCAGGTGAAACAAACGGCATGCTTCGATGTCCCCAAACGCCGGCTGGCATGCCCATGAATGATGCCGCCTGCATCTGTCGTCGGCATTTGCACACAGCGGTCACACGCCTGACCATATGTTCCCCACTTCCTGGCATCTTTACCCTGCCCAGAGCACGACTTTTTTGGTGGCTACGACCATCGCAAGCAGGCGGGGCTGGTGCACGTGGCTAACCACCATATCTCCCCCGGTGTGCTGCGGGTGTGAACCTGGGGGCCGGGATGCGGGCTTTGAGATTGTGGGGCAGGTGCATAGGGCCAGCCGCAGCGGCTGCAAGGATGTACGCGAGCTGCTGGCGAGCCACCATATTTTGCTGTGCGACTTGGCTTTGGGCAGTGTTGAGTGCAGGCTTGGGTCTTTACATGCCGGCGGGCTTGCCACACATGCTTGTACCATGACTGATGGCGTGTGCACTGGTTAACCCTCAACTTCGACTCACAAGCCCACGCCTGCATTGTCCGCCGCAGGCAAGAAGCAGTGGACGTGGGGTGACCACCCCTTCGGGTGAGCCGCCGGGCTGTGCACTTTGGGCACTGCAACATCTGTGCTGTCCACTGCATGCGCGTGGGAGAGGGCTGCGGCGGCTGCTCTGCATTGCAGCAACAGCCCAGCCAAGCGGACTGGGGGCATCAGCCGCACTCAGGCGCTGTTCAACACCTGCTGTGCAGGCATGCTTGGGACCGCAACCTCACAGACTCGGACGGCCCCTACATCGAGCTCATGGCAGGTCGGCATTGCTTGTTCATGCTTCAACCTTGTTTGATTGAACACAAGCGCTGGGATCTTACATTGAGCTCATGGCAGGTCAAAAAAAATAGTCATCGGCCATTTTTTTTTTGGTTGTATCAATCGTTGCAGGCGTGTACACCGACAACCAACCCGACTTCAGCTGGCTTCAGCCTGGAGAGACCAAGACGTTTAGCCAGTTTTGGTGAGGGGGTCACCGGGGCAGCTGAGATTTTAGGCTCAGGGCATGGCTGGTTGCACACCCGTTGCTGTGTCGGGGGTGCCGTTCAGCTGTACCAGGACTGCTTTGCACGCCAACACGACCGCCGCCGTCGCCTCCTGCACTACTGATCCATGTTCTGCTGCTGTTCCTTGCTCCACAGGTACCCCATCCAGGCCATTGGCCCCGCTCAACACGCCAACCTCCACGGCGCCCTGAGCTTGTCTGTGGCAGGAGGCGAGGCGGCGGTTGGGGTGGCAGTCACCGCTGAGCACGCACAAGCAGTGGTGACCTTGGAGCGGCGGAGCGGCAGGGCAGAGGCAGAGGCAGAGGCAGGCAGCGGGGCAGACGCAGGGGCAGGCGGCGAGGCGGCGGCAGAGCAGCCAGGGCTGTTGCTGCAAGACAAGGTAGCGCTGGGCCCTGCGGCGCCGCTGGTGCGGCGGCTGGCCCTGCCACCTGGCTGCGCTGCGCACGACCTCACGCTGCGCCTGCTGTCCGGCCCAGCAGAGGCGGGCGGCTATTGCCTGCTAGAGTACAGCCCTGCTCCGCCGGCGGCAGAAGGGGAGCAGCAGGTGCCAGACCCGGCAACCGAGCCGCCGGCGCCGCGGGACGTGGGTAGCGTGGACGAGCTGTTCCTGACAGGTGTGGCGTTTTGTGTAGTGCCAGTGTGTTTGTAGGCACAGCATGGGCAGCGTGGATGAGCCGTACCTGACAGGTGTGGCGTTTTGTGTAGTGCCAATGTGTTTGTAGGCACAGCATGGGCAGAGTGGATGAGCCGTACCTGACAGGTGTGGCGTTCCTGTGTAACGGCCACAGTGTTGCATTGTTTTGCTGACAGGTGTGGCGTTCCTGTGTAACGGCCACAGTGTTGCATTGTTTTGCTGACAGGTGTGGCGTTCCTGTGTAACGGTCACAGTGTTGCATTGTTTTGCACAATGTGGGCTGTTGTGGACGAGGCGGGACCCCTCGGCGCTACTCACAGCTTCCGTTCACTCCCTGCTTCTCTCCTCACACTCAGGCCTGCACCTGGAGCAGTATCGGCACCCCACTCGCGACCCCTGCCTCTACTGGCGGGAGGGCCTGGCTCGTGACCCGGGCGATGCGCGCTGCAACACCGCACTGGGCAAGGTGGGGAGGGAGTGGAGGGGTGGGCTGCATTGGTGGCAGCGCGGGTTTGGCGTTCATTTGGGTGGGTTGGGCACACGGCATGGGATGCGCTGTGCATTGCAGCGCTGGGCAAGGTGTGTTTCGCTGCACAATGAGCAGGCACGACGCAGGCTCTGGGCCAGGGAATCTGCAACAACAGGTCACATGCCACAGCTAGTGATGCCACATCCTTTTCGCGCCGGGGCAAGCGGGGCAGGGGGGTCAGAAAACTACGCTATGACCCGCCCAAAGCACGTCCCTCTCGCTGCAGTGGCACCTGCGCCGCGGCGAGTGGAGCCAGTCGGCGCGCCACCTGCGGGCGGCGGTGGCGCGCCTGACGGCTCGCAACCCCAACCCAGCCGATGGCGAGGCCTACTACTACCTGGGTCTGGCACTCAAGTGGCAGGTGGGCAGAGAATGGGTGAACAGCCTGCGCGGGCCCGCTGCAGCAGGCAGGAACAGTGCGGCGGCCTTGCCATGCTGTGCAAGCGGCTGGTTTTGAGCGACCCCCCTGCCCTCATCCCATGTGTGCCTATTTCCTGGCACAGAGTGGCAACAATCAGCAGCGCAATGTATTGCTAGCCAGGGGGCCGCAGCACACATGCCTGCTCCTGCCGCTCCTGCCGACTACTGATCCGCCATGAACCTTCCAGGGCGGCAAAGACAAGGACGCGTACGCTGCCCTGTACAAGGCCACATGGAACTACGCCTGGCGCGCACCCGGCTACTATGCGCTGGCGCAGGTGGGGTGAAAGCGGGTAGCGTGAGCGGCGTTGTGTTACTTTCCAAGTCTCCCGCAGATGGATGCTCCTGGCCACAGCGACTGTGAGGGCCACGCGCCTTCTATACCAAACCCACATCCCCAGTCGTTGTTTGGTTTAGTCGCTCCTTTTGTCGGCCGCTTTTCTGCAGATGGACGCAGCCCGCGGCGACTGGAATGTCTCTCGCCGCACCCGCAGCTTGTGTTGCGTTGAGTGACGGTTCCTTACAATCCTTGTCGCAGATGGACGCAGCCCGTGGCGACTGGGAGGCAGCAGCCCAGCACTGCCGCGCAGCACTGGCCACCAATGCAGACTTCCTACAGGCGCGCAACCTGTGCGCCGCCGTGCTGCGCCGTGCAGGCAAGGCGGCGGAAGCAGCGGAGCTTGTAGCGGGCAGCCGGCAGCTGGATCCCCTTGACTGGTGGTCTGCCCACCTGGCAGCCTGCGGTGGGATTGGCGGCAGCAGCGGCAGCGAGGACGGCCATGCGGAGGGAGGGGCTGGCGCTGGCGCCGGCAGTGCATCCAAAGGACTAGGGTGGGACACGCAGACAGCTCTGGATGTGGCACTGGACTTTGCAGATGCGGGTGGGTGCTGTGGTCACCATGCTGCTGTGCATGCTGTGCGATGCCCTGCCGAACCGATGCGCAGAGCGCCTGCGAGGCGGGACCAGTGCCGGCTAGGCAGAGGTCTTGGCTGTGCACTCCCTCCTCATGCCCTGCCTGGCTTCCGTTGTCTGCCCCCATATACATTGCCTGCCTGGTTTCCATTATCTGCCCCCATACACATTGCCTGCCCGACTTCCACTGTCTGCCTCCACACACACCTTGCTCATGCCCTGGTTTCAATTGTCTGCCCCCACCGCAATGCGCAGGACTGTACCAAGAAGCGCTCGACTTGCTGGAGCCGCACATTGCCAGCCCCCAGCCTGGCACGGCCCCGTTGGTGCACTACTACCGGGCCTACTTTCACCAGCGGCTGGGCCAGGTGGGGTTAGGGACTTGAATATTGCTGGGAGTGCTGGGACAGTGCTTGCCTGGTGTGGTTTGCAGAGCCCTGGGTGCGGCGGCGGCATGCACAGCAACCGACTTCTCGTCGGCCACCTGCCGACCCCTTGCCCCCCTCGCAGGAGGAGCAGGCGCGGCAGTGCCTGGCGGCGGGTGCCGCAGCACCAACCGACTACGTGTTCCCCGCCCGCCTGCACGAGCTGTCCATCCTGCATTGGGCTGTGGACCATGCGCCAGAGGATGCTAGGTGCGACATTGTGCAGCAGGCGCAGACAAAATGGGCAGGCGCCAGTGCATGGCAGCTTGGCGCACGCCCTTTCAAGCGCACCTCTTAGCCAATGCTCTGAGAAAGTTGGGGCAGCTGGGCTGCCTCTCTTCGATTTGCGCCTCAACCTCCAATTTTCACATGTGAGGGCATTCATGTGGGCTGCTGGCTGTACGACTGTCGGCGCCATGATGACGCCCTCCTTCCAGCTGTCCTTCCAGCAAGCTGTGACTGCCATTGCCGCCTGTGCAGGGCCCGCTTCTACCTTGGCTGCTGGCTGTACGACCGGCGGCGCTACAGCGACGCCATTGTGCTGTGGCGGCGGGCGGTGGAACTGGACGCAGACGGCCTGCCCTCTGCCTGGCGGTGCCTGGGCATCGCGGCCTTCAACATCGAAACGGCGAGCAGCCTGTTTGGGGAGGAAAAGGGAGGAATGGTTGAGCTGGATCCTCAGGGGCTGCCCCCGCCTGGCGCTGCCTGGGCGCCGCGGCGTGCCACACTGGAAAGACAAGTCACGGTTCACACGCAGTCTGGACTTGCAAGGCCCCAGCGCACGAACGGCAACTCAGCTCACCTGTGCAGTCAGCTCGCCTGCAGAAGACCACATGCTCCCTTGCTCCAACCGCCCTGCAGGACCCCGCAGCAGCCGCAGCCGCCTACGACCGCGCATTCGCCCTGGCTCCCACCGACAGCCGCCTACTGTACGAACGCGATCAGCTCGCCAAGCGGTGCGGCGCCCCGCCAGCCCAGCGCCTGGCCGCTCTGAAAGCCCACCCCGACCTGGTCAGCCACCGGGACGCTCTAGCGGCAGAGGCATGCGCGCTCTACTGCCAAGAGGGGCGGCCAGAGGCGGCCAGAGCACTGCTAGAGGGGCGCAAGTGGCAGCCCTGGGAGGGCGGCGAGGGCGAGGCGCTGGCACAGCACGTGCGCTGCCACCTGGCGCTGGTGAGGACAACGATTTGTTTCTGAAAACTGGCGTGTTGCTAGGGACAGGCATGTCTGGGTGCTGGCGCAGCAGGGGCGCTGCCAGGGTGAGGTATTTGTTGGATAATATTGCTGTGACTATGCCCGATTCGCGCGTGCTCTCCACCACGCAACCCACCTCCTGAGCCCTACAACTGTACGCTCCCTACATTGCGCAGGCCCGCGGCGCGCTGGCGGCTGGACGTGCGGAGGAGGCAGTGCAGCTGTGCCAAGCCGCCCTGGGCAGCCCTGAGAACTTGGGGGAGGCCAAGCACCTGCTGGCAAACGACTCCGATGTGCGATACGCGCTGGGATGCGCGTTAGAGGCCGCGGGGCGGCAGGTGGGCTGGTGTCTGTCTGGCAAGCGGGTGCGAGCTGCATGTGGGTCGCACCACTGCTGGGCGCAGCTGCTGTACAGCTGTGCATCACGTTCTGCTGGTCTGTGGGACTGCTGGTCTGTGGGACTGCGTGTCGAACGCCGGGTGCAGCGAGACGGCCGAGCCGTTGGCCGCTTGCATTGCTGCAGGAGGAGGCAGAGGAGCAGTGGCGAGTGGCGGCCGAGTTTGAGGGCGACTTCCAGGTGCCCCCGGGTCTGCATCTCAGTTCAAGGCTTTATACGTTTTTGCTTTTTGTTTCACGGCTTGGCTGCGCATGGCTGGCATCCCCGTCCCGGTGAGGCAGCGGAGGGTGCCTGGAGCGTGCCCTTGTGGCGCTCCACATCCCGGCCTGCCCAGTCCAGCCTAGTCTGGAACCTTTTGCGCCCGCAGGCTTCCACTCCTGCCTGACTACTCTCATCCCGCCACCCTGCCCGCACTGCAGTCCATGGCGGTGTGCCCCTTCAGCGAGCAGACGCTGTTCAGCGCGCTGGCGCTGCGCAAGCTGGGGCGGGAGGAGGTGAGCCGCTGGTGTTGGTTGAAGGCGTCTGGCTGCAACCTGGGAGAAAGGTGGGTGGGACGAAGGGAGCTAGGTGGTCGTGGTACGGCGCTAGTTGGGGCGGGGGGAGGTGAGAGGGTGTGACCGTGGCCCGACTGGCATGTTTGGCCTGTGTGGCTTGATGTGGACCACCGGCTGCCTGGTCGACTGACCACCACCTGACGTTTGAGGCCAACTTCACCATTTCACTTTGGTTTTTCGCAGGAGGCCCATGCGCTGCTGGAGCGCCTGCTGGACCATGCCCAGTCCCTGGCCGAGTCCCAGGCTCGGGTGGACTACTTTGCCACCTCGCTGCCCACCATGCTGCTCTTCCACGACGACCCCCAAGAGCGGCAGGTGGGCTGAATTTGCATGCTGCGTGGTGCACGTGTGGGCGATTGCTTCGCCAGCTTGTGCCCTGCACATTTGGGCTTGCGGCACTGGAACTTGAATCGCCAGACAACTCTTCAGCGTACCACCTTGCTTGACAACCACGCATCTGACGCCCTGCAGGAGACCAAGGCGATGTTCCTGGAGGCACAAGCCCGCTGGGGTCTGCACCAGGCGGCACAGGCCTGGGCCTTGGCCCACGAAGTGCTCCGCAGGGACCCGTCGCATGGCCGGGCCGCTGATCTGGTTGCAGCCATGGAGGACGCGCGGCACAAGGAGGAATGAGGCAGCAGCAATGGGAGCTGGCAGTCGCGCCGTTGAACAGCGCTGGTCAGTGCATCGGGAGGCTGGATGCAGCTCAGAAGACGCATGTACAGAGAGGCAAGGCGGTGTGGCGGCGGTGCCCTGCCCTGTACATATGGTCGAGTGCTACAACATTACAACATGCTGGTCGAGGCATTCAGATCTGTAAAGCAGCAATGCTGGTCGCTGGAAGGATGAAGCAGGCGCACGAGGCGCATGTCCTGAGCGGCGAGAGGCGGCAGAACACTGGGCCCGCTCCCGGCCGGGGCTTTCCAATTTGCAGTTCTTGACGCCGTCGTTCGGGTATTCTCACCCCCACACGGCATGGACGAGCCGTCCGAGCAGGAGGAACGGGGCTTGCTGTGGGAAGGGAGCCCCGCGGGCAGCCGGCGGCACACTTTCGAGAGTGAAATAGCTGCGATAGACAGGGCAGGCCATGTGGCGGCGTGCCGGGCGCTGCAGGTAAAGGCCGCCGCCGCAGCCGCAGCCGCCGCCGCCGCCAAGCCACGCTTGCACGCTACTCAGGCCTGGTAAGGCTCTCCGCCTGGATACAGGGCTCCCACTTCCTGTCGACTTGGGGGCAGCGTGGCTGGGAGTTTGCAGTGGGGCTCATCATGCTCGAGCTGCACCCCTCCTCACTCGTGCTCGTGGGTGCGGCGTGCGGCGGGGCCGCGCCCTGCTCTGCTTGCTGCGCCGCCTGGTCGCCTGATCTCAGCTGCCGGCATGCGTTGAGTATGTGTGTGTGCGCTCAGCTGGGAGCCGCCGCGTGCTGTACTGGGTGGCAGCCTGTGTCTGCAGCACCCACAGCTCACTTCCCGGCTCTGCCCCACCCCGCCCCTTCCCAGCGTGGTGGGGCCTGCTGGATGGCCTCGTGTCTGTGCTGTGCGGCGCGGCGGTCGGAGCCTGGGTTGACTCCCAGCCCCGCTTGGTGGCCGCCAGCCGGATGTACCTGCTGCAGAACAGCAGCTTGGCGGCCAGCGCGGCCGCCGCGCTGGGCCTGCTGTGGTCGGGCGTGCGCAGCGGGCCGCTGTTCTGGGCAGGTCTGGCCGTCATCATGGCGGCGGGCTCGGCAAGCACGCTGGGCGCGCTGGGAAGCACGCTGTCAGGTGAGGGCGGCGGCGGGGCAGGTGTGTTTGAGTGGGTTTGGTGGCTGGTTGATCAAGGCCCTGTGCGGGCCCTGATACAGTGGTGGGATCGCCCAACACATCTGCTGTTGCCAAACACTGCCACTACTCCCCACCCCTTGGTTTCCAGTGGAGCGGGAGTGGACAAAGACGCTGTGCGGCGCCGACAGCGAGGCGCTGGCGCAGCTGAATGCGGCGATGAAGCGCATCGACTTGACCTGCCTCATTGCTTCACCCATTCTTGTGGGCCTAGTCATGCAGGTGGGGTGCGTACCTGGCTGGCATGTGCATGGGTGGCTTGCATGGAGCAGTTGCATGGAGCAGTTGCATGGTGCAGTTGCTTGGACTGCATTGCCTGTGGACGTGGTGCGCTCCACGCTAACCTCTGCCGCGTGCCCTGCCCGCAGCATGCCGACGGGCAGCCAATGGTGGCTGCCACTCTTGTGCTGCTCGGGTGGAACCTGATCAGCTGGCCACCCGAGTTTCTGCTGCTCAAGTATGCCCAGTCGCAGAGCCCCGTCCTTGCAGCCGACAAGCCAGCCAGCTCGCCGGCAGCAGCACACAGCAGCAGCGCAGCAGCGGCAGACGCGGCAGAAGCAGCAGGTGCGGGCAAGGCGGCGCCGCCCGGCAGCAGCAGCAGGAGCGGCTTGCAGCGCCAGCTGGCGGCATGGTCGCTCTATGCGCGGCAGCCCGCAGCGGCAGCAGCCCTGGCCCTGGCGCTGCTCTATTTCACGGTGCTCAGCTTTGGCACGCTCATGACAGCCTACCTCAAGGCGCTGGGCCTGCCAGAGGCTGAGCTGGCTGTGTACCGCGGGTGAGGCTCAGCTGGTTCTGCTTAGCACCATCATGTGCATGGCAGCCGGATGTGCCAGGGGGGTGGTGTACCAGGCGCTGCTCAAGCAAGTGTGCAGTACGAAACTGTGTGCAATGTGTGGCCCAGCCGTACGCCGCTTCCACTCACCCTCTGCTTGTGCCTTCCAACCCCCAGGCTGGGCGCTCTGAGCGGCATCCTGGCGACCGTCACCTTCCCGCCGCTGCACCGCCGCCTGGGTCTGGTGGCCACCGGCGGCTTTTCCATCTGGCTGCAGCTCGCCTGCCTGCTGGCGGGGGTGGCCCCAGCGCTGGCTGCTGCCCTGGGGGCCGCCGTTGGCGCCGGTCCACGCATGTATGCCTTGGTGTGGGGGCTCGTGCTGTCGCGCTTTGGGCTGTGGAGCTTCGACCTTGCGGGTGAGGCCCCGTGTGTGTGCCATGGCTGTTGTTGTGATCTCTGGATAGGTAGGGGTCTGCACGCCGCACACTGGGAGCCAGATGCCAACGTGGCACTTGCCCTGGGGATGAAATGATCAAACCAGGCCTGACTGTTGATATGGGTGCATGCTGCGTCCTCCTGTGCAGCCAACCAGCTGATCCAGGAGACGGCGGAGCATTCTGCGCTGGGCGGCGTGTCTGGCGTGCAGGGCAGCCTGCAGTCGCTCTGCCAGGTGGGTGGAGGTGGCAACGCATGTGCATGCCGCGCTTTGTGCACGCCTGCATGCACAGCGCGGCACGTGTTGCGCCCCCCACCCGCCGTCCACCACACGCACCTGAGCCATCGCATCCCCTGCTCGCCCATCCACTGCTCACCAACCCACCCCTCCAAACGAACCCTTCAGATGCTGGCTTACGCGGCGGGCGTGCTGGTCCCCGCCACCGATCGCTTTGTGTGGCTGATGGCGGGCTCCTGCGGCATCGTGGCCACCGCTGCAGCGCTCTACACAGCGTTTGCGCTGCGGACGCGCTGTGGCCGCGGCGTGCACGTCGTGCTGCAGCCAGTGTAACGCTCCTCACCAGTTCCTCTCCCAGCACTGCGCACCAGCAGAGCTGCCCATCATTGTTTTGTAACGCCACCGTGGCTGTTCCTCCTGCTGCTCGCTGTTAGAAGGGTTCCTTCTACATAACCGAGAGGCCTGTTCCAGCCGATAAGAATGAAGGAATCAGAGGGGAGCGAGACAAAAGGAGCGGGAGACGCAAGCAGAGACGCAGAAGCAGCCAGGTGCCGGCGGTCGCCGCTCGGCTGCCGCCCGGCCGGGCGCGGCCCACTGCCGCAACGCCGCACGCTCAGTACGTGCACCAGAGGAAGGAGGGGGCAGGAGAGAAGCAAGGTTAGTCAGGTTAGACAGGAACAACTGGCAGCACCAGGCAGCGACAGGCGGCGGCAAGTGTCCGCCGGTCTCCCACGTACGCCGCTGGATGCGCCAACCGTTCCCCGGCCATCCCAGGGCAGCATCTGGCACGCATCTGTAGTGAGCGGGCTTGTAGGGGCCCTCCACGGGCACGTTGATGTAGGCAGCCTGGTCCGCGGACAGCTTGGTCAGCTTGGCGCCCAGCTTGGCCAGGTGCAGCGCCGCCACCTGGACGGGGGGGGAGGGGAGCGGAGGTAGGCGGTTGGAGGTGGTGGTGTCAGGCCGTTGACAGTCGAACTGGTGGCACACGGCTGACTTGCACATGAAGCAAGGCAGCTATGTAGGCTGGCGATGAGCGAGAATGCTTTGCACGGCGAGCCAAGTACATGAGGCAAAAAACCACCAGCGTTTGCCGCACAGCCCAAACAACAGCCCACCTTCTCGTCCAGGTGCTTGGGCAGCACGTACACCTTCTTCTCGTACTTGCCGCTGCTGCGCTCGTTCCACAGCTCCAGCTGCGCAATGACCTGCGCCAGGAGGCGGGTGGGAGGCGGCGGGCAGGAGGCGGGTGGTCAGCAGAAGAGGCTGGTGGCGCTGGTGCCAACACAACTTGCACCGACGCCACACCCTGTGAAGCTCAACCAAGCCATGGCCGGACGAGCCGCAACTGCCACTTCATTGCTGCCCACCCACCCACAACTGACACTTTAATCACCCGCCAACCCACCTGGTTGGTGAAGGAGCAGGACATGACGAAGGAGGGGTGGCCGGTGGCGCAGCCCAGGTTGAGCAGGCGGCCCTCGGCCAGCACAATCACGCTGCGGAGAGGGGGAGCAGAGGGGACAGAGTGGGCGTGAGCTCACGCGGGGGAAATTCTAGACGGTTGCATGCGGTTGCATGCGGTTGCATGCGGTTGCATGCGGTGCAGGCAGGCAGGGGCAGCAAGGGGGAGGCCAGCGGCTCGGGGCCGGGTCGGTCGTGCGGCTGATGCAACCCTGCACCGACCGCGCCATGGATCCAGCCACCCACCCGTGGCCGTCAGGGAAGATGAAGCGGTCCACCTGGGGCTTGATGTTCTGCCTGCAGGTAGGGTGAATTAAAAAAATACAGGGCTGGTCAGCAAGGCAGGCAGGGTGGGGGAGCGGCGGGCGGGCGGGGAGAGCAGCGGGCACCAAACTTCACCCTGCCAATTTTCATCAAATTTCACCAATTTTTCATGCATTTTCTTTGCAGGCCTCACCGCTTGATGCCAGGAATCGCCATGAGGCCGGCCATGTCGATCTCGTTGTCAAAGTGGCCGATGTTGCCAACGATGGCGTTGTTCTTCATCTTCGCCATGTCGGCGGCCTGCGAAAAATGGGCCCAAAAAGGTGTTGGTGGCCAAGACGCCGGCAGGCTGCATGCTCACACCCCTACCAACTCCCTGCAGTCATTCCCTACAGACAATGCAAGCCGCACCATGATGATGTCCTTGTTGCCGGTGGTGGTGATGAAGATGTCGGCGGAGCCCACGCAGTCCTCCAGGGGGGCCACCTGGTAGCCCTCCATCGACGCCTGCGGGTGTTAATCGAGGGGTGTTGGGAGAGGCGGAGATTGAGAGCAGGAACGGGTGGGGGAGGAGAGGTGAGGTCGCGGCCTGGTAGCCATCCATCGACGCCTGCGGGTGCTTTTGGGGGAGGGCGGCAGGGGTGGGAAGTGAGCAGAAACGGGTGCAGGATGACGAGCAAGGTCGCCCCCTGGGCTGAGAATGGGGAGGAGCGGTGGCGGCGGCGGACATTCAAACCCCAGCCGCGCACCCCTGCACGCGCACAGCGCGCTCCCCAAAGCAAATGCGCACCTGCAGCGCGCAGATGGGGTCGATCTCCGACACAATCACGCGCGCGCCGGCGGCCTGCAAGGGGGATGAGGTGCGGCAGGGAGTTGGTCAGCGAGCTTGGCAAGCTGGGTGAAATTGAAAGGCGGGAGCCGCACAGCAGCCAAGCTGAGCTGCAGGCCCCGCACACACACGCTGCTGCGCTGCTGCTGCTTACCACAGACGCACCGCAGTGCGCACGGTGCGTCTGCGTCTGCGTGCGGTGTGTGCACAGGTCTACGGCAGCCGGGCAGCCGAGCAGCCGCTCGCCCCCCGCCCGCCCCCTCCTCACCTTCATGGCGGAGGCGCAGCCCTTGCCCACATCACCGTAGCCGGCGATGAAGGCGGTCTTGCCCGCAATCATCACGTCTGTCAGGGTGGAGGGAGCAGGAGCGCAGCAGCAGGGTGAGCAGGCTGGCTTGCAAGGGGCAGCCGGGAAGCAGGCGCGGGTCGGAGGCACGCGTAGGAAGATGCATGGCAGCAGCCGTGCTCGGCAGCAGCGCTCGGCAGCAGCAGCGCTCGGCAGCAGCAGCAGCAGCAGCACAGCGGCAGCAGCAGGCATGCAAAGACGCCCTCATCAGTAGCCGGCAGCACAGCGGCAGCAGCAGGGATGCAAGGCGCTCACCGGTGGCGCGCATGATGCCGTCGGGCAGGGAGTGGCGGCAGCCGTACACGTTGTCAAACTTGGACTTGGTCACAGAGTCGTTCACGTTGATGGCCTGCAGGGGGGCGAGAACGATGATAGGCCACAGGTTGGCTGTGAGCAACGGGGGAGGCGGGAGCGCTGCCAGGCAGCGGGGAGGAGGGCAAGGAGGTGGCGCACGGACTTGCTCCCGGCTGCAGGGCACTGCAGGGCACTGCTCCTCACCGGGAAGAGCAGGGTACCAAAACACTTTTCACTGCCTCGTCACAGAGCGTGCTCTGCTTGCCAGCCCGGGCCACTCACGGGGAACAGCAGGGTGCCAGAGGCGGTCATCTCGTACAGGCGCTTCACGCCGGTGGTGGTCTCCTCAGACACGCCCACCAGCTTGGCCGCCATCTTGCGCCACCTGGGTGGGAGTGGACAGTAATGGCACGATTGAGTGAGTACAGGGCGGGGGGCGGAGCCAGCACACACATGAAGGCCCACAATTCATCCATGGAAGTTAACCGTCGATTGCAAACCAGCAGTCGGGCTTGAAAACCGGCAGTTGAGCAACAACTCACTTCTTGGAGTCCTTGGCCAGGCCAGCACAAATGGTGCAGCATGCGCTACCCACACAACTCATCCATGAAAGTAAACCCTCGACACATAAACAGCAGCAGCTCACTTCTTGGAGTCCTTGGCCAGGCCATCGCGGATCAGGCGCAGCACAATCTGCAGGGCAGACCAGAGCGGGCGGGGAGGCGCAGTACGGTGAGCAGGCCGGCTGGAGCACGTGCGCTGTGCCACGTGCTGCTGCAAACCACCGGCTGCAAGCGGGTCCGTCAAGGCGAGTGAGGCGACTGCTCCATTGTGCGCCCCATTGTCAGTGGAAGCGCCCCCGGGGCAATCTAGCTGTCCAACTTCAACCCCAACACAACTTCAACCCCAACAACCCGGCCTGCAAGCCATTGGGTGCAGCCCTGAACCCTAAACAAGCCCGCAAGCCCACCTGGAACTCGGGGTTGTCGGTGGAGGCGGGGTCGGGCAGGGTGCCGTCCTTCTCGTATGCCTCCTCAGCCTTCACACCCTCTGCAGGCAGGAGCAAGCAGGGTGGCGTCGTCGAGAGGGAAGCCACCCCACACTTGCAAGCTGAACAGCCATGCGAGAACGGCACTTCACAGCAAGGCCACCCACCGTGGATGAGCAGGGTAGCGTCGCCGCCGTCGTCCACCAGCAGGTCGGCGCCGTCGCCCTCGGGCCAGGTCAGCGCCTGCGGGTGTGGGGGAGGGCAGGGTCGTGACATCAGGGGCATGAGCCGCAGGGAAGGTCGGCGGCATGTTCAACCACCGCCCTCTGGTAAGAAATCAAGCATTACGGCACCGATGAGCCCCACCTGCTCGGTGCACCACCAGTACTCCTCCAGGGTCTCGCCCTTCCAGGCGAAGCAGGCCGCAGAGTCGCGCGCCACGGCGGCGGCCGCGTGGTCCTGCACACCAGTGGAATGAGGGCGTAGTGGTGAGATGCAGGCAGGGACAGAGGCTTGCTGAAGCGGCAGGACGCAGGGTCGTGGCCCACGGCAGGTGGGTGGCGTGAGCAGGCGCACATGCTGCGCCGGGGGTGAGGGCTGGGTGCAATGCACACTGCCAGGCGGGGCTGGGCAGGCGCCAGCGGCTGCGCGGCATGGCCGACTGGCTGCGCTGGAGCCTTTACTTGCATGCACAGGTCGCTGGCCAGCGATCGCAGCCCAGCCCAACTGCGCAATGACCACGTGCCTGGGTGGAGAAGATGTTGCAGGAGCACCAGCGGACCTCGGCGCCCAGGGCGGTCAGGGTCTCAATCAGCACAGCGGTCTGCAGGGCAGGGCGGAGGGTGTGGAGCGCTGGTTAGTTTTCGGCCTTCCATCCGCGTGTGCTCACAGGGTTTGGTGGGCTTGGTGGCTTGAAAGCGTGGCTGGCCGCAGCTGGCGCACTGTCACAAGTGCAGGCCACAAATCGCGCGATACAGATGGCAGATTCAAAATGCCCACCCCAGCCAGGACCTCCATTGCGCACCTGGATGGTCATGTGCAGGGAGCCAGAGATCTTGGCGCCCTTGAAGGGCTGCTTGGGGCCGAACCTGGCGGGTGCAGCGGTTGAGACAGGCAGAGCGTGAGCCGCAGACAGTGGCGAGCCGCGTTTCAGCCCAGGCGGTTGGGCGCGCAACCGCCGCTGGGCGGCGGGGGGTGCGGGGCGCGCTGGGCAATGCAAAGTGCGCCGCCTCCATTGCTGGCTGCCTGATCTCTTGCTTCCCTGCTTCTTGGCAGTTCATGCATGCCAAATTGCACTGTCCCTGCCCACTGTCAGCCCCCCGGCCCCCCGGCAATTCGAATGGCGGGCCCCGCCCGCGCGCTTCGACGCCCCGCCGCACTCACTCGGTGCGGCACGCCATCAGGCCAGGCATCTCGGCCTCGGCCAGCTCGATCTCCAGGCGACCGAAGTCGGCCTGGGACATGTCCTTGACCTTGTACTGCAGGCAAGGGGCAGGGGAGGGCAGGCGCGAGCGGGTCGGCGGCAGGCGGCGGGTGCGGCGGGCGNCAGGGGGCGGTGGCGCGCCGGCTGCTGGCTCCCCGCCGTGCTTCTTGATGGCCAAGTTGAGCCCAAGTGCACCGCTGATCGGCCGCCCAGCCACCCGCAGCAATGCCCCCAGGCGGGGCATGGGCGCCCCGGGCCCATCGCGCTGGCCGGGCTGCTGCAAGTCGCACCTCACGGCCTGAGCCGGGGAGGACGTCCACCTGGTTCACTGCTGCGGCCGCCATGGTGCCTAGATTGCTCTGCAACTCCACCAGGGGCTCTGGAAGGAGTGAGACAGGCAGCAATGCTGGGGCGGTCGGCAGTGCTAATGTCCAGGGCAGCCCCAGCACGCTCATCAAGTTTGATGCCCCCCTGCTTGCAAGGTGCTAATACCGCCGGTCCCAGCCTCCCGGCATTGAACATGACCCCTGGGGGCCGCTCCAGGCTTCGCTGGGCGGTGGCCCTGGGCGCCTGGGAGCCCGCTGCCCCCGAGTTCGACTTCCTCCTGAGCCTGCTGCCCGAGGAGGAGCGCACCCCGGTGCTGCGCTTTCGCCAGGAGGCCGACAAGCGGCGGGCGCTGGTCAGCCGCCTGCTGCAGCGCGCTGCCGCCGCCGCCGCCCTGGGCCTGCCGCACGCCGAGGTGGTGGTGCGCCGCACCCGCGGCTCCAAGCCCTACGCCGCCAACGCCCTGGACAAGCTACACGCGCCCAACTGGAACTACAGCGTGTCTCACGAGGTGGGCGGCTGCTCAGCCGCCAGGGGCGGCAAGGGGGTGCCGCTGTACGGCCCGGGAGGCCAGCGGTCGGCTGCGACCGGCACTTGGTTTGCAGGGCTGCGCAGTGTTGTGCTTTGCATGTTGCGTCAATGATGCCATGCTCGCCACAGAAAAGTTGTTCTGGCACACAGCCCCCTGCTGGAGACGGGCGGCCGCCCCACGCTGTGCATCGCATCTGCCGACCAGCGCCGCTCCGACCGCCTGTCAACCCCCTCCTGCCAACCCCCCTCCCCCGCCCCTCCACAACAGGGCGAGTACGTTGTGCTGGCCGCCGAGCCGGTCTGCATCTGCGGCTGCGACGTGGCGGCGCCGCGCACAGCGCGGCCCCGCCGCCCCGGCCAGCCGCCTGAGCTGCTGGACGCGTTTTTCCGCTCGTTCGAGCAGCAGTTTACGGCCCGGGAGTGGGAGGCCATTCGCGGGGCGGGCAGCGAGGCGGAGCAGGAGGGCATGTTCAGGTGGGTGCAGTGAGTGCATGGGTAACGCCAAGGGTTGGTGCAGTCGCGCCCTGAGATTGAATGCTCTGCTACATGTCAGCCCACGACAAGCGCCACGGTCCCGCATGCCGCACCTCACCAGCTGTCACACCTAGCAACCCCTTGCAGGAAGCTGTGGAGCCTGAAGGAGGCGTTTGTGAAGGCGACTGGCGAGGGGCTGGGCTTCGAGCTGGGCCTCATCCATTTCGAGGTGTCGGGCAGCACAGGTCAGCAGTGTTTGTCACCCAGAGTCGGGGCACTGTTCCCCCGAACCACACACGTGTGCTTGCTTGCTGCTGCACGTGCGTGCCATGTGCAGCCCGGCAGCAGCCGGACGCGGGGCCAGCAAGCTTACGCTGCACATTCACTGCCAACCCGTCTTGCTGCCCATCCGCCCGCAGCCACCGCCAGCGTGCGAGGGGAGCCAGCAGAGGGCTGGGCCTTCCACTTGCATGAGCTCGGCCAAGGCCACTGGGTGGCTGTGGCCCGGGCGCCGCTCTCCGCGGTCGTGGACGCCTGGGGGGTAAGTCTGTGTGCAGATCGGGCCCCTGCGGGGGTGGTCGGCGCACTTGCGTCTGCGCTGCTGGCATTGTGGTGCTGCAACGCGCTGGGTGGCGGCGCACTCGGGTGTAGTGTTACACCAGGGCGGGTCATGGCGGGTCCCCAACACAACAAATGCTCCACCCCACGCTCTCCGATTGCGCACAGGGCTTCAAGGCCACGTTCCAGAGGACGGACTTTGCCCCTGGGGAGTGGCAGGAGCAGCTGCATGCGCCGGAGCCGCCTTTCACCATGCTCTCAGTGGCGGACCTGGTTCCCCCGGACCAGCGGGCGGCGTATGCAGCGGCTGGCGGCGAGCTGCTGTAACGCCGGGTGGGGCTACCACCCGCTGGATGCGCAATGATACCTCCATTCATGATTCGATTCAAGACTCCTACTGCAGTTTACCTGTCTGTTTCTTACACTATTTGCTCGCCGTCACCCCACCGCTGCTCCGTTCACCCCGCCCTGCCGAACTGTATCTGGCATTGCACAGCTGGATGGGACACCACTACTGCAATTTCTGTAGGCAAACTCTCGCCGATGCAAGCCTAAGGCACAAAGGAGCAACAGAGCAGCATTCTCAGAGGACGTGCACATGAAGGCAGGGACGAATTGCACGGCCGCTGCCACGCTGCGGCAGTCCATGAAGGTGCCCAGCCGTCAGCTCGATCAGCAGTTGGCGATCGAGCAAATCTCGAGGCTGCAATTCCTGCAAACAGGCGGCACACGCCACGCCTCACAAGCGCGTTCCGAACGCCCCGCCCAGCTGCACCTCCGCAAGCCCTCCCCAGCCCCTTCACAGCTCTCCCATCACAAGCGATCACCGTCAAAATGGGCAACATGTTCTGGCAAGCACACCTGTCGCTGCGCACTGGGGTTTGCTGTGGGCCTGCCTGCCGCCTGCCCTGTCCACACAACAGCACACGCCCACCTCGTGGATGCCAGCGGGACGGCGGACAGCGGCCCCGCCAGCCCTCACCGCCGCCGCCGCCCAGCTGCCGCCGCCGCCGCCAGCTGCCTCCAGTTCCACACGGGGGCCGACCATCCCTTTTTCCCTGCACCTATTTGCCCTTGCAGCACCTGCGTGGGTGAGACTCGTCCGGGCCTGTGCGAAGAGCCGTCTGGCGCCAGCCGCCAGCGCCGCTGAAATGGCCGCTGCATGCCTCTCTGTGCTGCTTACTGCTGCCCCAAGCCTGTGCATGCGTGCTGCCGCCTCCAGCCAGCAAGCCGCTCTTCTGCCTGCCGTGTTGCCCATGCTCCAGATCAATCGAGCGTGGAGGTGATTGAGCAGGTGAGCAGCAGCCTGCCGGGCAATGTCTGTGTCTCCCAGAGCCATCGTTATGGGCTCCATCATTGCAAACATGTTTGCCTCCACCTACGTCCCAACTCGCCTCACAACTGCCTGCCACGCCCACCATCCCACCGCCCGCCCACAGTTTGGCAAGTTCAGCCGCATCGCGTACCCCGGCTTCAACTGCGTGTTCTGCTGCATCGGCGAGCGCGTGGCGGGCGGACTCTCTCTTCGCATCCAGCAGCTGGACGTGCGGTGAGGCATGGGCGCCTGGCTTGCTGCAGTTGGGTGGGTCGGAGGCATGGGCGCCTGGCTTGTTGCAGTTGGACTGGTTGGAGGGATGCAGCCTTGCTTGTTGCAGGTGGACGTGCGGTGAGGCATGGACGCCTGGCTTGTTGCGGTTGAATTGCATAGTGGGATGGGCGCCTTGCTTGCTGCAGCCGGGTTGGTTGGAGGCATGGGCACCTGGCTTGCTGCAGCTGGGCTGGTTGGAGGGATGCAGCCTCTGCTGTCTGCCGGCGCAGCCAGCAGCTCGATTTGAACATGAGAACGTTGAAGCAGGCTGAGTCGCACGCCGAGGCTGTGGCCCGGCAGCCAAGCAGGGCTGCCAGGCTCCCACCCTTGCCTGCCCTCCTGGGTGCTGGGCCCGACCGCCCCTGGTGTGCAGCTGCGAGACTAAGACCAAGGACAATGTGTTTGTGGATGTGGTGGTGTCAGTTCAGTACCAGGTACGCCTTTGTCTGCCCTCCTGCCCTGGCGGTTAAGCAGCAAGGCGGGGCGGGGCGGCGGGGCGGCGTGTGCTTGTGGCCCAGAATTACTGTCAAACATGCAAGCTGTATGGCAGCAAGTTGCGGCACCAACAAAAGCGCGCTTGCAGGGTGCAGCCGTGTCGCCCGGCTGTTGAGTTGAGCATTGCTCTTGACTGCCTGGCAAGCAATCTTGTGCGCCTTGCAGGTGGTGCGCGAGTCTCTGTACGACGCCTTCTACAAGCTGACCGACTCGCGCAGCCAGATCACCTCTTACGTGTTTGACGAGGTGCGCAAATATACCAAGCAAAGGAGGGTTTAAATCGTGTCAAACAGCTGAGGCGGCAGGCCACTCTCTGCGTCCGCTTGCCCCCGCTTGCCCCAGCTGCAAGCTGGCTGGCGGAGCACACAGCACCATGCGCTGCTGCTGCTGTGCCTGCCCGGCCACGCATGGTCCCACCCCGCAACACACTGTGCAAGAGAAAGGCATATTCCTACAGGCATTTTCCTAAGTAAACAAACACTTACCCACCCCGCAACACACTGTGCAAGAGAAAGGCATTTTCCTAAGTAAAAAGTAAACAAACACTTACCCGCAGGTGCGCGCCACGGTGCCCCGCATGGCGCTGGACGACGTGTTCACGGGTGAGGCAGGAAGCAAGAATACCGCACAGTTTTAAGTCGTCTGCCCGTGGCAGCAGACCACACAGCCGCATCTGCCCCAGTTTGAGTAGTCTGTGCTTGGGAGGGCGCTGCGTGCGATGCCAAGGATCTGCGCCATCGCTGTCGGCATGCCGTCTTGTTGCTCTGAGTTCACTCTGCCGCGCGCGATTTTTCACGGTTGCAGCCAAGGAGGACATTGCGCGCAATGTGAAAGAGGAGCTCCAGAAGAGCATGAGTACCTTTGGCTTCCAGGTGAGTACGAGGGTGTGCTGCTGCTTGGGGATCTTCCAGGTGGTTGCGCAGCGTGGAATAAGCAGCTCACCATCTGGCTGTGCAGTTTGCTGGTGTGCAGAGTTATTCCGCGACACCCTAACCACCACTGCAGATCATCAACGTGCTGGTGACCGACATCGAGCCGGCGGCCAAGGTCAAGGCCGCCATGAACGAGGTGAGGCAGGTGTTGGCACACAGAGGCGAACAAGTAGGCATTATGGATGCTGAGGGAACTGCGCCAAGGTCAAGGCCGCCATGAACGAGGTGGGCGAGGGGGCCAGGGCGCCCGGCTGCCCCCCCTGGTTGCCAGTGCTGTTGGGCATGCGTCAGCCAGAAGCATGCGCACGGGACGTGCGCATCTCACCGGTGCTGGGTTGCCGCACATCCCGTGACGGCTGCTCACTCCGGAGCCTGCTCACCTCCCCCTTCGCACGCCTCTTGCTCTGTGCAGATCAACGCAGCGCAGCGCCTGCGCCTGGCGGCCTACGAGCAGTCGGAGGCCGACAAGGCAAGTGGATAGATCGAGTGTTTCGGTGTTTTGATTGCCCAGCGGTGTGCATGGTGAGCCGGGGGATGCCCTACCACGCCGCTAGCAGGGCTGCCTGGGGCCAGATGCAGATTACTGCTGGCGTCACCTTTTGCACCCTGCTGTTACTCTGTGCAGGTCCGCATCGTGAAGGCGGCTGAGGCGGACGCAGAGGCCAAGTAGTGAGTGCTGGGCGTGCTGGGCATGCTGGGCGTGCATTGGCCACACCCGCTGCCCCGCGCCAAAGCATGCCGATGGGCTGGGGGCTGCTCTGGGAGCGCTCCAGTAAACTGCCTGACGAGCTGGGAATGGAACGGCAAGGCGAGCGCCCGCCTCCACGTTGAGCTTGAAGGCCTGCTCTTTCGCCCCTTCAACCCTGCAGCCTGGCCGGCCAGGGTATTGCGCGCCAGCGCCAGGTGCGGCCGGCACTGTTGCTAGTCATTTTTTCTAGTACAGCAGCGATGCCCCCCGCAGTGCATTGTACGCCGCGCGTCTGCCACCCGCCCAGTCTAACTGCCAGCACCGCATGCTGTCGCTGTCTGCTGCCGCCCGGCATAGCGCATGGGAGACGTCAGCTGTCTGTCCCCCACCACACCCGCTGACATGCGGCCCCTTGGGCTGCACCTGTTGCTGCTTGCAGGCCATCATCGCCGGCCTGCGCGAGAGCGTGCAGACCTTCCAGGTGGGCAGACTGTTGCTCCGCTGGGTGTCCAATGTGTCTGTGCATCCGCTGTTGCACAGGCTGGCTGCATGCAGCTCATGTCGTTAGCACACTCCCCCAACCCCGCCTGCGCCTCCATGTTTTTCACGACCAATTGATTGCTTTCAGAGCGAGGTCAGCGACGTGAACAGCCGGGCTCCCCCAATGTGCCCCCACGTGTTTGCTGGCCACACCTAGCAATGCCCTCCCGTTCCTTAACAACTGCTTGCAGAGCGAGGTCAGCGACGTGAACAGCCGGGACGTGATGGAGCTGCTGCTCATCACCCAGTACTTTGACACGCTCAAGGACATTGGCCTGAGCGGCAAGTCCAACACAGGTGCGCACAGTTTCGGGCGGGCCGCAGCAGGCCTCCAAGTGCCCTACCAAGGCAGTGATGATTGTGCCCCTCCTCCTGAGGTTGTGTCAGGGTGGGGAGACTGGGGTGACAGCTCTGAACCGGAAAGGCACAACTCCAGCCCGGGGCTGAGATTGCAAGGCCACGTTTCTAACCAGCACCTCCGAATGCCCCTCTTTGACCGCCCGCAGTGTTCATGCAGCACAGCCCTGGCTCCGTGGGCGAGGTCAGCAGCCAGATTCGCAACGGTTTCATGCAGGTAAGAAGGGAAAGAAGGAAAAGTGGGGATAACAACACCAGTAGCCTGTGGACCAGGCCCAGCCTATGTAAACCCAGTCAGGGATAAAGACCGATGCTTGCATGGAAGCTCGTTGCGCCTCATCATGCTGCAACAGCGGCTGTGCCCACGCTGCACAAACAAGCAAACACACAAACAAAGTGCACCGCTCCTGTGCAGGCGATGGCAAGTGTGCACGATGCACCCACCGCCGCTGCTGGCCCCAGCATCATGCGCCGCTGAGCGGCAGAACACGCGGCATGATGTACGCGGCAGATCAAGCGGCACACAGCCTGTACGCCGAATTACCCAAGCAGGGGACAAGCCATGCTGTGACAGGCAGCCGGCGGCCCCAGAACTCAACAGCCTGCACACCCAGCGCCCCACAAGGCAGCGCTGGTTCCGACCCACTCCTGACGGAACCCCTATGCATTCATCCAGTCGCCATCCGCCCAGCCTGTGCCCTCGCCCATCGACTCATTATTCGGTAGCGCTTTCTGCATCACGCGCCATGTCATCCTCACGGCCCTTTTGTACCTTTTGTAACCGTCCACATGCCCCTCAGATTGATCGCATTGCGCCAAGTGTGTAATATCCAGCGTTTAGGCGGCAGTGCTGGGAAGCCATGCCGGATAGCCCAGGCACTGCGCTCATGCCCGATTGAACGTGATTTAGATGTCATCAGGAGGTTACAAGGGAGGCAGATGGCGATCACAATCACATTCCAACTGGAGGGATGAAAGAGGGCGGACAGGAAGAGGATGAAATCGGAGGGCTGCTCGGCTGTGAAGCAGCCGGTTCACTCAACACTCAGCGGAAATAGCAGGGGTGGGGCGGCAGGGGG
>RRZL01000005.1:44282-73681 GCA_006782975.1 Chlorella sp. Dachan
GGCCATCAGGAGGTGAGTGGTGAGCACAGGAGGTGGGGGCGGAGAGGTGAGTGAGGGGAGGGGTATGGGCGCAACAAAGCTTGCAGTGTGATGGGTGGGGTGGGGAGCGAGGTGCATGTTGTATGTGTGTGCGCAGAGTTGCAGGGTGGGCCCAGCGCCTGCAGGGTGCAGGCGCGGGGGCGGGGGGAGGGGGCGGGGCAGCGGCAGCGGGGCGGCCAGCTGTGCTGTGTCGGTCGGTTAATACAGCAGCAAACATCCGCTTGCCGGGCCCAAGGATTGGGCATACCCACCTGCCCGCAGGGGGCAGACGTGGCTGGGGGCTTGGCCCGCCGCAGCGTCACTGCGGCAGCAGCAGCGGCAGCAGGGCGGCGGCCAGGGGCGGCACGTCCTGAGGAGCGCCTGCCAGCTGGGCGGCCTGATTGAACATGAAGGCTCCCAGTGCCTCCAGGTCGTTGGTCACCATCCAAATGGCCAGCAGCACGATGAACCCGCTCCCAAAGGCAGCAATGAGGTCCCGCACGTCTCGGTCCAGGGGGCGCCCCTGTGCCCCCTCGAGCCCAACCAGCGCAAGTTCGCCGCCTGCCGCCAGCCGGGCGGGGCAGTTATGGACGTGGTGGGTGCGGGGGGCAACCACAGCCGGCGCAGCAGGTAGCGTGCAGGCAGCGTGCAGGGCGCTGGCAAGCATGTGCATAGCAGGGCATGCGCCAGCAGCAGCAGCAGCAGGAGGGCAACAGCGGGGAGAGGGCAGCAAGGGGGGGCAGCAAGGGGAGGCAGCAAGGAGAGGACAGCAAGGGGGGGCAGCAAGGGGAGGCAGCAAGAGCGGCAGCAACAGTGCGGACCAACGCTGGGCTGCACGCACTGACCCCCCATTCATACAGGCGCGTGCCCAGCAGGCAAGGCAAGACAGCAGGCAAGGCAGGACAGCAGACAAGGCAAGACAGCACATGCAACCAAGCAACCGCCAGCTCACCGTCAAGCGCGGGCAGGGGCAGGATGTTGACGATCGCAAGGTTGATGTTGACCAGCGCCGCAAACTGGAACAGGCCTGCAGCATCCGGGAGCGAGGGTCGGTCGTGTGCCAAGGCGGATGCAGGCTCACTGTTTGACGCAGGCCCGGCTGCCAAACCTAACCTAGCTGCCCTAGGCGCAGCAACCGCTGCCACCCCATCCTAGCCGGCCACCGCCCACCCCACGAAAGCACGTCAGTGGGCCTGCTGCCATGCTGCGATCTTCCTCCCTGCTCCTGACCTGCCGCATTAGAGCGCGCCACCTCGGCGCCGACCGCCAGGATGGCCACCGGGCCAGACACATTCTCTACAGTCTCCGAGAAGTTGGTGATGAACTGGTAGAGGCCTGTAATGGTGGGCATTGACATTCGCATTGGAATCAGCACACTGCGCGCGCCTGCGGTGGCTGCACGCGCACCAGCTGGCGAGGCGAGCATCCGTGTGCACGGTGTCCAAAGGAGCGCGCATGAAAACCGACTGGTCAGAGTACTCAGGTCAAAGCTCTTGCCCTTGAGGACGGTACCCGTCAGCTTGGCGTACTCCTGAGTGGCCAACACCACCTCACGCAACGCCTGATAAATATGCAGCTACCAGTCACACCAACTCTTACCCTTGAGCACGGTGCCGGTCAGCTTGGCGTACTCCTGAGTGGCCAGCACCACCGCCTGCACCGGGCCGTCGGCCGTGCGGCGCAGGATCTCCGCATTGCTAGCCAGCTGCAGGGCGGGCAGGCAGGGAAGGGCGGCAGGATGGTCAAGCAGCCAGAGGGTTGTTGGCTGCGCCGGGTTGCCTGCCGTCTTTGTCTTGGCACAAGCATTCTGCGTTGGCGGGCGGCTGTGCTGCCAGGGGGCCCTGCTTTTTCCCACCACTGATCCCCACCTGGATGCCGATTCGGCCCGTGCCGTCCTTGGGAGAGGGTGCGGGGGTGACTGGAATCACCAGCTGCTCGCCCTCCCGCTGTACCGTCAGCTGCAGCTCGCGCCCTGGGTTGTCCCTGCGGGATGAGAGGCAGCGAGGCCGAGAGCGTGTCGGCAGCAAGTAGGGAAGCAGCCACGGTTGGTGGGCAGCAGTGGGGATAGCAGCCAGGCCAGCGTGCAACACCTGCCCTGCCGCCGCTCCATGACGCTGCCGCCACAGCCAATGGGGCCAGCAAAGCGCAGCTCCGCCCGCACCCGCCCTCGCCCACACTGCTTGCACAGAAGCAAGCGGAGGGGCAGCCCCCAGATCGTTCGCTGCACCCCTCCGCTGCATTGTTCGCTGCTCCCCTCCGCTGCAGGAGCCTCCCACATCGACTCCCCTCCGCTGCAGGAGCCTCCCACATCGACTCCCCTCCGCTGCAGGGCACTCCCACATCTCCACTCAACCCACCTGATCTTGGCCACCACGCTCTGAACTGAGGCGGGCGAGGGCGCCACCTCCAGATCGCCCACGCGCAGCACCACATCCCCCTGGCGCAGCCCCGCCTCTGCTGCCACAGTCGCCGCCTTGATTTCGCCGAGGCGCACGCCGGGGCGGTAGACGGGCTCAGGGATGCCCACAGTGGAGGCCTGGGTGCAGCAAGGGTATGGGCATGATGTGGATTGAATACAGGAGGAACGTGGGGTGCGCAGAATAGCAAGCAGCAGGGGCAGGGCGTGCGCTCGGGCAGCGCTGCGGGCCGTGCAGCATGACGGCTGCAACGCCGGCAACGCCGACGGCGACTTGGCCAGCACAGCACAGCACAGCAGAGCGTGACATAGCACAGCGGTGCGCACCTGAGTCATGCAGATGGCAAAGCGGGCAGCGTGATGGCCAGCGCATGATAGCAGGCCACAGCGCAGCACAGCACAGCACAGCACAGCAGCGCACCTGGGTCACGCAGATGGCAAAGGCCAGCAGCATGTTGGCCAGCACGCCCGCGGAGATGACCGCTGTGCGGTCGCCGATGGGCCGGTTGCGCAGCAGGTTGGGGTCGTCGGCTGCGTGTATGTGGCGGGTTGGAGGCACAGTTTCAAGGTGAGGATTGGAGGCAGGCGGCCGCCAGCGGGCCATGGAGGTGGGGGAACGAGCAATGAGCGGAGGCAGCATGCCATCAGCTGCCGCATCGCCACCTGCTGCAGCGCACCATGCAGCGTGCCAGCAATGTGCTGCACTCAGCCGCTCTGTGGGCTGTACAACTGATGGTTCCACCTAGAATTTGGTTTCCAGGTTGTGCCAACTCCGTATGCGCCAACTCCGTACGAATCAATGCTGAAAACATAGTTCCCACTACTGCACTCCTGAACAAGCTGCAAACATCAAGTAATAAAGTCTCACCGGGGTAGGGCGAGTCGGGGTCGTCATCGGGGAAGGCCACAAAGCCGCCCAGCGGCAGCAGGCGCAGCGAGTACTCCACCTCCTTGCCCTGCGGGGTTTAATCAAGAGGAGGGTGCGAATGTTGACGGTGGCACATTTGGTGGACAGAAGCAGGAAGCAAGGGCGGCCGGTACTCCACATCCTTGCCCTGTGGGCCAGGAAGAGGAGCGTGTGAATGGTGCGGGGACACATGCAGTGAACGGAAGCGGGAGCAGCCAGGAGTACTCCACCTCCTTGCCCTGCAGGTGAGAGTGGACATGCGCGTCAGGATGCAGATGACGGGCAGCGACCTAGCGCTGCAACAGCTGTGCCGGCCAGCGAGCTAGCGCTGCACCAGCTGTCCCGGCCAGCAGCTGTTGGCAGGCGCGACAGCAGGGCGCATCAGCGGTGGATAGACGCACCTGCCACTTGAGCAGGGTTGGGCCGAAGCCGATTGAGAACTTGGTGACGTGGATGCCGCGGGTGACGGCCGCCAAAAAGTGGCCCAGCTCGTGGATGCCCACCGTCAGGCCCAGCACTGCGACCGCCTGCGGGCACAACAGGCAGAGGGGCCGGCAGTGAGACAGTGCATTCTGGAGGCCGCAAGGAAGCGGTCCAGCATGTGGGTGCCCACGGTGAGGCCCAGCACTCCAGCGGCCTGCATGTTTGGGAATGACTGCTGGTAGCGGCCGGAAGGTCGCGTGCAGTGCCGGACTGGGCGCGGCGCTGCACAACACAGCTGGTGCACGCCACTGGAACAGCAACAGCTTGTCACAGCGTGCCAGGCAACAGGTGTGGAAGTACACGCAGTGAGAAAATGAGCGTTGCAGGCCGAAGCAGTGCAGCTGGGCGCACCTGCAGCACCGACTCGGGACCCTTGAGGTCAAATCCGGAGCCTGCAGCAGGACGTGCCACAGGAACGAGGCAGAGTTCAGGCAGCTGGTGCGCAACGGAAGTTAGCTGCTGGGCACCGCAGCCTGCCCGCCCGCTGGGTCGCTGCAGTGTGACATTGCTTTCATGCAGGATCTGATTCCTTGCAGAGCAGTTGTCGATCCCACATGCACTCGAACCTGCACAGGCACCCCAGCGCCCGCAAGGCGTGCACACGCACCCAGGAGGCCGCCGCCGGTGACTGCGCCCAGGGAGAGCAGCATGCTGCCCATGCCCTTGGGGCCGCTCAGCCAGCTGGCTGGCATCCAGCGCTCGTGCTGCTCCGTTGCTGCGTGCTGCACCTCAGCTGCTGCTGCTGCTCCTGCTGCTGCTGCCGGCGCGGGCGGGTCCGCAGTGAGCGGCGCTGGCGCCTCGGCCCGCTCCGCCGCCGCTGCCTGCTGGTCCCACAGAGCCGCCGCCACGCGGCGTCCGGTGCGGCTGCATGGGCGGCTGGGGTGGCGGGAGGGTGCCAGGGGCCGCAGGAGCGTGGGCAGGGCCGCTGGCCTCAGGCCTTGTCGCCGAGCCAGCGGGCCGCTGCTGCAGGCTGGTGCCGCTGCAAGGGCCGCGGCTGCAGGCATGTTGTGTGTCGGGAGGGGAAAAATGAGCGTGGGAGGAGGCTCTGCAAGGTGTGGTGGCTGGTGGGCTGTTGCTCTCCTGCAGCGATCGGTTGTGAGCTGGGGGTGGAATGCAATTGAGCCAGCCACTGCAAGCGGCTGCAGCGTCACTAGGGCTCATGCATGGGAACACTGCTCGCCTGGCGCAGCAAGTGATCCAGCGGCCGCGATCGCCCCTGTAGATTCACGACACCGCAGGGCCAGACCGCACACGGCGCGTAACAGCCGTCAGCTGCCCACCGTTCAAGCTCGCAGCTCCAGCAGGCTCCCACCCCGCCTTGACACGTTGTGGAGCCGCATCGCAACCCTGCTGGCCACGCGCCTGCACGCGGCGGGGGGCTCGGGGCTCGCAGGGGCAGCTAGGTTGCCCGTCCGGGCGGCGGCGGCGGCGGCGCGCGTCCGTCCGCTGCACTCTGCCTTCTCGGTGCATCCGCGTACTGCTGGAGGCGGCTGGCTCGCCATGAAGCAGCCGGCAAAGGTGGCACAGAAGGGCAACATCGCCAGCTTCTTCACCCGCCAGCCCAAGCCGGCGGCGGCGGCGGCAGAGGCGGGGGTGGGCGGCGCCAAAGCGGAGGCGCCGGCCGCAGCCAGCAGCCCAAACGAGAATGCGGCGCAGGCGGAAGTTAAGCCCGCAGCAAAGCGCAAGCCTGAGGTGCGTTGCAGGGGGGACTTGGCGGCTGGGTTGGCTCTCTGGGCAATGGGCTGCGGCTTGCCATGCTGAGGTGCCTGCATGGCTGCTCACACCCCATGCCGACCCATGCCAGCCACGCCCCACTGCCCGCCGTTTTCCGGCATGGCATGCCGCCGGCCAACCTGTCCTGTGCACCCCCACCCTGAAAACCACCAGGAGTCTGGCGCCGGCGCGCCAGCAGGCGGCGACGGCAAGCAGATGAAGCGCCTGCGCAAGGCTGGCGGCGGGGACGCATCTGCCCCGGCGGCGGCTGCAGCAGCTGATGAGCTGGCAGAGGAGCTTGAGGATGCACAGGCCTCGCCAGCACCCGCCAAGGCAGCACCCAGCAAGGCGGCGGGCAAGCGCGGCGCGTCGGCCACCCCCAGCGAGGGCAAGGCCAACGGCAAGGCGCGCAGCAGCCCCGGCAAGGGCGCAGCAGAGGGCGCCAAGGCGGCGGCGGTGAAGAAGGCGGCGGCAAAGGCGCTCGCGGAGGCGGACAGCGAAGCTGAGGAGCTGTCGGCTTCAACCGGCAGCGAGGCAGGGGTTGAGGAGGGCGAGGAGGAGGCCTCCCCCTCCCCCTCCTCCTCCAAAAAGTCCAAAAAGGGGTCGGCACAGAAGCTGGCTCTGTCCAAGGCGGGCGGCGGCGGCAAGGGCGGCAAGGTGGAGGGCGTGGGCACCGGAGCCATCAAGGCCGCCGCGCTGCACGGCAGCTTTGACCTCAGGTGCGGGCGGGGGCTGGGGGCTGGGTTTTGATGGGTGGGGGTGACTTGGTGGCGGGTGTGCGCTGGGAGCGCGTTTTGGCAGCCTCCGTTTGACCCTTCTTACCCAGTTAAGGGTGTGTGTGGCACGTTCCCTGTTCTCAGCCCATGCCATGGGCTCGTCCTCACGCCATGTCCCTGCTGCGCCCCTGCCCCCTGCTGCGAATCTGCGGGAGGCAGCGCACCTGCCGCCTCGCTCGTCGCCCACCAACTTCACGTCGCTGTGATTCTTTCCACCTTGCAGCAAGCTGGTGACGTGGGAGGCGGGCAAGCCGGTGCCCTTTGCCTTCCTGGCCGACACCTTTGACGCGATTGCCGAGACCAGCAAGGTGTGCTGAACCTGGCGGTGTGACTTTGGCTGGGGTGGGGCGCTCATGATTGCTTGGATGGATTCATGTCGGTTGGGCTTCCTGTCCGGCGCCGTTGTTGCCGGTGCAACCAGCGAATGCCTGAGGAGAGCAATCAGCCATGCATGACCAAGCGCTTGTGGCGGCGCCGTAAACCCTTGCCTTGGCCCAGCAGTTGCTGATCATCCCCCCACTTACTTTCAACTCCTCCTTCACAGCGCCTGGAGATTTCAGGCATGCTGACCAACGCGTTCCGGGCCGTGATTGCCACCACGCCCGAGGACCTGCTGCCCATGGTGCGTGCAAATGCCTGTTTATTTGCATATTCCTTCGCATTGTTTGTGTACATGTGCTGATCGCCATATAAATTGCCGCCCATGGCGCGACGGTGCATCTGAAATCACTTCATTCACAGCTGCGAAGCAGGTGTCAGAGTGCACTGGATCGCAACGGGCCTGAGCTTGCAGGTGTTGGCTGCTGCGATGCTGCCTGGGTGGCGCACTTGCGCTTAGCAGCCGCTCCCAGCGCACTCCCATGGGCAAGGCAGCTCAAGGCCCCGCTCTCAACTCCCATGGCAGGCCAGCTCAAGCCCCCGTTGTCAACTCCCATGGCAAGCCAGCTCACGCCCCCGCTCTCAGCTCCCATGGGCAACCCAGCTCACGCCCCCGCCCTCACTCGACCTGCCGCAGGTGTACCTGTGCACCAACCGGGTGGCCCCCGCACACGAGGGCATTGAGCTGGGCATCGGCGACGCCACGCTGATCAAGGTGGGCTGAAAAGCTTGGTCTGTTATCGAAAGATTAGGTATGTTGGCGTCAAGTTGCTGCCGCTGTGGGGCGGTGGTGGGGGCACCGAGCTGCGCCTCGGCGACGGCGCCCACGCTGATCACGGTACACAGTACCTCGCATCATGGTTCCGCTGCTGTCCTGCCACTGGCTGGGCACGTTGGGATGGGGGCATTGGGCTGGGCGTTACGTGCCGCCGCCACCATCCAGGCGCCGCCGCTTCTCATCCCGCTTCTCATCCTGACGACCAACCTGCAGGCCCTGGCCGCTGCCACCGGCAAGACCGATGCGGCCATCCAAGGTGGCAAAGCAGATGCTTCCCGGCCCCCACTCAACCCAACCCCTCTGCTGCTGCCAACCAACCTGCAGGCGCTGGCGGCTGCCACTGGCAAGAACGATGCGGCCATCAAGAAGGCGTACGAGGAGAGCGGGGACCTGGGCCTGGTGGCCGTCAGCTCCCGCGGATCCCAGAAGACGCTCTTCCCGCTGCCGCCGCTGACCATGCGCTCGGTGAGGCCAGCTGCTCTTCCTTTCCGCTTTTGGTCGCTTCCGGCGCGGTGCAAGTCGGACTCTCGCTCTGTCTGCCGCTTCACCCACATGTGCTGCCTGCCGCCCACCCACTCGCATCTCCCGCAGGTGTTTGCGGGCTTCAAACAGATTGCGGCTGTGTCGGGCGACAAGAGCCAAGACCGCAAAAAGGCGAGCTCAAAATAGCCGGCGTGCCATGCATGCAGATTACCTGGGATGCACGTGCCCTGCTGGCCTGTGTACCATGGTTGCAGAGCTTGCAGGGGCTATGGCTTGGGTGCATTCCCACGCTGTGCAGGCTTGCCGGGGGCTTGAATGGCTGCCGGCCAGCTTCTGCTCCATGCATTTATCGGATGTTTACCCTAAATGTCCTGCAGGGCGCCATCCAAAAGCTGCTGACGGCCGCCAAGGGCTTGGAGGCCGGCTATGTGATGCGCGCGCTGCAGGCAAGCCAGCGGCTGCACCAAACTGCCGACTTGCTGGCTGGTTCAGAACCAAGGGGGTGGTCAGTTGGATGCTTAGTGCACTGCAGGCACCAGGTGGATCTGTTGGATCCACAGACTGCATCCCTCCTTGCCGGGCAGGCTGCGCGCGGGCCGAGCAAACCGAGCAGACTGCGCTGGTTGCCTTGGCACATGCGGCACCCGCTGCTCCTGCAATCCACCCCCGTCTTTCTTTCCTCCCCTGCAGGGCAAGCTGCGCATCGGCCTGGCGGAGCAAACCGTGCTGGTTGCCCTGGCGCACGCAGCAGCGCTGGAGAAGGATGGCGGTGCCAAGGGCAGCAGCGAGGCGGTGGCGGGGCGGCTGGAGCAGGCGGCACAGATTGTGAAGCAGGTGGGGCAGTTCGATAGTGGTGCTGCTTTTGTGTGTGCATGCTTGCAGCAGGGCTGCGGCTGGAGCAGGCGTCCCAGGTGGGGCAGTTGAGTGGTGGTGCTGCATTTTTGTGTGGATGCTTGCGGCAAGGCGGCGGCTGGAGCTGGCGTCGCAGGTTGTGAAGCAGGCGGGGGGTGAGGGGATGAGGCGCAGCTGGTGCCCGCCTTTGCGGGTGCACTCAACTGGACTGCCTGCCGGATCGGTTGCAACAAATTCCACCTTGCCGCTGTTCGTTCACGCAGGTGTACAGCGAGTGCCCCTCTTATGATGAGCTCATCCCTGCCCTGCTGGCGCACCCGCTTGAGGAGCTGCCGCAGCGCGTGCACTTCAAGCCGGGTGTGCCCATCAAGCCCATGCTTGCCAAGCCCACCACCGGTGGGTTGACCGGCCGTTTTTGTTGTGATGTTGTTGCCAAGTTGTTGCAGTGCATGCCCATCTAGCCCATGCTTGCCAAGCCTGCAACCGATGAGAGCAACAGCGCCCTGCTTTGTGTCATGTTGCCGATTGGGTGGGTTAGTCAAAGCCGGGCGTGCTCATTGAGCCCGAGCCGGGCATGCCCACCCCCGGCGGTCTGTTGATCAGCATTGGCATTTGCACATTTGGGCGGCCATGCTGGTGCCCGTGCAACCAAGCATGCGCCGCCCAAGCCTTTGCCGGCCTGGCCGTCTGCCCTGCCTGATACAAACATGAACAGGCCGTTCTGTGTGTGGCTGTGTGGCTCCAGGTGTGGGCGAGGTGCTGGACAAGTTCACGGACCAGGAGTTCACTTGCGAGTACAAGTGAGAGCTTGTTTCTCTATCACGACGGGTGTTGTCAGGGCTGCCTGCGTTCAGCAGCAGCTCACCTGCGCGTACCAGTGAGGCATGCTTCGGATGGCGGCAGCTTGCTGGCGGGCCCGCTACGCGACGTTGGCCCTCTGCTGGGATCCATCCGCGTGCTGCCGAGCTGCTTTCTGCCTGCTGCGTTGCCGGCTCCTGGCCGGGATGTTATGGCATGCATTCCCTGTTGCAATGCAAGTACGAGTGCGAGCGCGCCCTGGTCAAGGTGCTGCCAGCATGCTAGTTCTGCCCATTGCATCTCTGACCTCTGAACCTGCACGGCTGTCCATGCCACCAACTTGCACGGCTGTCCATGCCATCATCTTGCAGGTACGACGGCGAACGCGCTCAGATCCACGTGCTGGAGGACGGCACCGTCAAGGCAAATGCTGGCTGGCATGCATTGCTGCCGGTTGAGGTTTGGGTTTGATGTGCTCTGATCCGCGCATCCAGTTCCCTGGAGGACGGCACCGTCAAGGCAAGTGCTGGCTGGCATGCATTATTTCCGGTTGAGGTTTGGATTTGATGCGGAGGTTTGATGTGCTGTGATCCGCACATTCAATCCCCTGGAGGACGGCACCGTCAACGCAAGCAGAGCAGTGGCAGTTGCACCGGGCTGCTGGCCGTTGCAGCCAGGACAACACGGCAAGCATGTGCTAGCGGGCTGGCCAACTAAGCAGCGTGTCTGGCCGGTCACCCAACCAGCGTGGCTGGCCGGTCACCTAGTAGCAGCCTGGACACTCCTTGCCTTGCACTCCGTTGGTCCGCAGATCTACAGCCGCAACAGCGAGGACAACACGGGCAAGTACCCCGACATCGTGTCCCTCATCCCCAAGCAGCTGAAGTCGGGGGTCACCAGGTGAGGGAGTCAGTTTGATCCCGGTACGGTTGCTCGAGTGTTCAATGAGACATGATGTCCCCAAGCAGCTCAAGCCAAGGGTCACCAGGTAAAAGATTTTTTGTTGGCTAAATCTGTTTGGGCCCGGTACGGGGGCTCGGCTGTCTCACGAGGCGTGTTGTCCGCCTGCTGCTCGAGGCGGGGGTCACCAGGTGGGCACTCACTTCTCAGCCTGGAACAGTTCCTGATCCGGAGGCCGTGCCGCATGTGCCGGCACGCACCCGACAAATCGGCGCCCGTATCGCCTGACTGGTTTCCTGCCCTCTCCTGGCTGCAGCGTGGTGCTGGACGCAGAGGCGGTGGCCTTCGACCGTGAGGCCAACAAGGTGCTGCCGTTCCAGGTACGCTCACAGTTACGATCACGCAAGCCTGGCGGCGTCTGGTTGCCAAAACCCATGGTGCCGACTCCAGAGCGGTGCAGCTTGCAAGCATCCGCCTCCCGCAGGTTGGGGTGCCACCTTCCCACGTACAGGCCTGCACCCAGGCCCGGCTGTCTCGCCTTCAGCTGTTGACTCGCTCCGCCGCTGTGCCCTCCCGCTGGCCAGGTGCTGAGCACGCGGGCGCGCAAGGATGTGACCCTGGACAACATCAAGGTGAGAGGGCATTGGTGGGCATTGGTTGGCTTGCTCAGCTGTGTTGGAACTGGCATGGTTGACGAGCTCCTGGCTGCGGACGCAATCAAGGGTCCCGGGAGGGAGGGCGTGATCCAAGCTCAATTCAAGCACGGTGATTTCTCACCCCTGGTGACCCGTGAAGCCGACTGCGGGCAGAATCGTGGTGGCAGGGAGCATTGGCGCAGCAACAAGGGAGTCCTGACGCACCCTCGCTCCTCGCCTGTCCCACTGCCTCGCGGCCTCCCCCCGCCCCCCCTACCCCACCCCACCCCACCCCACACACACACCGCAGGTCGCAGTCTGCGTCTTTGCCTTTGACTGCCTGTCCCTCAACGGCCGCACGCTGCTGCGGGAGCCGCTGACCGCGCGCCGAGAGGCGCTCTACTCCGCGCTCAACGAGAGCGAGGGCCACCTGCAGTTTGCCACGGAGAAGGTGGGCGGCGGAACACCTGTGGGTTGGCAGGAACGCTGTAGCTGGCGCTCAACGAGAGCGGAGGCTGCCTGCAGTTTGTTAAGCAGAGTGCAGGTGCCCTATTTCGTGCAGATAGCGCCTGCAGCATGGCTGCGGTGGGCAGCTGGCTGCACACGCGCATGCCCTCTGCAACCTCTGCTCATCTTAATTTGTCTGTGCAGACCTCCCGTGACGTGGAGGAGCTGACCCGCTTCCTGAACGAGGTTTTATCTTTGCTGTCATTGATCGACCATTCAGTCTTCTTTTGCAGACGTCTCGTGACGTGGAGGAGCTGACCCGCTTCCTGGACGAGTCTGTGGAGGCGGGCACCGAGGGCCTGATTGTCAAGACGGTGGCAGGTGGGTGACAATGAAATGGATCCTGAATGGCTTGCAGTTGAATGGGTGGGGACGTGAGATGCGGGCACCGAGGGCCTGGTCGTTAAGATGGTGGCAGGTGGGTACCATGTGCGGGTCGGGCATTCAACTGTGGGGCTAGTCAGCAGGATTGGTGAGGAAGTGAGAGGGGGGCACCGAGCGACCGGGCGTCAAGACGGTGGCAGGTGGGTGCCGATGAACTGGCGCCTGAACGGCTTGCAGCTGAATTGGTGGGCACCAAGGCGAGCAGCGAGGGGCCGGGCGTCACGACCCTGTCAGCACCGTGGCGGGTGTGGGATGGCAGGCGCTGCTGCCGCTGGTCTTCCTGGCTGGTGCAGGCAGTTGGGGGCGGACCCACACTGGCTCCCCATGCTGCAGCCGAGTTGCCTGCCCCACAAATGCTCCACACATGATCCTACACGAGGCCCCCAAGTGCCCCTCCCGCTTGCTGAAGCAAGGTTCTGATCATGTGGCACGCCTGTACACTGCCCACCCACCTTGTTTGACTGCAGGCTCGTACGCCCTCCCCTCCGCCGATGCGTGTTGCCTGATGCTGATGGTTTCATCCACACACCTCCAAACACCCCACTTCAACTGAACTGGCTGCAGACTCGTACGAGCCCTCCAAGCGCTCCTCCCACTGGCTCAAGCTGAAGAAGGACTACCTGGAGGTGGGTGGCTTGCAGCTTATGCTGTTTATGCTAGCACTGTTGGAATTGGGCCGGTTGCAAGCTATAAGAATGACCACCTGTTGGTGGGCGGGGGCTGGTCTGAAATTTGATTGGGGTGCTCTCCTTTTGGAGGGACCGCAGTTTAGCTCAAGCTGCGGGAGGGAACTGGCCGTGAGACAAAGGCTCCCTCCGGGCAGCTCAACCCGCCGTCTGCTTGCCCCAAGACGTTCCTGTACGTTTCCCTTGCTGCCCGCAGGGCGTGGGCGACACCTTTGACCTGGTGCCCATCGGCGCTTGGTACGGCAAGGGCAAGCGCACAGGTGCGGCGATGACTGGGGTGGTTACACACACAGTGTAATGTTGCAAAAAGAGCATTGGCCATTTCGGGCTTGCAGGGCTGCTCAGCGGGTTGGGGCACGGCCACCACACAGGTGACCTGCAACGCAGGGGGCCTGCCGGCACATGTGAGGGCACACAGGCAGCTCCACCTGTGCCGAATTGGCGCCCTTCTTGCAGGCGTGTTTGGCTCTTACCTGCTGGCCGCCTACGATGCCGACAACGAGCAGTACCAGACCATCTCCAAGATCGGCACCGGCTTCAGGTGGGGCTGTGGTTGGAGCAGAGCTGGGGTGGGGTGCTTCCAAGGTGGCTCACATTGCGCAGCCCAGCGTCGGCCCTGTGTTGGCCCATCTTCAGACGCCTGCAGCTTCGAGCTCCTCAAGCAGGCGGCGGAGCAGATGCAAGGCGCCCCAACTTCCGTGCTGCGTCCCAGTGTGTTGGCTGCTGACATCGCTGTCACCACCTGCCACTCCCTGACGCAGTGAGGAGCTGCTGAAGCAGCTGGCGGAGCAGATGCAGGGGCTGGTCATCCCGGGCGCCAAGCCCTACTACAGGTGTGCATGCACCAGCTGTGCTGCCTTGTACTTGTGCTTTCTTTCCTTTGCCATGCCGCACGGCCATCCCGGGGGCCAATCGGGGACAGTTGCAGTGTCGTCTACCCCAGGCGTGCAGTTGTCTGTCGTTGGCGCACGGCCCAAGCACTGCGTGCCATGGCAGCCGTCTCAGCTATGTGTGTGGCCCGGCCACCACACCAGGCGGGCGCGCCTGCCGAGCAGCGCCACAAACCAGCACGCCAGCTGCGGGCCGGCGTGCTGCCACCATCCTGCTCAAGCCCTTGCACTCCGATCTGTTTGTTGCAGGTACGGCGAGACGCTCATCCCCGACGTCTGGTTTGACGCCAAGGCGGTGTGGGAGGTCAAGGCGGCCGACATGTCCATCAGGTGGGCAGCTGGCTGTGGATACGTGGCGCGTGTGCTGTTGGGGCTGTGTCAGGCTCACCTGTGGCTGTGAGCAGCGCGGCAAGCCGCCAGCATGACCTCGCCAGCCCAGCCTGTGGCCTGCTCAGAGCATGAATGCCGACCCACCCCATGCAACCTTGCTTTCCCCCTGCCCTGCCGCAGCCCGGTGCACAAGGCGGCGGAGGGCATGGTGGACCCCGCAAAGGGCATCTCCATCCGGTGGGTGTAATGTGTATCATGCTGGGCTGTGTGAATGTCTGGTTCGTGCTGCCAAGGGCATCGCCATCCGGCGGGTTCAAAATGCCGCGTGCATCTGGTGGCCGCTCATCGCCGCTCGGCATGCTGTCTGTCTCGACATGAACGCCATCTTGACTTGGAACCCGCCGTCCCCTCAGCGGTCACCTCCCATCCCCGTCTGTGCCGGTGTCCCATCACCTTGCCTGCGACCAACTGCACTGCAGCTACCCACACCTTGTGCCGGTGTGCGACGACAAGGAGACACTGCGCCCCTCATCTGAGCCCTATAAAACTCCTCCCAGCGGTGCCTCTGTCCTCCACCCACGCAGCTTCCCGCGCCTGGTGCGGGTGCGTGACGACAAGGGGCCCGAGGACGCCACGTCAGCGGAGCAGGTGGCAGAGATGTACCGGTGAGCTTTGGGGGAGGGTGCAGTGGAGTGGGCATGGGCATGCTAGCCCGTGGACGCCTGCACACACGTGGCCAGCCGGCGGTGCTGCCGTTGCTAGCATTCACTGCCGCCCGTGTTGCTTGCTCTGGCCGCTGCCCTTCCCGCGTCCCCATCTATCCACCCTTTGCCAGCTCGGCCCTGCTCAACCCTCGCTTTGCTGCCCTGCTGTGTCCTGCCCTCTCCCAGCCCGCAGGGCGCAGGCGGCGCTGCAGCAGAACAGGCCAAAACCAGAGGCTTCCACACTAATTGCATTGGTATGTTGGGCCGTTTCCATGCCTGCAGGGCGCAGGCGGTGCTGCAGCAGAAGAACCAGAAGAAGGGCGGCGGCGACGAGGACGACTTCTGAGCAGCCGGATGGGCAAATCAGTGGATCTGCTCGGCCATCGCCGGATTGGCGGCAACCAGGCCGCCTGTTCTATGGGCAGCCCTCCTCGGTCACACCCAACTGAAATCTGAACTTCGGCAGCAACACAGAGCGGCAACCCATCCAGACCCCTCTCCAAACGGCGCCCACATTGAGCGGCAGCAGGGGCTGCAACGGGCGTGAATCAGCCGCTGGGCAGCCCCCCGGTACGGTACGGCGGCATGAAGCATTGGGCATGCAGCTGGTCCTTGTGTGCACTGAACCCGGCTTTTAAGCGCCCTCTCAGATGCCAATGGTACCGCCCCTCTCTGGTCTGCATTGTCCGGTGTGTAAGCGATCTCTGGGGGCGCCGCTGCTGTGGCGGCACTGCAATGCGCCCACCGCACCAGCATGGCGGCGGGACTGCCTGGGCGCCTGTGGTCACGCAACACCGCTCGACAACTCACCTGTGGTCACGAACTCCGAGTTCCTCTTGATCTCTTCTCCTACTTCGCACAAGCTCGAAACAGCGGCACGTGCAGCCAACCTGACCGTACTTTTCGCTGCAGCAACAGCCCCGCCCGCCTTGCATGTGGGGCTTGCAGCCGTTTGCGAGGCTGCTGGAATGGCTGCAGAGCGAGTTTCGCCGGTGAGTGTCCAGGAAGGCGCCTAGAGGCGGGAGCTTGGCTGCAGCGAACTTCCTGGCCGTTTGCAAGCACGTTGATCCCATGCGGCAACATCAGACCAGTAGGCAGGTCGTGCCCGACCACTGCCTGGCGGCGGCGGCGGCGGCGGCGGCGGCGGCGGCGGTGCCTGCACAACGCCGCCAGCCCACCTCCGCCCCTTCTCCGCCCACTCCCATCCATTTGCAGCGATTGGAATGCCCGGGCGGTGGATTTGGATCGCGCATGCTGGCTGGTCGTCGCGCTGCTCGGCACGACAACGTCCGTCTATAAGCTGTGGCTGTGTGAGGGTAAAACAGGTGAGCGCAGGAGGGCTCACTGAGCAGCCGTCGCAGCACTGATGTGCTGCGCATCAACGATAACAAGCCATGACTGCACCGAGTGTTTGCATGTGCCTGCAGGTCAGCACGCTGCGGGCGTCCGCCATCTCCTGCCGCCCCCCATTCCATGCAGACCTGGCTCTGCTGTGCGGCACACATGCGCTGCTAGCGCTGGCTGCAGCTGCGGCGTGCACCTACGCGCCATCCAGGCAGCTGTACATCCGGCATCGCGAGCTGGTTGTCAGCCTGGCCAGCCTGCACTGCACATTTGTCTGCCGCCGCATTTCCACAAACGGGCGGTGAGCAGCAGCTCGTGGTTGGAGGTTTGCTAGGTGGTTGCATCTCTTGCTAGCAGCTCGGCCCGCTGGTATGCCAGGGGAAAGTCGACCAGGTGTAGCTGACGCTGCATGTAGCATTCGCTACGCCATGGTGCTCCAGTCGCCGCTTGTGCCAACGCCCGCAGCCCCTGGCTGCAGCCGGCCTTACCCGCCCCGCTGCTGCCCGACCTCCGCCCAACGTGCCCGCAGCACCAACGTGTTCACGCACCACGGCGGCAGCCCGCTCCGCCTGCTGGGCCTGCTGCTTGTCGGCGACTTTTTCATTTATGGCGTTTTTTACCACCTGACTGGGCGCCTGTCCTTTGCATGGGCGTGCGTCTCCCTGCCGCTGGCCGTCCTGCTGCCAGTGAGGGAGGGCAGGGGCTTGTGGGATGGCATGTCCGCTTGCAGGCTTGCGCTCGCTTGCTGCATGGCTCGAGGTCCTGAGGTACAACTGTTCACCAAGGGCTCGAGTGATAGGCACCTGTAAGGCTGTGACACACCAGCCGCTGCCCCCTGGCCTGCTCCCAACCTGAGTAGCTCGTCAAGGAGCGTTCCGTCTGCCACCGGGTGGCTGCCACCCCTGGCATCGAGGAGCCGCTGCAAGAGCTGCACGCTGCGCTGCGCATGCTGCACGAGTGAGCGGTGACGTGGCACGGCTGCTTGAGGGGGGCACAAGTCAGGGTGCATGTCGCAAGTGCTGCTGTTGCGAAATCAGTCTTTTCATCCTGCCCTCAACCCCCCGNCCTGCAGCATCGCAACTCTCACGCCGGCTTCACGCCAGCCGGGAGCGCATGCTTCCAGCTCCCCGCTAGAACAGTGCTTTGTGATAGACACCTGGCTGCTGCTGATGGCCGGCATTGGGCTGCCTCTGGCAGCCTTGTGGGCACTGGAGCGCAACGCACGCCGCCTGTTCAACCGGCGGCGGCGGCAGCAGCAGCGGGACTGGGAGCAGCATGGGCGAGCAGCAGACCACAGCACGCACAGCGCCCACAGCACAGCGCACGCAGCCTGGCTGGGTGACGGCGAGCCACCTGGCATGCACGAGTGGCTGCTGCGTGGTTGGCAGGCACTGTTCCAGTCGTCAGTTGCCTGGACGCTTGCCAGCGTGGCGTCTGCCGCCTGGCTGCATGGCGGTCCTCAGCAGCGGTAGCGCCTTGTTGATTGAAACCGCATGAGGATGAATGACCACTGTACATGTATTTACTTGTGCACCCAGCGCTGAAAAGCGTAGTTTGTGGCGCCGCCCCCAACAATGAATGTGCCGGTACGCACACATGTGGGCGGGCAGCAGGGTGGGCACAGCCCGCCACCGGCCGTTGCAGTGCGCACCAAGTGACAGAAAGAATGACCAGCGCTGCAAAGATGCGTGATTGTTCATTTGACTCAAGAGCCGCCCACCCGCGGCTGCTGCGAGGAGGGATTTGGGTGGCTGGGCTTGCGCCGCTGCTGCTGGGCGACCGCATTGGCGGCGGGAGGACATCCTGCAGCGCACCTACCGGCCGCCCTTGCTTTTGCATTTCGATTGACGCTGCCATTCAGCAGGGCTTCAGAGCGGCTCTGAGCTTACGCAGGGTATTAGGCCCCAAAGGGCCGTACCTCGGCCGAGCTCGGGTGTTCCAACAACAGCCTTGGCGATCGCCCATGTGTCACCTGCTCGAGTATGCACGCCAACAGCAACAGGATGCCTTTCGACGGTGAGCTGGGTTCCCGCCCGCCCGCCGCCTTGCCAGCTGGGCGTCCAGGCTCCGGCATAGCGTTTGTGGGACGCTAGGCAGCTCAGAAAACGGGGCGGCTCCTTTGCCACCTGTCGTCGGTTGCCCGCCGGCCCCGCCGCTGCCGCCAACGGAGGCTGCCGCTGCCCCCTCCGCAGCGAGGCCAACCGGCTTGCAGTGGCCACTGACCGTGCGGGCTGGGCGACAGTCTCCTTCCTAGTCACCCTGCTGAGCGTGGTCAAGCTGTGGAGGGAAGAGGGACGGCCAGGTAAGGCGCGCTGCAGCCAGTTGGCTAAGCTCTCCTGCTTCGGCGCAGAGGATGGGTGCGGGGATGGGCCGGTCGCTGATCCTGGAGCAGAAAGGAAGCAAAAGTGGATTGAGGGATCCAGCTGGGTAGTAAGCCCAGGGCACACCGGCCAGCCACCGCGCCCCTGAAGCCGCCTACCTGCCGCTTGCTCGCGCCTGCCGCAGACATGGCGGCGGTCGGCATGTCCCACGTGCTTGTGGCGCTCAGCCTTGTGGCGGCGTGCAGCCACCCAGCCCTGCGGCGAGTGTACATCCGCCACAGGGAACTGGCCGTCACGCTGGCCAGCCTGCACTGCACGTTCATCTCTCGCAGGATTGCTGTGAATGGCGGGTGAGTGGGGCTGGGGCAGGGCCGCAGCCGGCCCCGCCCAGGCCGGGATGCGAATGCTCAAGTTGTGGCGGTGTGGCGCATGTGGAGCTGGGCCGCCTCTGTGTGCCAGGTCGTGCCTTGCTGGCTGAGCCGAGCCTGCACGCTGCAGCTGCCTCTGCCTTTGAGCCCGAGGTCTCCAACTCCCGCTCGCCATGCGGCTTTGGCTGCCACCCGCTGCACGCAGCACCAACGTGTTCCTGCACCACGGCGGCAGCCCGCTGCGCCTGCTGGGCCTGCTGCTGGCATGCAGCCACTACATCTGGAGCGCAACCTACCTGCTGTTCTGCCACGTGTCCTACGCCTGGTGCTTCTTTGCGCTGCCACTCCTGGCGCTGCTGCCGGTGAGGAGTGGGCTGTCGGCAGGGCAGGGCAGGGCAGGGCAGGGAAGGCTGCTGTGTGGGCCGGAAGGCAGGCGGTGTGCGCATGGCTGCGCGTTGGACTGCCGGCACATTGCGCACCATGCTGGGGCAAAGGCACGGTGTGAGAACACGAGCAGTACTTGCCGGTGCCCAAGCCCCACAACCATCCCCCACAACTTGCATGCCCACCATCCCCAACATTCTCCTTTCTCTCCTTTCTCCTCCTCCAAAAGCTGCTGACCGAGCGGTCTATCTGCCACCGGCTGGTGGCCACCCCCGGCACCCAGGCGCCGCTGCAAGACCTTCACGCCGCGCTGAACCTGGTGCAGTGAGTCCTGGGGCTCACTCGTTGCCTCCTCATGAGCATTGCCGTTGCTGTGCTCGGTGGGTCGCGCAGCATCTGGGCTGCAACTGGTGCAGTGAGAGTTGAGAGCTGGGGCTGCTCTGGTTGGGGCTAGTGCTGCATGCATCCCACTGCATGCCTTAACCTGCAAGCTGCATACTCCTTGGCTGAGGCGGGTGCAGTGCCGAGGTTGAGCTCAGAGGTTTGTTGCGCCCAGCATCGCCCCTCCTGCCCCCTCCGCCCCCACCCTGCCCGCCCTGCTCACCTCCTGCCCGCCCTGCCCTGCTGGCCCTGCCCCTCACCGCCCCCTTGTACGCAGCATCGCCACCGTCACTCCCACATTCCACATCCTGGGAGCCTACCCGCCAGACTCCCCTCTGGAGCAGTGCCTGGCTGTCGACACGTGGCTGCTCCTGATGGTCGGGATTGCGCTGCCGCTGGCTGCACGGGCCGCGCTTGAGAGCGAGGCCCGTGCCGCATTCACCCGGCGACTGCAGCTGCGACGGCAGACGGGGCGGGCGCCGCCGACGCAGCAGCGCGGCCGCTCGGCGGCAGCTGGTTCCACGGCTTCAGCCGTGCAAGATGAAGCAGAATTTGAAGGGGACCTGCCGGAAGCGGAGGAGGATCCCGAGGCGGATCCCAAGCCGGTGCAGCCCCATGTTTGCTGGCGCCTGCTTTTAATCTCGTCAGGCGCCTGGGCTGTGTCCTGCCTGGCAGCCGCGCTCTGTCTGCGCAATGCAGGCGGCAGCTAGGCAGCCTGCTGTACGGCAGTGGGCGCTCATGCGGAATGCCCCGCCCGCCTGCTGCGCCCGCGCCACCCCATTGCCCCAGCTTGCGCCCCCTGCTATCTTGTGCCAACGTATGCCTCCCTCTGCATAAGTTTTCGTTTCATTCCTACACTACTCTGCGCTTTCGACCATGCATGTCTCAGGTCAACCGCCCCGCCTAGTAAAGCTCTCTCCGTCCCTCTGCTCATCAACACGCTTCCGTGCACTGCTGCCATCTGCATCAAACCTTGTTTTGGCCTCTTCGCACCTGTATCGTGACAACCTATTTCTTTCCCTTGGACGAGCTGTGCCTGCCTTGATGATGCGATCATGTTCACTGCGGCGCATCCCCCACAAGACTCTTGCTCCTTGAGGCGGCGCTGCGGCGTCCCAAGGGCCGAAACCATAATCTAAACTAAGCAGGCAGCAGAACGCTGAGCCAGAGGCAGGCAGCTGGGTTGATGAAGCGCGACTGCAACCGAGGGATAACGGCGGTTGCCCCTGATGCTGCACCCTCCTCCCATGCGTCAGCATGAGCGGCCGCACTCGGGGCGCGCCGCTGTGCCAAACCCCAAGCTGTCTGGGGCGTACAGCATCTGCCTGAGCTTTCCGGTGCAACCCCCTTCAGTCAGGGCGCGTGTCTGGACAAGAGTCGGCGTGTTGCAGCATCTTCAGCCTCCTGCAACGCCCTCCAGACTTGACAAGGGCAGGTCAGCACAGCTGCCAAGTGGTGGGCAGCCCATCAGAGGCCCCGATTGGCACAGCTTTGGCTTCCCTTCCACCGCCACTGCCTGCCCCCCCCCGCCGCTCCACCTGTCTCCTATTTCCAGCGCCGCCCTTCCCCTCGCGTTGCAGCTGCGGGACATTGCTCACCCAGCATGCCTTGGACCGAGCTGAACCGCCTCCTGGCTGACGTGACAGCCGGGTTTGCAGCTGCCGCCAGCAGCCGAGCGCCGGTGACAAACCTGGTGGACCGAGGGGTCAGCTTTGTTTGCGAGGCGACCCATGCTGGCGAGTGGCCACCCCCCTCGCAGCGGCAGTGCGCAGCACTGCTGCGGGGCCTTGCTGAGCTGGGTGCCTGCCTGGCAGAGCTCCGTACACCACTGAAGGCGGCCCTGGCCAGCCCTGGCACGCGGGCGCTGCTTGCCCTGCCAGTGCGCGAGGGCCGTCTCACCTTATCTGCGGGGCCAGCGCTGGTCCAGCTGAAATGTGCTGCGGCGGTGGTGACGAGTGCAGCCGGCGTGGCTACTGCTCTTGATGCTACTGCTTCCGAGACCCGGCAGCTGGCAGAAGGGGCATTCGCCCTGTTGCTCAGCTGCGGCAGGGTGCAGGCGGCCAGGGCGGCAGCAGATGTGGAGCGCAGCCGAACCAGCACACCGCGGTTCAGTGCAGAGCAGCGATGGACCCTGGTGGCATCAGCTGTAGACGATGTGTGCAGGAGCGTCCGGCGGCTGCTGTGCCTAGCGGAGCAGCAAGAGGAGGCTGGCCAGCCGCCGCCGCTAGCGCCACCCAAGCAGCTGCTGCGTTGGCTGAAAGCCCTGCTGGCGCTGCCGCCCGAGGCGTTTGCTGCGGGCAAGTACTGCAATGCATTAGGGCATGGGGCATGCTCTGTGCCTGCCGCCCAATCAAAGCTGCACAGGAGAGCTTGTCGCTGGTTGCCCATTTAAGCAGGGGAACCGATTTCGCCTGCTGACCCGCCACAGCAAGGGTTCAGCATTGAATGCCCATCCCCTCTTCTGCACGCAGGACGCGGTGGCGTCCCCACACCTGGCAGCACCTTACCGCTTGAAGCGTCCCTGCCTGCAACGCTCTACCACATTTGCATGTTCAAGGTCTACACTGATGCCTTGCAGGGCAGTGCGCAGCTGTGTGACAGCCTGTTCTGCAGGCTGCAAGGCACGCTGTGCCGGGCGGCAGCAAGCGCAGCCGAGGGCAGCTGCAACGACGACATCTGCGGTGGACTCAGCTGGACAGCCGTCAGCCTGCTGGCGCCTGTGCTGTCTGAGCCCTGTCTTGAGGGCGCAATGCAGCGGTATGCGACTCAGGAGGGCCGCTGCGCTGTGGCGCTGAGCCTGCTGCGCGTGGCAGCCGAGCTGACTGCCCATGCACCGCTCACCTGGCAGCCAGGCACGCCTCTGCGGGCTGGTTTGGGCAGTCAGCTGGAGCTCCTCAAACTGCTGTACGCAGTTGACAAGCAGCTGTTTTTGCCGCTGCTGGACGACATCAAAGCGAACACGCTCGGCTGCACGGTTGAGGAATACAGGCAGCTGCGGCGCGACTCACTGCGAGCACTGCTGCCGATCCTGCCCCGGCTGGAACGCGCGCTGTGGCAGGTGGCGCTGCAGCAGCAGCTGGAGCCGGCTGCAGCCGCTGAAGATGCCGGCCAGACGGCCACGGCACTGTGCCATGCCTGGGGGCCATTGTTGACTTCACCGCTGCCACGTGTGAAGCCAGCCACCCCCCGTTGTAAGGCGTGGGCGAAATGAAGCTCTGCAGCGTTGCGACTGCAGCCCTGCGCGCGATTGCGCTGCTGCCGGCGGCGGCGGTGCTGGCACAGAAGCAGGCAGGCATGGCCCAAGAGAGCCGGGAGCTCCCAGCGGAGCTGGCGACCGGGCTGGCTGGGCTGGCTGCCGCAACCTCTGACCCGGCAGCCTGCCGCCACCCGCAAGCTATAGCGGAGGCAGCCCGTGCAGCTGGCCCGGCAGCATGGCAGGCCGCAGTGCAGGCGCTACTCCAGACCTGCTGCCGCGCAGTGCACTTCTGTGCCAGCAGCCAGGCCCTGCCCTTGTTGGCACAGCTGGACAATAACAGGCAGTGCAAGCTGCATGAGGAGCTTCTAATTGCCAGCTGTGCTGCCTTCTGGCTGGCACGCAACGGCAACCCTTCGGAGCAGCCCCGGTAGGCGGCTTGGCTCAACACCATTGCATGAAGCAGCTGGCATGCCGGGCAGCAGTAAGGTAGCTGCATGCGCCTGTTGTGCCAGGGCCCAACGGATGGCAGGCAGCATGCGCCAGCTGGGGGCTGCTGCTGACCTGGCCTTGCTGCCGGTTCCATTTATCGCGGGCTGCCGGTTTCATTTATCATGGCCCCCTTTGCCACCCTTTGCAGGCACACCCAGGCCGCCTGTGCAGCACAGTTTGAGGTGCTGCGCTGCATGGCGGGTTCGGCAGCCGGCGCTGCTGCACTGCAGTTTGGAAACGGAACCACCAGCGGCGCCGCCAACGCGCTGGCCTGCATGGCAGTTGAGGGGCCAGAAGCAGTGACCAGCAGTGCTGAGCTGCACTCCCTGCTATGCAGGGCTCTGAGCCGCCTGAACGTCGCGGTGAGTTGCGCATGGCAGGGCCTGCGTGCATGTCGGCAACAGCAGCAACTTCACGCCCGCATCAACATCACGCCCGCTCCGCAGCACTAGAACTGGGCGCATGGGGCGAGTGCCTGGCGTGGCGTCCTGGTCATAGCTGCCAGCTCAGCCCGCCTGGCTGCCCACCTTGCGGCCGGCGGCATGCTTGATGACGTGCTGATGCAGTGTGGCCCATTCCTTGCCCTGGTGGCTTCTGACCAGGCTGAACTCCTGCAGTCAGCGCGGCTGCTGGCTAGCAGGGTGCTAGTGAGGCTGCTTGACGCCGCCACTGCGGCAGAGTTGGGCGGAAGCGATCTGAGAGCAGCGCATGCCTGGCTATGGCTGCTCGATGTACATCTCGATACGGCAGCTGGCGAAGCTGCCCACCAGCCAGCCCTGGCTGCTGCTGGTTGGCTCACTGTGTTGGACAGCGTGCACGCTGTTGCTGCAGCCCTGCTGCGGTTCTGGGAGAGGCAGCAGGGCCCGTCTGCCGCTCCCCTGGAGCTGGCGCAGGCCGCGGCCACTCGCTCCTGTGCCTATCTGCGCTGCGCCAACCTGGGCGGCGAGGGCGGCCCGGCTGCGGGCCAAGGCGTGGGCAGTGCGCGATGCAGGTGGGTGGGGCGGTGGTGCTGTGCCATGCTTGAGCCATGGGGGGAGGTGTTCAACCGTTTTTCCCAGCTTGCTTGGAGGTCTGGGTGAAAGTACAGACTCCCTCCTCCGCCATCGCTGTGCTTGCAGCGCTTGCCGTGCGGTGTGGTACTGCAGCACCGCCTGCTCGCATGCCGACTGGCGGGAGGGCGGCCACCGGCGCGTGTGCAAGGCGCTGGCCGCGACGTGGCAAGCAGAGGGGCAGCGCGCAGCTGCCGACAGCTGACATCGGGCGCACGGGGACCCAGCTGGTGGCTTTGCAGCAGTCTCGGCAGCTCGCTCTGCTTTCTGCCATCCTTGTTTGCAGCCTGTTTGATTTCAGACTGCAGGTGTTTCGCAAGCACGTTGTAATTGTACAATGCATCTGCAGTGGTGGAGTGCCCGCTAGAAAGACGCTCAAGAAGAAATGAAATGCTGGTTCTCAGAATGAATGCTGGGGGGCCATCAGAGAAAACTGGGTTGGCAGGGAAAACGGGAGCAGGTCAGCAATGCAACCAGGGGGAAGACATACCTCAGTACCAGAGCAGCAAGCTGCAGTGGATCCTTGCTTCGAGTGCTAAGAGCACGGCAGCTGACAGCGCCACGGAAAAGCCGCACCACTGAGCGCCGCTCACTCATCGCTTGCCGCTGCTGCCGCCTTGCTGCGCTTCCCTGCCTGCTGCAGGCTGCACGGCCACCCGCCCCTTGGTGCTGTTCTCCATAGACAGGATCGCGTTCCAAATCAAGCCTGCAGCAGCGACGCAGCAACCGCATCGGCAGCAACAGCACCGGGTGAGCCCAGGTATCCACAAATCACGGCCCCATTCAGGGACCTGTTTTGGGCTGCTGCTAAGCGTGCCGGCAGCGTGCATGAAGTCAAAACAAACTCCAGGGCAGCAACTGGCTGCCCGGCTGCACACTGCTGCCAGTGGGCGCACCTGCCGCATTGGCAAACAGCACGCGCCCCGTGGGCGGCACAAACACAAAGTTGACGAGGTTGGCGGGCAGCCAGAAGCCCCAGCCGGCGGTGTAGCTGCGGGGGTGGGGGGAGGGGGGCGGGGCAGCAAGCAGCGGGGCTTTCAAAGCGACGCACAGCTCAGAGGCAGGCTGCTGGGCTGGAGCATGTTGATAAACTTTGACCGGGCGGCATGTTGTCGCCTGGCGCTGTCAAGTCAGGGGCCATCACTTCCTCCCACCGCCACAGCCCGTCTGCCCGCCCGCCTCACGTGGGCAGGAACGCCTGCCGCAGCTTCTGCGCCGCCTGCGCCGGCCGCAGGCCCTCCAGCAGGCCCATGTACAGGAAGAAGGACCCGAGGTAGAGCGGGAAGATCGTAAAGTTTCCGGCGCACGCCTTGACGACCGCCTGCGGCCAGGGACAGGGCGGGGCCCCGAGAGGGTCATGCATCCATGCATGACCCTGCAGACGCTGCATCCACCCGACTGCAGGGCGCCGCTGCAGGGCGCCTCCGTTCTGGTGATTCCGTTCAAAGGTGGCCCTACAGATGCGTGCACCAAGCCTGCGCCGCCAGTGCTGTGGCACCCAGCCATTCAAGGGCCCAATCCCATGCAAAGCGGGTGCACCAAGTCGTGCCCAGCAGCGCTGGTGTGGCCTGACAATGGCAGCAGCGCGGCGGCAGCAGCACGCACGCTCAACCATCAAGCAGCCCCGCAGTCTCGCCATTTTCAGGTTGCCGGATGGCCCGAACCGGGCGTCGAGCCAGCGGAATCCATTATAGAAAAAGGGGCCATGCAGGGTGAGGCCCACGGCGCCAAACCGGGCCGTCTGCCGCCAGTCCACCCTGCGGCGGTCAGCAGCAGGTCTGCTCAGCAGTGCAACAGGGCCAGTGGAACAGGGCCAGTGCAGCGGGGCAGCACGGAGGCAGCAAGCCGTGTGTTCTGAAGTCGGCATGGTGCCAAAGCGGCGCCAGGCCAGCGCTCGCCTGATGTCCCGGCCGGCTCGCCGTGCGCGGATGGCCTGGCACAGCACGTCCCCCGCAGCCATCGTGCAGCCCGAGACGGCTGCGGCGCGCAGCACCGGGTGCCGCAGCAGCATGGCGCTAGAAGTGGCGGGGCAGTCGACTGCAGAAGCTGGTCAAGCCTGCAGGCGGCGCCGCCGCCGCTGCCGCCGCTGGGTGCGCGCACGCACCGCGGCGCCCGATCGCAATGTAGATCGACGTTTGTGGAGTTGTGAGGGTGCCTGCGGTGCGCCTCAGCCACCGGCACGCTTAGGGTCCTGGCTGGCAGCCCGGCTTAGTTGGTTTGTGGGGCCCCGGGGGGCGTCCCTGAGTTGTATCAAAGCGCCTCAGAAGCTTCAAGGCCGCGTCGCCGTCGGTTGCAAATCGGTGGCAAGACCCGCAGCATCTGCATGAGGGATGCAGGCCTGCTGAAGAGGCCGGTGCTGCCTGCTGGCGCCCCATTCACGCGTCATTCTAGCTTTCGATCACTGCAAACTCACTCAGCGCCATCTACATCGCACTCCCAGCCGCCGAGGACCCCTGGGAAGGAAGCAAACATGCCGGGGCCCCTCGCTGGCGTCGTGGACGCGGTCAAGTCGGTCCTCAAGGGCGACAAGGCCGAGCCGGCCGCCGCACAGGTCGGTTGGCAACGGGTTTGGGTGCGTGCGCGGTCTCAGGCGATCGGCCCAGTCCAGCGCTCCTGCGGACCTTGCCGCTGCTCTGGAGGCTTGGGGGCGGGCGCGCATGGCGGGCCCGGCCGCGATCGAAGCGTTCGGGGGGCGCCCAGCAGCTGCCGCCGCTCGGCGCGCCGCCGCCTGCGAGGGCGCAGGCGCCCATCCAGTGGTCTCCTCTCACCCCATATCGCCCCTGCCCGCCTCCCTGCAGGAGCGCCCCGTCTATGTGTTCAAGAAGGGCAGCAGCGCGGGCCGCAAGGAGATGAAGGCCCTGGTGAGCCGAGCCGGCCGCCGGCGTGGGAGGGCGGGAAGCCATGTCGCCAGGGCGCTATCCCTCGCAAATCTGCCATCAGGCAGCATGCGTGGGTGCGCGCAGTCCTGCCATGCACCCCACTCACCTCCTGCATGGGTAAAGCCGTCATGGGGGGCCATGGCATGGGCCGAGCACTCGCTCATGCCGCCTCCCGCCCGCCGCCCGCCCGCTGCCCCGCCGGCGCCGACCGCTCCCCTGCCCCGCCCCCTCCCAATTCCCTGCCTGTGCAGCTCGGTGGCAAGGGCGCCAACCTCTGTGAGATGGCGCACCTGGGCCTGAACGTGCCGCCTGGCTTCACCATCACCACCAAAGTCTGCCAGGTGAGACCGATCCCGGCCGCTCGTGCGCTGCCTCGGCGCCCTCGATGGGCAGGGCCGGTATCCCGGGGTTGCCTCCCGGGGCGCCAGACGCCAGGGCGGCACGTGTGCCAGCAGGGGCGCTGCGTGTGGGATGCGCATGCCGCGTGCCTGGGGCCCTGCGCCCCGGCATGTGCTCGCCAGCCCATGCCCTGGGGCGGCGGCTGGGCCATGCCCTGGCCCAGCGGCATGAGGCCTTGCATGCATGGACATGCCAGTCGCACTTTGGCACTCTCCGCCTCACAGCAGCCAGTTGGGCATGCCGCGCCATGCCCAGCCATGCCCCCTCCGCGTGCTTGCCACCACGGCATGGCTGGCCGTGCCTTGCGTGCCCGCCTGCGTGCACTCATGCGCCATCCATGCCCCCACCCTTGCCTCCTGCAACAGGCCTTCTACGAGGCTGGTGGCAAGCTGCCCGCGGGCGTGTGGGAGGCCGTGCTGGCGGCGGTGAAGGAGGTGGAGGAGGTGAGAGGGGTGCTTTAGGTTGCATCCAATTGTTGGGGGTGAGAGGGGTGCTTAGGGTTGAATCCATGTGGACTGGGGCCCCTTTGCTGGCACGGCACGGGTGCAAGCAGGGCAGTGGGGTTTCACGGATGCGCCAACGGGCATGGGGAAGGTAAGAGCGCATGAGCATGAGCATGCCTGGTTTGTCCGGCATGGCTTCGCACGCTGCATGGTTTGCACCAAGTATGGTAGCCCGCCTGCTTCACGTTGCCACCGACATGCGTGTGAGTGCAGCATCAACTGCTGGCTGCCATTTCATGCCTTCAACTGCAGGCGTACGGCGCCAAGTTTGCCGACCCCGCCGACCCGCTGCTCTTCTCCGTGCGCTCCGGCGCCGCCGTGTCCATGCCCGTGAGTTGAGGGTATGTAGACGGGTTGTCTCGTGTCATTTTGCGACCCCTTGTCCTGTGCAGCTCCTGCCGCATCGCCGCTGTGGCCATGCCAAATGAGGAATGCACAGTCCCCGTCATGTGTGCCATGATGTAGTGTCATGGCGGACCGGCATGCCGCCTTCCATGCATGCGCATGGCACATGCCACGTGCTGCCATGCCATCCTACCCTCAAACCCTAAGCCTGCTGCAACACTGTGGCTCCCCTGCCCCCGCACATGCAGGGCATGATGGACACCGTGCTGAACCTGGGCCTGAACGACGAGGTGCGCAAAGCGGCTGAGCTGTCCAGTCAGCACTGTGTGGCAGCCATGCTCGCGCAGCTCCGGCTCATGCCCGCGAAGCTCTGCATCCAAAGTGGAGCCGCACCGCCGCACTTGCGTTGGCCCACAGTGGGGCCGCGACGCCGGAGCCAACCCCATCATAATGCCTCACTTGTTGCCCTCCTCCACAACTCCACCCGCCGCAGGTGGTTGAGGGCCTGGCCAAGAAGCGCGGCGAGCGCTTTGCCTTTGACTGCTACCGCCGCCTGCTGGACATGTTCGGCGACGTGGTGCTGGGCATCGAGCACGAGAAGTTTGAGGAGCACATCCACGCCGTCAAGGTGGGTAGGGTGGCCGCGAGCTGCGTGGGTGTGTTGGCTCGCAAGGGTTTACTTGCTGACTTGAGGGCACAGATCTGGGCATGAGGGGCCGTGGTCACGTTGTAAGCACAGGGCAAGAGCATCCCCAGGTTCTCGGTGCACTCTCATGAGCCCCCTCAACGCTTCTCCACCCTAAATCTAAATAAATCCGCAGGAGGAGAACGGCCTGAAGCTGGATGTGGAGCTGACGGGCGCGCACCTGCGCGAGGTGGTGCGCCGCTTCAAGGTGCGAAGCGCATGTGCAAGGGCTTGCAAGTTGGGGGCAGTTTCCCTTGCATGGCAGCACGGCGTGCCGCTTCCAGGCGGATGGCTTGCCACTCTTGCTGTTGCAAGTAAGCCCTGGCAGGCGTGGTCTGGCACTTGGCACTTGGCGCTTGGCCCACACCACCTGCCTGCCCTGCTTCTCAACCCGCTCTCTCCGCCCGTCCCCCCCACC
>RRZL01000005.1:86891-144222 GCA_006782975.1 Chlorella sp. Dachan
TGGGGGGAGGGTGGGGGGCCGGCCGGATGGGTTTGCAGGGGTGGCCGGTCTGTGCTTCTGGGGGTGATCAGCATGCTGGCTGCGCCGCCATCACAACGCTCGGGCGGCGATCGGGCTACAAAACCCCCGCCGGCAGCCGCAGTCGACACCCACTGCACACCACCTCCCTCCCACCAACTCCCCACCCACCCACTCAACCATGGCCCCCACCTCCGGCAAGAAGGCCGCCCCCGCCAAGAAGGCGGCCCCCAAGCCCAAGGGCGAGGGCAAGGGCAAGAAGGGCCACAAGAAGGGCGTGGAGAGCTACAAGCTCTACATCTTCAAGGTGCTCAAGCAGGTGCACCCCGACACCGGCATCTCCTCCAAGTCCATGGCCATCCTCAACTCCTTCATCGTGGACCAGTTTGAGAAGATCGCCTCCGCCGCCGCCCAGCTGTCCCGCGTGAACAAGAAGCCCACCCTGACCTCCCGCGAGATCCAGACCGCCGTGCGCCTGGTCCTGCCTGGCGAGCTGGCCAAGCACGCCGTGTCCGAGGGCACCAAGGCCGTCACCAAGTTCACCTCCGCCTAAGCGCTGAGCAGCTGAGTGGCGCTGAGCCCCAACCCCAACACACATAACCAAACCAACCAACTGGTGTTATTCAACACCACCTCTTGAGCCGTCGGAAGCGCTAGTGCATTGGGGCTGGGTGTTGCATTGCTTAGCAGCTGGCTTGTGATGCAGGCTGACTGGTGTGCCAGTCATGATGTGTTGCGAGGCCAGGATGAGGAGGGGTGGGCAATGGCAAGGCATGCATGCCTCATGGCCGGTTTCTCCATGCACTCGTGGTGGCGGCATATGAAGGTGATGCATGTGGCAGGCGTCAAATAGGGCCAGTTGGTTAGATGGGGGCAATCGTTGCACAAACCTCTGCCCGCCCATTGCATGTTCAATGCTGGAGAGCACAGGAAGGTGCAGATGGGGCCCGCCTGCTGCTCAAGGGCACCCAACCTAGGCTGATCAACAGAGCAGGAAGAGCGGGTGAATGTGTGAGGGATGCACGTAGGGGCTGCAACCCGTAGAAGCGGGTGTGCCAGCCAGCGCCCATGCCACCTCCAACCAGCAAGGCATTGCCAGGGTCACAGCTGTCCGCATGCATTTGACGGGGTGAGGTGGGTGGCCAATCACGGCAAGAACCACGTGCAGAACAGCTCGATTCCGTTTGCTGTTGGGGGACAAAAGATTGGATTGAGATTCATGCGCTGACGTGCAACACACCAAGCAGCCCAGCAGCGGTAGCGCCCTAAGGCTGGTCAGCAGGTGTTGCGGTACCATACACCCACCAACAGCGGGGCACCCACACAGCATCAAGGTACGCAGCCCACGCATGGCAGCAGCACGACCCAACAGCAAGCCAGACAAGCCGACATCTCGGTGTTGCATTGCATTCCGGGTGCCAAGCGGTGGTGTTGAATAACACCAGTTGTTTGGTTTTGGTTTTTGATTGGCTCAGGCCACCAGGGCTGCACGCTTACGCGCGCTCGCCACGGATGCGGCGCGCCAGCTGGATGTCCTTGGGCATGATGGTCACGCGCTTGGCGTGGATGGCGCACAGGTTGGTGTCCTCAAACAGGCCCACCAGGTAGGCCTCGGCGGCCTCCTGCAGCGCCAGCACCGCGGAGCTCTGGAAGCGCAGGTCGGTCTTGAAGTCCTGGGCAATTTCGCGCACCAGGCGCTGGAAGGGCAGCTTGCGGATCAGCAGCTCCGTGGACTTCTGGTACTTGCGGATCTCGCGCAGCGCCACGGTACCCGGGCGGTAGCGGTGGGGCTTCTTCACGCCGCCGGTGGCGGGGGCGCTCTTGCGGGCGGCCTTGGTGGCCAGCTGCTTGCGGGGCGCCTTGCCGCCGGTGGACTTGCGGGCGGTCTGCTTGGTGCGGGCCATGGTGGCTGGTTGAGTGGGGTGGAGGGAGGAGGCAAGGGGTGGGTGTGGGTGACTGCCCGGCAGGGCGGCTCTTGTAGGCGGCGGGCCCCCGTGCTTTGCGGGGCTGCTCAGCGCAGCATGTGCTTGTTGCGCGGCTTATCTCTCTGCTGTGTGCTTCTGGGGGGCCGGTGGGCAGGGGCCCTGGGTATGCCCACCCATCCGGCCAGGTGGGGACAGCTGCCGCCAGCTGGGCAGTCTAGGGTCTGTGCTTCTGGCATGCGTGCATGATCGCACCATCCACCCAGCCCGGATGGGTGGGCACGCCAAGCGCTGCTGAGCCCCGCCCCCAGCCCTACAAGAGCACCCGCCTGAGCCCCAGTCCAGCACTCTCCACCCACTCCTCTCCCACCTCACCAACCCCTCTCTCACAACCATGTCTGGACGCGGCAAGGGCGGCAAGGGCCTGGGCAAGGGCGGCGCCAAGCGCCACCGCAAGGTGCTGCGCGACAACATCCAGGGCATCACCAAGCCCGCCATCCGCCGCCTGGCGCGCCGCGGCGGCGTCAAGCGCATCAGCGGCCTCATCTACGAGGAGACCCGCGGCGTGCTCAAGGTGTTCCTGGAGAACGTGGTGCGCGACGCCGTGACCTACACCGAGCACGCCCGCCGCAAGACCGTCACCGCCTTTGACGTGGTGTACGCGCTCAAGCGCCAGGGCCGCACCCTCTACGGCTTCGGCGCGTAAGCGGCTGCAGGCATCAAGCTTCAACCACGCTCCCAAGCAAAACCAAAACAACTGGTGTTATTCAACACCACCCCTTGGCACGCGGAATGCAATGCAACACTCAGGGGTGTGGCGGGGCTTTGTGGTGTTGGGTGCCATGCGCTGTGACGGGGGCTGCGCTGCTGAGTGCACAGGCTGCATCTTTGCCACTGTTCTGCAAATAGCAGTGCCTACCAGAACACAGCCGAAGCCAGACACTGAGCGAGACATCGCATTGGGCAGGTGACAGCACGGTGGTGCGGGCAAGCAGCATCAGTCAGTGCTGGCAAAATGCCATGTCAGTATCAATTTAAGTTCTGCTCTCTGCTCTCACTGCGCGGCGACCGCCACCGCCTCTGCTGCCTTGCCAATGGGGCTGCCGTTGCTGCACAGCCCTGGCGCTGCTGCGCTACTGCTGTGCTGCAGGCCGCCGCTGCTGCCAGTGGCTGGCACTGTGAAGGCCAGGCACGTCATGGCGGGGAAATCGGATTGCAGGATGGAGCACACCGCAAGCCGGCGCTGCGAGCGCTCGGCACAGCGCGCCAAGCCATTTTGTGCGCCCTGGCGTTTCCTCTGACTGCTCCACGACTGCCAGGTCTCTGCCCCGGCCCGGTCAGGCATTGCTTGGGGCCTCCAGAGATGGTGTGGGAGGACTGTGATTGTGCACATGGGATGGCTGAACGAGTGTGCGGGGTCGGCGGGTAGTCAACCGGCGGGCGCTTGCTGCTGACGCAGATGCTGTGTGCGCGCCCCTGCCAACCATTTGCCCTGCACTCCAGGTGCTGGCCTGCAGCTATAGTGAACCCTCGAGACCTGTGACGCGGGAGCGCAGGTGACCAGCTGCCGGCAGCTCAGCGGAGCAATGTGGGCATATGGTGTTGTGCTTTGCTGGGGCCCAAGGCGCTGCCACAACCTGCCCGTGAATCAGCTGTGTGCGCCTGCTCTTTGTCCGCTCGCTCACCCACCCCTTCTTGTTGGCTGCCAATCCGCCTGGCTTGCACCCATGCAGTGCACCCACGGGCGCCCGCGTCTGGATTACGCCGCCACCCCAGGGCCGGCTCAGCAGTGGAGGCCCAGTAACGACTCAGTAACGACTCAGTAACGACATTCAACGACGGCTCGGCCCGGCGCCAGTCTAGGCCCGCTGCACACAGGTCGAGTGCTGTCGCCGATGCCAGGGGGCGCTGCCACCCGTCTCAAGGCGCCCTTACACTTTCCGTCCTCCCCCCTTCTTTGCAGCCCTGTACATTGCTTGTATGCCACATGCTCTACAGTCGATGCATTACTCATGAGTGTTGCAGGCACCTTTCCATCTGACTCGGTTGTCTTTACCTGTTATTTATCCCGTTTCTAACCCTGTTCAGCGCCACATCGTACATCCAAATCGTACATCTATCAGATTGCCTCGCAGTGCACTGGTAGTGTAAAACGGAACATGCCAGGCAACATTCCCAGGAACGCGGGAACGCTGCATGGAGCAGCGGCTGCCTGGCTGCCACGGCTCAGCACCTGCTTCAACACGCATTCCCAGCCGAAGCAGGAATCCCAGGGTTGCAGCAGGGAGCATCACACCCCCAACCTCCCCTCCAAAGACACTGAAAATCAGGCAGGTGCAGCAGGCGAGGTGCTGCAGAGTGCGGCTGCTGCACTGCCGCGGGACGTGCTTTGTTGAGTTGACATGCCGCCTTCTGCACAATGCGGCGGGCGCGGTGGTGTTAAAGTGGTTGTGGAAATCGGCAAATAAAATTCCAGAGCTTGATACAGAGAGGGGAGAGCGGCGTAATATACAGGGGAGGGAAAACTCTGAGGGTGCGGGGTCAGGGGTGGGCAGACCTGCGGCACTGCTGCACGCCGGATGGGGCAGTGAGGCAGCTCCTCCGTTGAGACCCCCATGCTGTTTCAGCGCGCGTCTGAACGCAGGCCAGGGCATGTGTCGCCGGTAGCATGCACTTGGGCTGGTAGGCATGTGCATCCGAACCCAGGAGATGTTCTGCCAGGATGCACGCACATACCACTCGTCGGCAGGGAGCAACTGTCTACAACTTAAGGCACCTATGGTAACAGCCGGGATGTGGGATGTGGGCGCAACCCAGGCCAGCAGCTAACCCCTGCGGTCGAACAATGCTTGGAGTGCGGGGGCAGGCACAGACCGCAAAGTTGTGTGTTGCGCAGCCGCTCATTGTAACGCATGTGCATGCTGAAGCAGCAGCCGGGCTACCCATCCGGCGTGTGTGCACGCACCTGATGCACGCGCACCTGATGGCGCAGCATGCGCACCACGCCGGCAGCGGCGCCCCGGTGCGGTGCGCCGCCCTGCCGGCCCGCCACTGCCAGAGCTGGTGTGCAGAGCTGCCCCTCCCCCTGGCCCCCCCATTGTGAAGGACTGCCAGGTGGCATGAGGCCCAGCGGGGCCCACCCAATCCCGACGACCTGCCCAGCGGCGGCGGTAGGTTGGGTGGGCGGCGGCGGCCCTTGACATGCATGGTAATTGAATTGGGCTGCGCATTGCCTGGCCGGCCCCGCACCTGCGTCGCGGATGCTCGCACCACGGGGGTGGGCCCGGGAACATTGCTAAACATGCTGTGCACGGCACGCACGTGCTCTCCCTCGCTGGATGCTCTTACGGATGCCCAGTGCTCTCTGCTTGACTGTCCAAGTTGCTGGCTGGGTGGGCAAGCAGTCAGGATGGCGGCTGAGAACGGCGCTGCCAACGGCGGCGAAAAGCCGGAGCCTCAGAAGGACTCCAGCCACTGCGACCACCGCGATGAGTTCGTGGCCAGCGAGGGCCTGAGCAGCCAGGGTGAGGCGCCTAGGGCAGGCCCAATTGTGCGCGGCGGCGGGGGGTTCTCTTGCAGGCACCGCGCACCTGGCGCCTCCCCCGCACTCCAGGCGCCCCCAGGGTGCCGTTGGTAAGGGTAGCAGCGCCGGCGGCGTGCCCCGCCCCGCCCTAACCCTGCTGCCGCTGGGGCACAAAGCGGCGACCTGGGGGCGGCCCCCGGCGCTGTGGGGGCGGCGGGCATGCCGGGAGTGCGCGCCCCAGGCGCGCTGGGCGCCCCAGGCCCCACCGCCGCCACCGACGACGTGTGGCCGCCGCCGCCAAGGGCCAGCTCCCTCGCGCGCCGCGGCTCTGCATCACTACTCCCCTGCCATCTGGCCCTCCTGCTGCAGAGGCGGCCGCCCTGCTGGCTCAGTGGGGCAAGAATGAGCTGGAGGAGAAGCGCACGCCCAAGTGGCTTGTCTACCTGAAGCACCGTGAGTGGGTCGCGCCACGAGCGGCGGCAGCGCCAGCAAACGCCGCTGCCGGCCGGCGGCGGCAGCAGCTGCGCCCTGCTCCTTGGCCTGCATGCATCTCCAAGCCTTGGGCTGCCCAGGGAGGCGGGCCTGCGCTGCCTGCCTGCTTGCAGGCGGGCTCCCAACCTTGTGATGCGGATTACAAATACGACGCTGATCGTGCGCTCAACCTGCCTGCAGTGTGGGGCCCCATGCCCATCATGATTTGGCTGGCCATCATCATCGAGTTCGCCATCCAGAACTGGATCGATGCCGGCATCCTGCTGGGCATCCAGTTTGCCAACGCCACGCTGGGCTGGTGCGTGCGCTCCGGGGCGCTCCAAGGGAGGCACACAGCACCAAGTGCCACCATGCCGAGTGCTGTGTGTGCATGCCGCTTGCTGGTCATTCGTGCCTGCGCACGCCCTGCAATGCACCTACAGTGCGGTGTTGCAACGGTATGCCCATGTCTGGCTGCACAGCAGCCAGCCAGAAGCCTTATCCACCTGGCCCTGCCTGCCTGCCCACCCTGCCACCCTCGCCCTCCCACCAACCCTCCCTCCTGCCCGCAGGTACGAGACCACCAAGGCCGCGGACGCCGTGTCCGCCCTGAAGGCGGCCCTGAAGCCGCTGGCCACCTGCAAGCGCGACGACAAGTGGCAGACGATGGATGCCACCATGCTGGTGCCCGGCGACCTGGTGCTGCTGGCGGCGGGCGCTGCCGTGCCCGCCGACTGCATCGTCAACGAGGGCCGCATCGAGGTGGACCAGGCCGCACTGACTGGCGAGTCCCTGCCCGTCACCATGTACAAGGGCGACACCCCCAAGATGGGCTCCACCGGTGCGTGCATGTGCATGGGTATGGGTTGACTGCGGCGTGGGGGAAGCGTGCGCCTGCGCACCGCTGGGCTGCACAGCGTCCTGTATTGCAGGTAATGTGTATGTGATGCGTGCTTGTGTCGAGCACAGCACGAGCACAGCACGGCCTCAGCCGCAGCTGTGCATGCAAGCTCTCGCTCTGACCTGCGTGCAAGCCCTCACCCTGCACCCCCTCCACGCTGCACCCCGCCCGCAGTCACCCGTGGCGAGGTGGAGGCCACCGTGGAGTTCACCGGCAAGAACACCTTCTTCGGCAAGACCGCGCAGATGCTCCAGGGCCAGGACGGCCTGGGCAACCTGCAGAAGATCCTGCTCAAGGCGAGGGAGCAGCGCTGCGCCTGCGGGTGTTTGGCGGTGCAGCGCAGCGTCTGCGTTGGGTGTCCAGCCGTTCAGCCACAGCGGGCTGCCTGCCGCACCTGTATGCTGCCCCACATGCGCAGGCGTGCAGCGCACACTCGCTGACCCACTCCCCGCCCCCCCGGCCTGCCGCGCCTTGCTTGCCCGCAGATCATGTTTGTGCTGGTGGTGCTGTCCCTGGTGCTGTGCTTCACCGCGCTCATGTACCTGCTGTTCCACAAGGACGAGTCCTTCAAGGCGGCCCTGTCCTTCACCATTGTGCTGCTGGTGCGCGGCGCTGGGGGCGGCGGCTGGGGCTGGCGGCTGTCTGGGGGTGGTGCTGGCGAGGACGGCTGTGTTGGGAGGCGTGTGACGGCGTGGGCGCAGCTCCGTTTGCATGCATCCTGTGGGCCAAGGCCGCTCATGCAGTGCGTGCCGGCCGCATTGTCAGACCCCCATTTCTTTGTCGCCCACTGCAGGTTGCGTCCATCCCCATTGCCATTGAGATTGTGTGCACCACCACGCTGGCGCTGGGCTCCCGCCAGCTGTCGGCGTACGGCGCCATTGTGACCCGCCTGCAGTCCATCGAGGAGATGGCGGGCATGAACATGCTCTGCTCTGACAAGACCGGTGCGTCACGGCGTGCTGCGCCTCGCGTGTTGCAGTGTGGGGCTCCGGGCAACAATGGGTGGGAAGTGCGGCGCCGCGGCGCCTGCTGCATCACCGCGCTGCCATCTGACCCCCGCCCCACTCCTGCTGCTCTGGCCGTGTATCGCCTGCAGGCACCCTGACCCTGAACAAGATGGAGATCCAGGAGTACTGCCCCACCTTCAAGGAGGGCGAGACCCTGCAGACCGTGCTGATTGCCTCCGCCCTGGCCGCCAAGTGGAAGGAGGTGCGTGGCATGCCGGACCGGGGTGGGCTGCAGTTTGTTGGCGAGCATGCTCTGTGTGCAGTGCGTCTGCTTGCCCCCCCGCAAGCGGATAGTGGCTGCCAGGCATTCGGCATCGTTGCTGCGCGCCGCGCCCGCCATACCCACGCCCGCCCCTCGGCTGGTGGCCCCACTTGACCCAACGGTGCAACCTCATCTCATGGTGTGCATTATTTCACTGCAGCCCCCCAAGGATGCCCTGGACACGATGGTGCTGGGCGCCGTGGACCTGGACGGCCTGGACGTGTACACCATGCTGGACCACGCGCCCTTCGACCCCACCATCAAGCGCACCGAGTCGGTGAGCGCGGGCCGCAGGCACTAAGCTGTCAAACTGGACTAGATTAGGGGCTGCAGGGCGGCGCCCGCGGCGAGCAGGCGTGCTGAGATGCCCGGGGGAGCTGTGGCCAGCAGGCGCTGGCGGGTTGCCGTGCATGCTCGGCTCCCGCCTGAACATGGCGCCTGCCCAACTGCCTGCCCTCATGGCGCCTGCCTTCCCGCTCTGCCCTCCCGCTCCGCAGCACATCCGCGGCCCCGACGGCAAGGAGTTCAAGGTGACCAAGGGCGCGCCCCAGGTCATCGCCAAGCTGTGCGGCGCCGAGAACAAGCCCGAGCTCAAGATGCGGGTGGAGGCCGAGGTGGCCAACCTGGGCTCCCGCGGCATCCGCTCCCTGGCTGTGGCCCGCACCGTCGACGGTGAGGGCCCTCTTGCTGGCCGGGGGCCGAGGGAGGCTGACTGGAGGGCTGTTGCTGTGTCGTGGCAGGGAGCCGCAGCCGCGTGCTTCCCATCGACCGGGAGGGTTGTGCTGCCCGTGCTGCTTGCCGGCCGGGCTGTGGCCTGCGCCTGCCGGCTTGCGAGCTCGAATCTAGGTGTGCAGCCTCACAGTCACGCCATGCCACCCGCCCACCCACCCGCCGACCCGCAGGCAACATTGAGGAGTATGAGATGCTGGGCATGCTGACCTTCCTGGACCCGCCCCGACCCGACACCAAGACCACCATTGAGCAGGCGCTGGAGAACGGCGTGGACGTCAAGATGATCACTGGCGACCAGGTGCGACCACACATGGCAGCTGTGGGCAGCGGTTGGTTGGGACTGATTGAGAGGTGCAGGGATGAGTCGTGGCGGCGGCGCGGCGGCATGGTGCGGGAAGCGGGCTGCACAGCTCACTCTCACCTCCCTCCGCCCCCCGTGTGCCTGTGCCCCAGGTGCTGATTGCCAAGGAGATGAGCCGCATCCTGGGCCTGGGCACCAACATCCCCGACGCATCCGGCCTGCCCAAGCTGGATGAGGACGGCAAGGTGCGCTGCTTGTGCCTCTGCCTGTGTCCCGCCTTGCGTGCTTGCCCAGCCTTGCCCAGCCGTGCGCGCCTGCTTGCTGCCCGGACTGCTGCTGCCCTGTGCCATTGCGGCAGTGCTTGTTGCTCCCCCTCGCGTGCAGCTTCCTCACTGCAGCTCCCGCTGCACCCACCTGCCTGCCCCGCAGATCCCCAAGGACCTGCAAAAGTACGCCAAGACGATTGTGGAGGCCGACGGCTTTGCCCAGGTCTACCCCGAGCACAAGGTGGGGGCCAGCAGCAGCAGCAGCACTTCCAGCAGCAGGAGCAGGGTTGTCAGGGTGGGAGGTTGGGAGGCGCCGCCCTTGGAGCGGCCAAGTCTGCGGCGAGCCAGAGCGGGCGGGCGGCAGGAGGAGGAGGGGGCGGTATCCTGGATGGGAGGGTAGGTTGCAGTGGGAGACCCTTTTGTGCAGTGGAGGCAATTTCCTGTTCCACAGAAACTTGTGGTGTGGGCTGCTGGCCCTTACACCTGACCCCATGTGGGCGCATGTGACATTTTTGCCCCACCTGGAATCACCAACGCATACCCNCCAATGCCCCCCATCCTTACGTCGCACGACCCACCCACTTACTCATCGATTTCGCCCCAGCCAACCTCGCACTCACCAATGCTTACCCTACCCTACCACCCCACCACCCATTCCCTGCAGTACCTGATTGTGGAGTGCCTGCGCCAGGTCGGCTTCGCCGTGGGCATGACCGGCGACGGCGTGAACGATGCGCCCGCCCTGAAGAAGGCCGATGTCGGCATTGCCGTGGCCGGTGCGCTTGGGTTCATCGCTGGGGCCACGACTGTGCGGGGCTTGGGAGGCTGGGCTCAGGGGCTCGGTGGTTGCTTCTGGGGTGGTTGCAGGGAGCAGCCCCGCTGCTGCGTGCCTTGCACGGCTGGGCGCTCCTTATGAAGTGGGGGCAGTGCCGGCTCTGTAGCTCACTGTGCCTCCCCGCGCTGCCCGCTTGCTCGCAGGTGCCACCGACGCCGCCCGCGCCGCCGCCGACATTGTGCTGACCGACCCCGGCCTGTCGGTGGTCATCCATGCCATCATCATTGCCCGCCAGATCTTCCAGCGCGTGAAGAACTTCATCAACTGTGAGTCCAGATTGAGCACGTTCACTTGCACTCAGGACTGTGGCGGGCGGAAGCATGCTTCCAAGGGGGCTCGCCTGCCGCACGCCGGGTCATATGGTGCTGCCGTGCCATCCGATTGCCGGCGTGCCCTGACCCGTCCGTCCCTCGCCCTCCCTGCCATGCCCGCAGACCGTATCGCGGCCACCCTGCAGCTGCTGACCTTCTTCTTCATCGCCGTGTTTGCCTTTGAGCCCCGCAACTTCTGCATCACCGGCTTTGAGCGGTTCACCGGCTACTCCCCCGCTACCGGCTTCAACCCCGCTGCCGTCACCCTGGACTACTCCCCCTGCAAGATTGAGGGTGCGCTTGCAGTGGGGCGGTGGGGTTGGCAGGGAGCGCTGCCCCGTGCTGCTGCACACCTCTGTCACCGCTGGCCGGCCGCTTGACATGTGCTTGACATCTTGTCGCCGCCAGTCGGCAAACGTCTTGTTCCGACCTGTGTCCTCTGTCTGCCATGCAGTGCCTGATGGCTTCGCGCCGCCTACCACCAGCGATGGCGCCGCCCTGGGTGCCTGGATCGGCAGCCTGCCTGCGGACCAGCAGACGTCGGTGCGTGCGAACGGGAGTGCAGGTTCATGGCAGCACTGCTTCCAGTTGGTCAGCACTTGCGCCACGGCTAGCCATGCCTGGAGCAGGCAGCGCGCACCGTGCCTGCTGCCCTGCTCCCCAGCGCCCTTGCACGCCGCCTTGTGCACGCCCGGTCCCAGCAACCCCACCGCCCCGCATTGCCGCCCCTGTGCAGTTTGTGTCTGGCGTGGAGGAGGAGTTCCCCAACTTCTTCCAGCTGCCCGTGCTCATGCTCATGCTCATCACCCTGCTGAACGATGGCACCCTCATCTCTGTGGGCTACGACAACGTGCGCCACTCCCCCCGCCCCGGTGAGGCGCCATGCGGCTTGCTTGTGCCGATGGCTTTTGCACCTGCGCGTGGCTTTTGCAAAGGTGGCGCAGCCAGCAAGCAGGTGTGCGCTGCGGCGCGGCCTGTATCAGAGAGCAGCAGCATGCCAACACGCTCACTCACAGCTGTCACCTGTGCTGCGTTGCGCTGCAGAGAAGTGGAACCTGCGCGTGCTGTTCCTGGTGTCCACTGTGCTGGGCCTGGTGTCCATGGGCTCCTCCCTGCTGCTGGTGGGCCTGGTCATGGACTCGGTCAACCCCGGCTCCCTGTTCGACAACTGGCACCTGCCCGTGCCGGTGAGGCGGCTCAGGGTGGGCTGGCGTTGGCGTGCGTGTGCGGTCCTGCGGTCCTTGCCAACCATGCGCCGCGGCTGTGCACGGCGGAGCTGGCTGTGGCGGGCCGCACGCCTTGGCACATATGCGCAGCCTTCTCACCCTTTGCCTGCACACCCCATGACCCATGTGTGTGCAGCCCTACGGCAAGCTGGTGACCATGATTTACCTCAAGGTCTCCCTGTCCGACTTCCTCACCCTGTTCTCCGCGCGTACCGAGGTGCGCACGCGTCCGCTGCCGGGGCCGGCAACTGCCTGCTGCGGGCATCGCTGCACTACCTGCCGGGCGCCGCCTGCAATTTGAGGTATGATCCGAGGTGTGATCCGCGCCGCCCCTCACCTGCCCCCTCTGCCTGCCTCGCTCTGTTTCTGCAGGGCCCCTTCTGGTCGATGCGCCCCGGCAAGCTGCTGATGGGTGCCGCCCTGGTGGCGCTGTCCCTGTCCACCTGCCTGGCCTGCGTGTGGCCCGAGGGCGACCTGGACCACGTGCAGGTGCGGGCGGGGGCGGCTGCTACATGGATGGGCTGTGACAGCACTGCCGCAAGCTCACGTGCCTTCTGGTTGCGGTGTTGGGCGTTGCTGGGGTAGAAGGCGGCCTAGGCGGCGCTGCTGATGACATGGTGCTGCGCAAGGCTGGGGTGAGCGGCTGCCACACCGGTGCTGACATGTCACGCATGCCCCGCCCCGTCCTGCGCAACAGGTGGAGGGCCTGGCCCTCAAGGGCGGCGACGACTACACGCTCTGGCCCCTGTGGATGTGGATCTTCTGCGTGTTCTGGTGCGTGCCAGGGTGGCTGGGGCACCCGGTTTGTCGTGGGGCTGCCGACTTGTGCATGAGCGGCACGGCCTGCGACATGCCAGTGAAGTGTGCGGGGCGCAGCACCCACACAGGGCCACACAGGTCGCCCACCCTCACGGTCTGCCGCACCCTGCCACGACCTTCCGCAGGTGGTGGGTGCAGGACCTGCTCAAGGTCATTTCCTACTGGCTCATCCTCAAATTTGACGTGTTCCAGGTGCGCCTGCTGTGGACGGGATGGGCGGGGCGGGGCGGGGCCGGCGGGGCGCAGCGGGGCGCAGCGCTGCATGTGTGCCGGCTGCCCGCTACAACGTGCCCACATGTTGTGGATCCACGCAGCCGCCGTCTGCTCACGGTCAGCTCACCGCGCCCGCCCTCTGTTTGCCCGCAGGCCCGCACCGGCGCCCTGGTCAACCTGCGCGACGCCTTCTCTCCCTCCGCCAACGCGATTGCGGACGAGGTGACGGGCATGGTTGAGACCAAGCTGCTGGACAAGAAGGTGGCGGCTGTGGAGGAGCAGGTCACCAAGATTGCGCGCACCGAGCTGCACGGCGCGCTGCCGCCCCAGCTGGCCCGCATCTCCAAGACCACCGCCATTGCGCGCACGTCCATGACGGGCGCAAACCTGGGCCGCACCTCCGCCACCCAGATCGTGCAGCAGGTGCGGGGCAGTGGACTGGTTGGACACATTGGCTTTGGGCTGGTTGCGGAGGTTGGTGCTGGTTTGAGCGGGTGGTGCCAACGCCGGGGCCCACCGCTTCCCTCGGTTTTCAACCCCCTCCTGCTGCAGGTGCAAGAGATCGAGAGCGCTCTGGCGCAGCCCCTGGGCGGCAACATCTCTGCGGCTGAACGGGCCGAACTTGAGCGGCGTGCAGATGCGATGCGCGCGGCCGCGGCGCGCCTGCAGCGCGTGTCTGCCGTGCGCGGCGAGCCGGCCAGCGGCAGCGGCCCCACCCTGGACACCATTGAGTCGGGCAAGCACGCGTAAGCGCGCCAGGGCCCCATGGGACCAGGCAGGAGCAGGCCAGCTGCGCCAGGGCCACATCGCCCGCGAGCGCCTGCCCGCATCCATCCCTCTCGAGTCCCCCCACCCAACCCCACTGCTTTTTCCCTCCTGCTCTGTCGCTTTGATGACACTTGACGGGCAAGTATTCGCTCTCTTAGACGCTCCATTTTCGCAGCCAAACTTCGTGTTGGGCTCCTCCTGCTTGCTCTTGTCCCGCCACCTATGTCCCCTGTCCCTCTCCAACAACCATATCGACCTAGGGGGCGCGACGCCAGCGGCGCAGGCAACACATCGCCCTGTGCCGCCGGCCCGTTGCGGCAACCCCGTGGCGCAGTACACGCTTTTCTCGAAGGTGGCCAGACCCCAGCCGGCTTCCCCTCTTCGTTCCCAGTGCGCTTCAAAGCCGCTGCCCGGCCTGGCCAACCACACCACGCCTGTTCACTCCTGAGAGCACCCCACCGTTCCCCCGCTTGTGTTTGGGCCGTGACTAGCTCCCTTTTGTGCCGAGTGCCTGTGGCTGTGAGCCATCCGTCTTGCTGACCGTCTTGTAAGCGAGTGACGAAAACACCTGGAGAAGGGCGATTGGCAAGGCAAACAGGAGCAGGCCGGTGGCCGCCCTCCCGCCAGTCGGCGTGCGAGCAGGCGGTGCTGCAGTACCACACCGCACGGCAGGCGCTGCAGGTGGCCAGTGGCAACGGCCGCGGGTGGATGGGGAGTTGGTTAGTGCTGGCTCCAAAACAGCCAGGCCACGGCTCAAGCATGCGTGGCACCGCACGGCCTCCCCACCCACCCACCTGCATCAGGCAGGGCGCAGGGCCCGTCTGCCGCCCCCCTGGAGCTGGCACAGGCCGCGGCCACTCGTGCCTGCGCCTACCTGCGCTGTGCCAACCTGGGCCGCGTGGGCGGGATGGCTGCAGGGCAGGGCGTGGGCCGTGCGCAGTGCAGGTGGGTGGGAGGCAGTGCTGTACCATGCATGCTGTGCCCTTTGGATGTGGGCTCCGCAGCTGGGAGACTTGCTTGTTAGCGCACAGCTGGGTCAGCCCGCTCGGCCGCAGCGATGTTGCCAGGCAAGCGGCACCTTCTGCTTGTTGCCGCCCAGGGGCTGCGCCAGGGCAGCCTCGATCTCTCCCCCTGCGGCAGGTGGGGGCTGAAAAAAGACGGAAGCGGTGGGCCCCGGAGGTGGCGCCAACGGCTCAAATCACCACCAACTTCCGCAACCAGCCCAAAGCCAATGCGTCCAACCAGTCCACTGCACCTGCTTAGGAAAAGGGGAGGCGAGGCAGACGGCAAGGGCCGATCAACGGAGGACCAACCTGTGATGGTGCAGATGCCATGTTCCTGCAGCATTGGAAGGGTACATGGTCTGCTCAGCGGCCATCACAAACCTTGTTAGAATGCATGCCACGCAAAGGCTCCACGAATGGCAGGCGCCCAAAGCCAGCACTGCCGCCGCCCACCGCCACCTCACCGTCATCTGGCTCACATGCCTTCCCTCCCCTGCCGCTGAAACAAACGAAAGAACGCGACTTGTGTGAGCTACCAAGGCGCAACAGGGGCGGGCAGGGCTCGAGCAAGCCGGACCGTCGCTATGCGTTCGGCCTGCACCACCGCCGCGGCCCTGAGCGCGCCCTCCACATCCGGCAGGCAGCAGGCAGCACATGCAGCACTCGCGCCGTGCCGCCTGAGGCCGCGGCAGCAGCCTTGCTTGGGCGAGGCCTCGGCGCTGCGGCAGGCGACCGGCAGCAGCGGCAGGCGGCAGCAGCGGGCGGCAGCAGTCAATGTGGCGGAGCAGCAGCAAGCGCCAGCGCCGCCCAAGAAGCAGCAGGGCGCCGGGCCCAAGGTGGTCAAGGCGAGTGCCGCCGCCGCCGCCTGCCGCTGCCTGGTTGAGCTCCTTTGCCTGTCATACGTAGCAGTCCTGTGCCTGCGTGCGGGCTCATGGTCACCGACATGCTCCGGCAATCAGTTCGGCAGCTGTAGCCTGTTCATCCAAGCCGCCCATCCTGCCCACGACTGCGTGCCGCAGGTGCCGCCCGAGCGCGTGCGCAACTTCTCCATCATTGCGCACATCGATCACGGTGGGCTTGAGCGACTGGTGCATTCGTTGCTTCTGCACTGTTTGCTTACTTGCATGATAGCTGCAGCAGGGCGGCAGTCGCAGCGGCCGCAGGCGGGCTGTGCCCTGAGGCCGCATTTCCGCTGGGCTGACTTGTGCTGCCGCCTTTCCGCCCCCATGCAGGCAAGTCCACTCTGGCTGACCAGCTGCTGATCAAGACGGACACGGTGGAGAACCGGGACATGCAGGTGGGTGCTCGCTGGCCGGCCACAGTCTGCTCCAACCCTGCAAGTCTGCTCCAACTCTGCAGCCAGCTGGTCATCACTTCATGCCAGATTTTGCCGCCGTCACCGCCGCTGCCGCTGCTGCCACGCTGCTGCGGCGGCGGCGGCGGCGGCGAAGTCCAACACCGGACGCATGCATGCCTACGTGGCCCTTTGCCTGCAGGCGCAATACCTGGACGGCATGGACCTTGAGCGCGAGCGCGGCATCACCATCAAGCTGAACACCGCCCGCATGAAGGTGGGGGCGGCTATGGTGCAGCATGGAGCCGCAAGCTGCTGCGGTTGGGCATGACGGGGCCATCGTGGGCACCAGCCTTTGCTGCTGCTGCTGCTATTGCTGCTGCCGGCTGCTGCTGCTGCTGCCGCCGCCACCGCCGTTGTAGCCGTTGCCGCTGCGGGCAGCCCGCAACTGCGCGTTTCCTGCCCCGCCTGCTGCTGTGCACAGTACGTGGCCAAGGATGGGCAGACGTACGCGCTCAACCTGATTGACACGCCCGGCCACGTCGATTTCAGCTACGAAGTGAGGACGCAACGCTGGATATCATGCGGTTGCACAGACATGCTGTGCTGGGGCTGCTGTGGTTGCACAGGCACGCTGTGCTGGGACTGCTGCGGTTGCACAGGCATGCTGGCTGGGACCGCTATGATTCCTTGAGGCCTCTGTGGTTGCATGCTGTGCTGGGACTGCTGTGGTTGCACAGGCATGCTGTACTGGGGCTGCTGTGGTTGCACAGGCACGCTGGCTGGGGCTGCTGTGGTTGCACAGGCATGCTGTGGTGGGACTGCTACGGTTGCACAGGCATGTTGTGAGCGGTGCAGGCGGTGGCACAAGCACAACACCGTGGGGGTGGTGCATGGGCCGCCCCCGAGGGCTGCTCTCGGAGTGTGGCGCTGCCTGGCCTGCGCCTCGCTCCACCTGTTCTTCCCCCCAACCCCGCCTGCCCAGGTGTCTCGCTCGCTGGCCGCGTGCGAGGGCTGCCTGCTGGTGGTGGACGCAAGCCAGGGCGTGGAGGCGCAAACACTCGCCAATGTGTACTTGGCTCTGGAAAACGACCTGGAGATCATCCCGGTGCTCAACAAGATTGACCTGCCGGGTGGGTGGGTGCTGGTGCCTGTGGTTTGCGGCTGTCGGTGGTCCTGCATGTCCGGCCATGTTGCCATGTCGCTGCTGCCGCCGCGTTGGCTGCGGCTACCCTCGGCCCCCCGTGCTGCCATGCTCCGTTGGTTATGTTCAGGCGCGGGTCCCGACTGTGTGAAGCGCCGAGATGCAGGGGGCTCTTTGTGCCGCCGTTTGCTTGCACCATACACCAGATCCCGACTGCTCTGTTGCCCTTGCGCAGGCGCGGACCCCGACCGCGTGAAGCGCGAGATTGAGGAGGTGATTGGCCTGGACTGCAGCAACGCGATCATGGCGTCCGCTAAGCAGGTGGGCAGCGATGGGAGCGAGTGCGTCAGCAGTGTGTCAAGTTGGGAGCGGCAGGAGTTGCAGCGCTGTTGCCTGTGCACGGCTGGCCTGGACTGCAGCGATGCCGTCGAGGCGTCTGCCAATCATGCGCTGAGGAATTGGGTTGAGGGGCGCACCTGGATGCCAGGCGACGTAGCGTGAAGCTGCATGTGCGCTTGCTGGGCTGCGTCGGTCGATTGCCACCTCGTGTTGGGAGGCTTGCACAGCCTCCCAAACACGAGGTGGGTCTGCGTGTCCAATCAAACCTGTAAGCCAATCAAGCCTGCATCCCTCGCTGCAGGGCATCGGCATTGAGGACATCCTGGAGGCCTGTGATGGAGCCGCTTGTCCAACCAATCCTCTAGTTAACTAATTGATCAATTAATGCTTTGCTGCAGGGCATCGGCATTGAGGACATCCTGGAGGCGGTGGTGGCGCGGATACCGCCGCCCAAGGACGCGCGGGGCGAGCCGCTACGCGCCCTCATCTTTGACTCCTACTACGACGCATACAAGGTGGGTTTGGTTTCCTCCCCTTTTTCTACGCACCGCCCTTTAGGCCCTATGTTCTACGCCCTGTCCGGTAGGCCGCATGTGACTCCTGCAACGGTGCGTGATGGGCGGCGGCATAGCCGGGATCCAAGCGCGTGCCGCCCCCAACCGACCCCCTCGCGCTCCGCTCAACCTGCCAAGTTCGATCGTCAGTCGACATTTCCTCCATCTTGTCAATGACCTACCTGCAGGGCGTGATTGTGCAGTTCCGAGTGATGGACGGAGAGCTGCGCCGCGGCGACCTGGTCAAATTCATGAACACTGGCTGCGAGTACGACATCACCGAGCTGGGCGTGCTGTCTCCCAAGAGCGTGGAGGTGCGCGGCTCATAAGTTTGCTTGTTGATGCATTGCCCGCCCCGGTTCCCTGTGGGCGGGCTGCCGTGCCTGTGGGGGGTGGGCGCGATGCTGGCACCACCCTTTGGGATGCCATTGCCTGTCGTCAAGACCGTGGGGGCGCGTAGTGCGGTCACCTGCAGCTGCTCAGCTCTGTGCCTGGGTGTGGGCCGCCTTGTGGGGTTTGCTTTCGCCTGACCCGCTCCTGCCCCCGCACCTGCAAGCGGGCCCGGTGTGTGCGGGCGAGATGGCCGCGACCACAACCTGTACTCAGCACTGGCCCCACCACTGCTCACCTTGCCCCAACTGGTGCCGCAGGTGGAGTCGCTGTACGCCGGAGAGGTGGGATACCTGGCGGCCTCCATCAAGCAGGTATGTGACATCAGCGTGCCTGCTCCGGAAGGTCTGCAGTGGGTGTTATACAGCGCAGCCGCATCACAGGCGCACCTGAGAGGTGGGCGCGCAGCGGGGCGCCGGGGCGCTGCCCAGCGAGCAGCATGTGCCAACAGCAGCATGCCAACAGCAGTCTGTGCCAACAGCAGCACGTGCCTGTCGTCGAGCGCAGGTGGCAGACGCGCGTGTGGGCGACACAATCACCCTCAAGAAGCAGCCTGCGGCCGGTGCGCTGCCCGGCTACACCGAGGCGATGCCCATGGTCTTCTGCGGCCTCTTCCCCACCGGTGAGCAGGGCTGCAGCTGCATGGGGGATCAAACCTGCACTTGAAGGATCAAACTAGGGTCGGGGTGCGTGGGCGGGCGGGCAGGTGGTGCGCGGCGCGCTGCTGGAGCACCACCCAGCTCCCGCCCGACTGAGTGTGCAGCAACCGTTCCATCCCTTCACACTTGCCTCCCCACGAATGCAAACCTAGTACCCCGAGCTGCGCGACGCCCTGCCCACGCTGCAACTCAGCGAAGAGATCAACCGCTGACCCTGATTGTTTCGATCTCCTCATCTCCTCCCCACAGATGCGGACCAGTACCCGGAGCTGCGCGACGCGCTGCTCAAGCTGCAGCTCAACGACGCGGCGCTCAAGTTTGAGCCGGAGGTGTCGAGCGCCATGGGATTCGGCTTCCGCTGCGGCTTCCTGGGCCTGCTGCACATGGAGATTGTGCAGGTGGGTTGGAGGGCTTGCAGCCAAATCGCTGTGCTCGCTGATCCCTGGGGAGTTAGACAGAAGCCTGCTGCACATGGAGATTGTGCAGGTCAGTTGGTTGCAATGTTTGCAGCTGGGCTGGTGTGCCTGCCGATGCCTGGGGTGTGCGGCAGCAGCAGCGGGCTCCTGGGCCGGCTGCACATGGATATTGTGCAGGTCAGTTGGTTGCAATGTTTGCACCTGAGCTGTTGTGCCTACCGATGCGTGGGTGGCACTGCCTACCGGCACAACAGCAGCAGCAGCAGTGGTGGTGGTAGCAGGCAGTGCGGCTGCCGTGCATCCTTGGGCGGGCGGGCGGGCGGCGGCAGCTGCTGGGGGCACGTGGCCCTCGCTACAACCAAGCACTCTTTCCTTCTGCTTCAAACCACGCACAGGAGCGGCTGGAGCGCGAGTACGATCTGGACCTCATCACCACTGCACCCACGGTGGTGTTCAAGGTAGGGCGGTTGCTGGCTGCTGCCGCCGCCGCCGCTGCCGCTGCCGCCGCCGCCGCCGCTGCCGCCGCCGCTGCAAGTGCCCTACCTGCTTCATGCTTGCATCCCGTGGTAGCGTGCCAGCTGCGCCCCTCTGCCCCCGCTGCCCCCCCGCACAGGCGATTGACACGGCGGGTAAGGAGCACATTGTGGACTGCCCCTCCAAGCTGCCGCCCGGCAACCGGCTGGAAAGCATCTCAGAGCCGTATGTCAGGTGCGCTCTGCTGCTCACCCTCGCGACAGCGAGCAGTGGTGTTGCGGAATGTGGCATGCAGACGTCTGTGCAGCGCCGGGGATGCGACCTGTGGCATGCAGGCATCTGTGCAGCGCTGGGGATGCGACCTGTGGCATGCAGGCGTCTGTGCAGCGCTGCTAGGAAACGGACCCCCCCCCATCGCGCCCAGGCAGGGCCTCGGCCCAACACTGCACGCAGCACTGTTGCTTGCAAGCGCACTGCACCACTGCTGGCTTGGGTTGGCCCGCAGGCTGGAGATCATCACACCCAAGGACTTTGTGGGCAGCATCATGGAGCTTGCGCAGCAGGTGAGGAGAGCGCTGCTGGAGGCGTGCCGCCTGGGCAGAGGCGCGACCCGGGGTCTGTCCAAGCCATGGTTTGCCTCCTGCAAGCGTGCGCGCGCCCTGCGTTCCCCTCCATGCAGTGGCGTCGCGAGTGTGTGGGCATGCAGCACCTGACCTTTGTAACTGGGGATTCACATAAGCTAACTTTGCTTCCAACGACTTTTACCTATTGGTCCACCGCAGCGGCGCGGCGAGTATGTTGACATGCAGTACCTGACTGAGACGCGCACCACCCTGGTCTACAACATGCCGCTGGCGGAGGTGAGAGCGAGCCCGGGCTGGTTGGCAGCGGGTTTGCAGACAGGGCGGGTTGGAGGACGCGCACCACGCTCGCCATGCTCCCGGCAGAGGCGGGTTGGTGGGGACGGCTGCATGCAGTGCGGGTGTCATGCCACCCCGAAGTAGGCGACCTAGCCTGTCCTCTGCCCCCCATGCCATGCGATTGTAGCTGGCCGGGGCACAGCAGCCCAGCCCCAAGCGCTTGCTCAGCCGGCATACCTCCCCCCCTCCCGCCGCCCTCAGGTTGTGACCGACTTTTTCGACGCGCTCAAGTCGCGCAGCCGCGGCTATGCCTCGATGGAGTACTCCCTCACCGGGTGAGTGCTTTGCTTCTCCAGGGTTTTGCACATGTGCAGCCAGCTATGCTGGCTGTGCAGCCGGGGTGACGGAGACATGAAACAGGGCATGCGCCGATGGGGTGCCGGCCAACTTGGTCCTCCTGCCACACCACATCCGCCAGCCACCGCGAGAGCGACCTGGTGCTGCTGGATGTGAGGGCCACTTGCTCGCTTTGGCGTGCATTTGAGAGCCTACTTACTAACGCTGCCTGCCTCTTGCATGTACCGTGAGAACGACCTGGTGCTGCTGGACGTCAAGATCAACTGCTTGCTTTGGCGTACATTTTAGAGCCTGCTTCCCCAACGCTGCCTACTTCCTAACACTGCCTGCAGGTACCGCGAGAACGACCTGGTGTTGCTGGATGTGAAGATCAATGCCGAGACAGTGGAGCCGCTGGCAGCCATTGTGCACCGCGACAACGCGTACTACGTGAGCTGCCTACTATGATAGTGTGCTTGCGAGTTGGTGTGTGCTGTTGGTCGGGGCTGCGTGCCCCCGTATTCAGAAGGCAGCCTGCAGGGGGCTGCCTGGGAGGTGGCTTGTGGTTGAGGTCTCCCGCCAGCCAGCCGCACATCTGTTGCACAGGTGCTGGAACAGAGCTCCCTTGCTTGCACGCGTCAACGTGCATTTGCGTTGAAATGTTGCAGGCGGGCAAGTGCTGCGCTCGCCAGCTCACAGGCTGGTTGCTCGTATTTCCCAATTGGTTGGTTCCTCACCCCGTCTGTCTGCCTCTCTTGCTGGAACACAGGTGGGCAAGGCGCTGGCGAAGACACCCACGCAGCCGACTGATCCCTCTCAATCCTACCACAAACTCTGTCCACTGTGACCGCTCACTTGTTTCGCCATGGGTCCTTCCGCAGGTGGGCAAGGCGCTGGTGAAGAAGCTCAAGGAGCTCATCCCCCGCCAGCAGTTCAGGGTGCCCATCCAGGCCGCCATCGGCTCGCGCGTGGTGGCGTCAGGTGCGCCCAATCGCCTTGAGCGCACGGCCCTGCATGAGCTGGCATGCGGCCTAGGCCTGCGGCTTGTCAGCACCCCCCCCCTCCCTGCTCGCCTGAGCCTGGCGTCTCCCATCCTGCGGGGCGGTTCGACTTGGTGGCCTGGGGCTCTCCCTGATCGGGTTGGCGCGTCGGTGCTCAACACACGTCGAGCCCATCCCCGCACTGTGCACGGATGTGCTGGCCAAACGCAATACGCTGGCCAAGTGCAATGCTGAGCGGGCGCTCTCTGATTTGCTGTGTGCAGAGTCGATCCCCGCGCTGCGCAAGGATGTGCTGGCCAAGTGCTACGGCGGCGACATCTCGCGCAAGAAGAAGCTGCTCAAGAAGCAGGTGGGTCCTGCACCGCAGCTGTCGCCTGTCTGGTGGACAGCGCCGGCAGCACAGTGGCACTGCGCACAGGAAGAGCTGCTAGAGGCACATGTGTGTGTGTGTCTCTCTCTGTTGGTCTGTCTGTCTGTGCGCTGCGGGCCGGTGATGCTGTTGGCGAGGCGCTCTGCCGCCCAATGCTGCCGCCGCCCGGCGTTTCATGCTTGGGCACCCACCCACCGGCTACGAAGCTGATGCCGAGCTTGGGCTTGGGCTTGGGCTTGCGTGGGCTCACCTCCTGCCTCACAGCCGGACCTCCCGCTCACTCCCCGATCTCATCATGTGCTCCGCCTTGCAGGCGGCGGGCAAGAAGCGTATGAAGAGCCTGGGCCGGGTGGACGTGCCGCAGGAGGCCTTCATGGCGGTGCTGTCCATCAACCAGGCCACAACCAGCACCGACGACTGAGCGGGCCAGCCTCTCGGCTTGCCCAGTCAGCTGTGCTGCCGTCGGTTCGGTGCCCGCTGCCGTCCACCAACCAGGCCGCCCCCAGCACCAAAGGATGAGTGAGGCGCAGAAGTGGGCTTGCCTCGCAAGCTGAGCAGATGGTGCTTGCGCTGGCATGGCGGCGGCAGCTGGGTTCTGCCCTCGCTGCCCCATCGGCATGCAGCAGTGCCCAGTTCTGCTCATCCCTGACCCCGCATCTTCAGAGTTTTCCCTCCCCTGTATTCTAGGCCGCTTTCCCCTCTCTGTATCAAGCTCTGGAATTTTATTTGTCGATTTCCACAGCCACTTTAACACCACCGCCCGCCGCATCGTGGTGGTGGCGGCATATCAACTCAACAGAGTGCGTCCCGCGGCAGGGCAGCAGCCGCACTCTGCAGCACCTGATTTTCAGTGTCTTTGGAGTGCGAGATTGGGGGTGTGACGCTCCCTGGCTGTAACCCTGGGATTCCTGCTTTGGCTGGGAATGCGTGTTGAAGCAGGTGCTGAGCCGTGGCAGCCAGGCAGCCGCTGCTCCATGCAGCGTTCCCGCGTTCCTGGGAATGTTGCCTGGCATGTTCCGTTTTACACTACCAGTGCACTGCGAGGCAATCTGATAGATGTACGATGTGGCGCTGAGCATCATGGGTAGAAACGGGATAAATAACAGGTAAAGACAACCGAGTCAGATGGAAACGCGCCTGCAACACTCATGAGTAATGCATCGACTGTAGAGCATGTGGCATACAAGCAATGTACAGGGCTGCAGAGCAGGGGGGAGGACGGAAAGTGTAGGGGTGCCTTGAGACAGGTGGCAGCGCGCGCTGGCATCGGCGGCAGCGCTCGACCTGTGTGCAGCGGGCCTAGGCGTGGCGCCGGGCCGAGCCGTCGTTGAATGTCGTTACTGAGTCGTTACTGAGTCGTTACTGGGCCTCCACTGCTGAGCCGGCCCTGGGGTGGTGGCGCAATCCAGACGCGGGCGCCCGTGAGTGCACTGCAGGCCAGGCGGGTTGGGCAGCCAACAAGAAGGGGTGGGTGAGCAGGCGGACGCACGGCTGAATGAGCAGGCGCACACAGCTGATTCACGGGCAGGTTGTGGCAGCGCCTTGGGCCCCAGCAAAGCACAACACCGTGTGCCCACATTGCTCCGCTGAGCTGCCGGCAGCTGGTCACCTGCGCTCCCGCGTCACAGCTCTCTAGAAAACATTGAAGCTGCAGGCCGGGGGGTGGAGTGTAGGTCAAATGGTTGGCAGCGGCACACACACAGCATCTGCGTCAGTAGCAAGAGCAAGCGCCTGCCGGTTGACTACCCGCCGACCCCGTGCATTCTGCCAGCCATCCCATCCCATCCGCACACTCACAGTAGGCTGAAGCAGATGAACATGCCCAAGCTGAACCAGTAGAGCGGCGAAACCTGCAGAAGGAAGCCGCCCACTGCCATGAACAGTATCATTGTGATGAGACGGCTCTGTGTGCTGACCGGCTTGGCGCTGGGCGCAGACTGCCCCGCCGCGCCTTGCAGCTGGGCCTGCGGCTGGTTGGGCGGCAGCGGCGCCGGCGGCGGCGCAGGCTGGGCGGCAGCCAGGCGCAGGGAGGGCTTGAGCAGCGGCTGGCGGACTGCACAGTTGGAAAGGGCGCGCGTGGGGGCTCAGCAGTGAGCAAGGAGAGGAGAGTTGGGAGGCCAGCACACAGGGCATCGCAAAAGCTGTTGGCGGGTGCCGGCACGCACCTGCAAACCCGCACGAGCGACCGGGCGCCGCCAGGGCTGGGCGGAAGCCCAGGTGTGCGACGAGCGCAGTGGCCATAGCGCCTGTGGGGCGTCTGGAGGCCCGAGCAATGCCTGATCGGGCCGGGGCAGAGCCCTGGCAGTCGTGGAGCAGCAATGGCAACGAACGGGAGCACAAATTGGCTTGACGGCGCTACGAGCCACGAGCGCTGCCGCCGCCGGATTGGGGGTGCCAACCCATGCCTCCATCGCCCCTCCCATCGTCCCAGCTGCTCTCCTGCGTTCTCGATCGGCAGACGGTGCTATCCACGGCCCCTGCTGGCCCGCCAACTGGCCGCACTGCCTCCCAGCAGTTGAGGGAGCCTCTGGCCTGTCCTGGGGCCTGCCTGCAAGCCTTCAGCTCCCAAGGCAGCAGTGTCCAGGTGAGGGAGGGGGCGTGCGGGCCCACTTGCGTGCAGCCTGAGCGCCCAGCGGCGCCGTCGGCCCGCCGAGCCGCCGCCGCCAGCCGCCGGCCGCCGCGCGTGCGATCCGCTGCCCTCCCTTCACTTCTCACGTCCTATTCACCTCGTCAGCACTCCTGCCCGCCATACTGTGCAGCCGTGGCCGCCATGCTCAGCGTCACCCGCGTGGCGGCACCCGCAATGACCGCCGCTTGCACCATGCGCACCACAGCGCTGCCCCGCCACGCCGCAGCAGCTCGGCCCCGCAGCAGCGCCAGCTGTGTGCGCGCTGTGCACGGGGGAGACGGCATTGCCGTCAAGTGGGCGGGGCCCACCCGCAGGAGTGGATTCGGCCGGCTGCGCGCTGAGGGCCCGCACTCGGGCAGCAGCAAGCGCGGTGCCATGGAGGCGGCCAGCAGCAGCAGTGGCAGCCTCGGCCAGGAGGACCCCACACCCACGGAGGCGGCAGCCAGCTGCAGCAGCAGTGACAGGGAGGCTGCCAGCGAGGACGGTCGCGCACCCGCCGAGCCGGCGGCAGACCAGGCAGCGCCGCTGCTGGACCGCATTGCCAGCTGGGCAACAGATCTGTGGGTGGAAGCGGCCGTCCTGCCAGAGACATACGTGGCGCCAGCCGTGGGCTTCAGTGTCAGCTGCGCAGCTGCTGGCGGCCAGCGCATGGCCGTACTTCTGGCAGCGCTGCTGCTGGTGGTGCCGTGCAGTTGGAAGGCATATGCCGAATGGAATGCCTCCAGATTGACGCGCGGCCTGGAGCTCAAGCTCTGCCGCAAGCGGGCAGCAACCCAGCAGGCGCCCACGCCCGTGCACCGGCAGCTGCTTGCAAAGCTGTACCAGTGGATGCGGGCAGCAACCCAGCAGACGCCCGACCTGCAGCTGTATGCTGAGATGTGCCTGGAGATGGCAGAGCAGCGCACGGAGTACCAGCAGCGCCGCATGAGCCTGGGCAAGTATGGGGCCAACTTTTGCATGACAGTCATTGCCGCCCTAGCGCTCTACTGTGCCGCACAGCTCATCGAGGCTGCCAGCCCCATCCTGCCCTTCCTTCGCTGCTTTGTCGACGACGTCCGCATCCCTGTGTTTGGCTGGCGCATCAACATCCTGCGCTTGATGACTGAGTGGCCCCTCGCAACCTTCTGGGCCGTATACCTCAAGATTATTGTTACTGCATTCCTCGATGCCCTGCAAGCGCGCAAACATGTTTTCCACCGCAGCCGTCAAGCGCCGTGCGGCTCACCCGGTGCGGCCGCGCCGCAAGCCCTAGCTAGCTGAGCCTGCTGTTTGACCTGACTGACTGACTGACTGACTGACTGTTACAACCGCTTAGTCGTAACCTGACGATATGCTTTGATTTTCCTCCCTGCTGTTCCCCTCCCGCTGTCGCCTGCCCTCGCTCCGCTACTGCTTCTTCTTGGCCTGGCCCGCCCGCCTGCCTGCTCTGTTTCCCTGCTCCCCTCTGCTTCTGCTTCGCGCCTTTTGTTCACCCTCAACACAGCGGCCCTTTGCACGGTCGCCCCCCGGTTTTCTGCCGTCTGCATCGTCCTTTGTTGTGCAAGGCTGCCATGCATGCTCTGGAGCAAAAGATAGCTTTAAGTGTCTGCAGCATTGCTTCAGCTCCGCAGTGCAGTGCGTGCCACCGTTGGGCAGAAGGCTCCAAAGCTGGGCGGGGGCCTCGGGAGGGCTGAAGGCTCCAAAGCTGGGCGGGGGCCTCGGGAGGGCTGAACGGCAGGGGCGGCAAGGGGGACAGCGCAGACGGCAGCAGCCTCTCAAGCGCCAGCATGTAGGCTTGGAACTGAACAGACGACAATGGAACGAGTGACTCAGGCAGCTGGCGGCAGTCGCCGCCGCGGCATGCTGCTGCCGCCGGGCACCACCGTTGCAGTGCTTGTCTGCAGCACGAGGAAGTTTAGCAGGCACGCCATCCCGCCCTTGCAGGCCCTTGCCGACCGTGCCGCTCTCTCAGGGCACCGCCCTGGGCCTCGACTCAGGCGTGATTGATGTGCTGCTGAAGCCCACGGACCAGCCAGCAGCAGGCGCGCCCCATACCAGCGGCGTGCAGACGGTAGGCGGCGGCGGCGCCGCCGACGAGCAGCAGCGGCACTGCACCGGATCCGCGCTCCCTCGTGTTCTTCCACAACTGCTGTGTCAGGGAGGGAAGGCGGTCACTTCGTCGCTATCCCAGGCGCTGCCGCCCTGGGTGGCAGCAGCGGGCAGGTGGCCTGCGGCAATCTGTGCACAACCAGGCGTCTCCGTGTCATCCCTGCCTCCCCTCCTTTTCGATGCCTCCTCCTCACCCCTACGCAGGGATTCAACCTGCTCCTGTGCGGTAGCGGCGGCGAGCAGCAGCCCAGCGGTGCGGTGCACATGCCGCTGCCCCGACCGGCTGTCCCCCTGCCCCAGCTGCAAGTGGACGGCAGCAGCGAGCTTGCTGCCTGCTGGGCAGCAAGCTGTGGGGCTACAGGTGGGCCGAGTTGCGTGGCAAGCACAGCAGATACAGCAATCATAGCAGGCACAGCATGCCTGTCCCTCCGGTTGTGGCCATTCGCCCCCTCCTGCGCTGCTGCGATGCATCTGGTCGTCCTGCCCAGCTCGCCGCGAAGTGGATTCCCTGAAAGCTCGCCACGCATCGCATGCTCGCTGTTTGACCCCTGGGCCAGCAGGCTGGTGGTGTGGGTGCTTGACGCCAGCGGCGCCCCGCTGCGCTCCATCCAGCCCGCCCTGTCCGACCAGGCAAGTCCAGGGGACCCAAGGTGCTTGTTTGCATCACACAGTCACAGTTGATTTTATGCCCATCCCGGCTCGCCACCAGCTACTGATGGCAAGCGGCATGCACGGTATAACACCAATCCCCGCTCTGCATCTGCACCACCGGTGGTACCACACTTCACACCCTCGGGATCTCCTCTGCTGCCCCTCCTGCCCACTTGCAGAGCATTGTGACCACCACTCGGGTGAAGGGCAGCGCCAAGCCGGTGGTGCCCCAGGACGTGATTGCTCAGCTCGCCAACCTTGTTGACTGCTGACCAGCTGCTGGCTCAGGGTCAGCTGCCGCCACAAGCGGGTGCTGCTGCGGTGGCATTGGCGGCTCAGCCGCAGCAGCGCAGCCGGCCCTGAGCCCGCCGCAGGGCCAACACCCTCGGCAGCAACAGCGCGCTCCATGCCTGCGACGGCAGCGCCAGTGGCGGCAGCGGTGGAGCAGTAGCCACCTCCTTCGCCAGCACAGCCAGCTTGCGAGGTGCAGGCTGCGGTGCCTTTTGGGCCAGGGGGAATGCAGCAGGTCCAGCGGCGGCGCCGGCAGGGGCTGGAGGAGCATCAATGGCGGTAGGAGCGCAGTTGATGGCGGTGCTTCACCACATGCAGCAGGCCTGATTGACTATGCTTTGGTTGCCTGCCATGCATTGAGAGCAGGTTTCATGCTTGCTCCTTAGGCTCGCGCTTCTCATCTCTGTATCAAGCTCTGGTATGTTCTATTTGTCCATTTTCACAGCCATGTCAACACCGTAGACTGCCGCATGATGGGGGGACGGCACCTGAAGTGGGGGACGGCACCTGGAGTTAACAAAGCATCGTGGCTCAGTCCAGCTGCTCACCGCTGCCTGCCGCTTCGCCGCCTTCACCACCGCCCAGCGCCCCACCAAATGAGCGGGCCGCATGCTGCCGCAGGAGCGCCAGGCTGGCATCTTTCATTTGCTGCGACGCCAGCTGCCGGCACAGCTGCCAGTCAAAGTCTTCTTCGCAGAAGGCTTCTCGCACCTCCAGAATGCGCAGGCCTGTGGGGGAGGGAGGATGGTGGGGAGGGGTCAGCTGGGCAGGACCGGAGCTACTGGATGGCCTGCAGTTTTGTGCAGCGAGGTAGGCAGTCGCCAGCAAATCACAGCGCTGCGGGCCGCCCTCAATACCTGCAGCACAACAGCGGCAGCAGCACGTTTCGTTCCCCTCTGTGCATGCTGCTCACACGCATAGCATAGCATTAGCGCACCCAGCATCTGGCCCCGGTGGTCCTGCGCCATCATCTCCGCCAGCCACTCGTTGCCATTTCTGAGCGGGTGCTCATCCAGGAACTGCTTGAGCCAAAGGTAGTCGGGAGTGGGAGGCAGGTCCCCGCCCTCGCCGCCCGGACCCAGCTGCGACAGAACCACCCTGCGGTCGAAACGGGGTGGGCCAGCGCAACAGGCACGCGTGACTCACTGCCTGGCCGTAACACAGTACTAGTACACCCACGACGCTACTGGGGACCGCACTGAGCGCACCGGAGGGCAACAAATGTAAACAGAGTAGTGAGCGATGCCGCCGCCCGCTGCTCTGGGCTCTGCCCGCCAAAGGTGTCGTGCGGCACTGCCATCTTGGCTGCCGGACGCTGCAACATCCTCTTGCGCCTCTGCAAGTGATGAGCTGCAGGTCGAGGAGGGCGCCGCGCTTGCCCAGGCGCCGCTGCGGTGCCAAACGCGCGGTTGGGGCAACGTAAGGAGCTGCGCATGCTCGCAGACGGTTTGCAAGTGACGGATAGAGACACAGGGAAGCAAGCCGTGATATCAATTAAACTTGCTGGCCAAGCTGCCGCCGCCCGCTGCTGCTTTGGTTTGGATGCGCTAGGGCGGCATGTTGCCGCACTGCTCTTCCTTTAACTCCTTCTCTTGCCGCACCGCTCTCCCTTCAACTACTTCCAACTCGCAAGTGGTTTACATAGGCGCACTGAACGGGAAGGCACATTAAATGGATCAGAAGCAAATGAGGTTGGGGATGTGAGTCAGGCTCTTGATCTGCCTGTGCACCTGTGCACCTCAGCCGACCCCCCGGCCCAGACCAGGGTGTGCAGGGCGGTGTGGCGCGTGATGTGTGACAGCTCAAAAGCACCAAGCCTGTGTTCACTTGCAACGAACAGCAGCTTGGTAAGAGACCCACTCATGTTTGCAAGCGAATACAAGCGTGCATGCATTCGAGCGAGCTCTGCAAGTTGGTGCAGCGGGCGTAAAGCCACCAAAATCGACTCTAGTGTTTGAAGCGGGCAGCGGCCCACCTTCTCATCTGCTGGCTCACACCACACATTGGCCAGTGACAGAGATTTCATGCCAGTGAGCGATGACAGGTGGCTAAGGTCCGAGGCGCCTTCCAGTGTGATGTCGCGGATGTGCAGCGAGCGTATAGTATACTATAGTGCCTGCATTGCAAGTGAGCAGATGTGCTGTGCGTGTTCGATACCGTTCTGACCGCAGCATGCACATGATATGCCTGACATCCTACCTGCCAGCAGAGACGCGGTTGCTGAGCCGCACACGGTTGTATCGTTCAGCGTCAGGTATGCAACTGCAAAGTGCTGTGGCAGCTGCTGCAGAATGCTGTGCCGCATCTGCAGGGACTCCAGCCGCGGGGCGCAGCTGAACGACCAGCGCAGTGCGGCCGTTGCAGGTGACCTTGGCGCAGCGCAGCAGGGGCAGGTCCAGCTCCAACTCACAGGGATTGCGGCACAGACTCCCAATCTGCAGCTCGAGCTGGACGAGCTGCCTGCTGACTGGCTGCAGCAGGCCCAGCATGCTGTCAGCGAAGAATCCCTCACTGCGCCAAGGTCATGCTGGCGATGCTGCCAGGCGGCAGGCCAGGTAGGCGCTGCAGCAGACGCTGCAGCTGCTGCTCGCAGGCTGCCACGCCCTCTGCGTTGCCGCTGCAGGCCAGGCTGACGTGCAGTCCGCCCAGCCAGACGGCCTCGTCCTGCCGGTACTGCCGCAGCAGCGCCTTGCAGGACAGCGCAAAGTGCACCCTGCGGGGTGGGAGGGCTGGGCACGTCGGCAGTGCAGTGAGCATGTTTTTACCAGCACCCACAATCGTAACTGGCACAGGAGATGGCTCAGTAGCCCCTCCCCCTCCCCCTCTCACCCAGCACCCACTTGTCTGCCGCGTCGCTCAGGCAGCCGGCGATAAGCGGCAGGCAGCCCGACGTGGCCAGTGCCTGCACCAGGGCTGAGCCGTGCGGCGCCTCCAGCTCTGCCACCAGGACTGCCTGTTGCTCTAGCCGAGCCGCTCGGTGCAGCAGGCGCTGCTGCTCCGCCGGCCAGCCGGCCAGTGCCGCCGCCGTCTCTGCCGCGGCCGCTGCAATGGCAGCTTGAGCCTTCATCACGCCATAAGCCACCTCTGCACGGGCCTTGATGGCTGCTACAGCGCCACCACCTGCTTGTGTGCGCTGGCCAGGGCCGCCGCCGCCGCCCCGTCGGTGCGAGCGGGCGAGCCCTCGGGCTCCATGGCCGCCGCTGCCGCTGCCGCCTCGATGCTGGCCAGCGCCTGCTGCACCACCGGCTGTGCATCCTCCAAAGCACGCTGCTCTGCTGCTGCTGCCTGCACGCGGCCGCGCTCCTGCAGGCGCTCTGCCGCTCCGCGTCGGCTGACCGTCGCTGCCGCCGCCGCCTCAGCCGCCGCACCATGCAGCGCCCCTGGGAATGTTGCCTGGCAGGCTCCCACCCACTTGGCCACTTGCGGAACCGCACAATCAACAGCTTGAACTATCATCCGCGTTTCTATTTCACACAGTGAGTGCACTGCGAGGCAACTCTGATAGTTACACATGTACGATGGGGCGCTGAGCAGCAGGGGTAGAAATAGAATAAATTAACAGGTCTAGTGCGGGATACCGATTCAGTCAGATGGAATGGCGCGTGCAACACTCATGAGCAGTGCATCGGCTGTAGAGCTGGGCAGTGTGGCATACAAGCAATGTACAGGGCTGCAGAGCAGGGGGAGACCGAAAAGTGCAGCGGCGCCTTGAGATGGGTGGCAGCGCGCGCTGGCATCGGCGGCAGCGCTCGACCTGTGTGCCACGGACCCAGGCGTGGTGGCCCCGGCGCCGAGCCGTCGCTGAGTGTCGTTACTGAGTCGTTACTGAGTCGTTACTGGGCCTCCACTGCTGAGCCGGCCCTGGGGTGGCGGCGTAATCCAGACGCGGGCGCCCGTGGGTGCACTGCATGGGTGCAAGCCAGGCGGATTGGCAGCCAACAAGAAGGGGTGGGTGAGCGAGCGGACAAAGGGCTGATGAGCAGGCACAGGCAGCTGATTCACGGGCAGGTTGTGGCAGCGCCTTGGGCCCCAGCAAAGCACAACACCATATGCCCACATTGCTCCGCTGAGCTGCCGGCAGCTGGTCACCTGTGCTCCCGCGTCACAGCTCTCTAGAAAACATTGAAGCTGCAGGCCGGGGGGTGGAGTGTAGGTCAAATGGTTGGCAGCGGCACACGCACACAGCATCTGCCGTCAGTAGCAAGCGCCTGCCGGTTGACTACCCGCCGACCCCGTGCACTCTGCCAGCCATCCCATCCGCACAATCACAGTCCTCCCACACCATCCGCACTCACACCATCCGCACACGCACCGCACATCAGGGCGACGAGGATGGCATGGCCCAGCTGACCCAGTAGGGCGCCGGAGCCTGCAGAATGAAGCCGTACACTGCCGCAAACAGTATCACCTGGACGAGAAAGCGCTGTTTACTGAAGCGCTGTTTGCTGAAGCGCTGGGCGCTGGGCGCAGGCTGCGCCGCCGCGCCTTGCAGCTTGCCCTGCGGCCGGTTGGGCGGCGGCGGCGCCGGCGGCGCAGGCTGAGCGGCAGCCAGGCGGCGCAGGGCGGGCTTGCACAGCGGCTGGCGGACTGCACGGTTGGAACGGCGAGCGTGGCGGCTCTAGCACTGAGCAGGAGAGAGAGTTTGGGGAGGCAGCCTTGCTGGGCACCGCAAACGCCGCTGGCTGGTGCCTGCGAACCCGCACGAGCGCCCAGGAGCCGCCAGGGCTGGGCGGAAGCCCAGACGTGCGCAGAGGGCAGTGGCTATAGCGCCTGTGGGGCGTCTGGAGGCCCCAAGCAATGCCTGACCGGGCCGGGGCAGATCCCTGGCAGCCGTGGAGCAGTTAGGAACAACGGGCCTCATGGGAGGTGGGCCTGCCGCCGCTCACCGCGCTGAGCATCAAAGTTGATGGCGGGACCTCACAACAGTGCAATCGCCAGGGGCGGTTACCATTTGGGGCACGAGAGTTGCCATAACTGAATCCCTGCAAAGCACAGACTGTGGGAACGGTCAAGAAAAACAGCAGGGACCTCGTGAGAGTTTGTGAACACGGTCCAAACGGTCAAAGCCGACTTGACCGGCGTGGGTGCCTGGCCATGCCGTTCCGACTGCCGGTGGCATACCTGGGTGCTGCTGAGAGGCACCTCTCCTGCCTGCTCTGGCCGTGAAATGGCAGCTGCATTGCGGTACAGTTCCCCAATGAAAGCCGCCGTATGCCGCATCCAAACCAAACAGCCCGCAGCTTCCCGCATTTCCAAGACTCTCAGCCAGCTCTGCGAGCTCCTGATGCTTCTCGACAAACACCGAAGGACACTTACAACACTGCTGCATGGGAAAGGGGTGTCAGGCATGGTAGACCCACACATCAGGCTTGCCAGCGTTTGCTGCAGGGCGAGGGCGGCACGCTGCGCTACCGACTCGCGCCCAGCAGGCGCAGCGCGAGCGCCTCCTGCTCGGCCAGCGACAGCCCCTCAGTGGCGCCTCCCTTTGCCTTCTTCTTCTTGCCGCCACCCGCTCCTGCCGCTGCGGGCTCCGCAGCCTGTGCCGCCACCCGCTTGCTGCCCTTGCCACGTGCCGCTGGCCGCCGCTCCTCCTCTTCCTCTTCCTCCTCGCTCTCATCCTGCTGCTGCTGCGCTGCGGGCTTGGCTGGCAGCATGCCAAAATGAGCCGTCTCAGCTGGCCGCCGCCCCCTGCCGCTAGGCCCCTCATCATCCGAGGACTCCAGCAGGTCAACATCCAAGCTGCCCTCCTCCTCCTCCTGTTCTGAGTCTGACTGGCCGCCTGCCGCCGCCGCAGCGCCGCGCCCCCGGCCCCGCCCGCCCAGACCGCCGGCCTCCTCCTCCTCCTCGCTGCTGCTATAGTCGGATCCGTCTTCATCCTCGCTGCCGCTGGCACCACCCAGCACAGCAACGCCGCCTTCGGGAGCCTCCCGAGCCAGCCTCTTGGCCTGGGAATTGAACAGGTGTGAGAAGGAAGCAAGCAGGGGTCAGCAAATCCAGTCAACAACCAGCACAACACCAAGCTTCATTGGCAAAACGTGCTGTAGCTGCTGCCTGCTGCACAGCCGCCATCCCTCACCCCTATTCCGCCCATCCTGGCTCCAAATGACCCACTTCTCCTGGCGCGGCGCTGAGCAGCTCCCGCACACCGGCCCTCCCTTGCCTTCCTTGCACCCTCGCAGTTGCCCACCCAAACCGAAACCAAACCAAACATCCGCTCACCCGCTTCTCCTGGCGCTGCGCCTTGCGCAGATCCCGCAGCGCAGCTTTGTCGTCGCGGTCGCGCTGCAGCATGACGGCGCGCGCGGCAGCGGCACGCTCTGCCACCGAGCCGTGGATGCCTGTGTCCAGGCCAGCCAGCCTGCATACACAACAAAATGGCAGTGCCCGTGTTCAGCGTGCAACTTCCGCCCTGTGCAGGCTCCGCCGTCGAGCCAGTTCGGGCCAGCCAGCCTGTTGAGTGGGACAAACGTTTATCAGGGTTGAGCAATGCGCCACCAGCAGCAGCTGCCTGCCCGCACCCTTACATGCCAGCCTGGTCCTGTCCCAGTCCCACCCAACGCCGGCCACCACGGTTTTCAGCGCTCCTACCCGCTTCAGCGGTAGGAGCCTCTCCCTCCTTTGACCAGCTGTGCAATGCAACCACCCACCCTACACGCCCCTTTCTGTTCAAGCAGGCACCGTGCAAGGTCGAATGGCCCTAAGCTCAGCCCTAAGCACAGCCGAAGCACAGCCCTAAGCACAGCCTAAGGGGCCGACGACTCACCCGCCAGCAGCTGCGGCGGCAGGCGCCTCCTCCTCTCCAAACTCCTCCTCCCTGGCCAGCAGGGCCAGCGGGTCCACCGCCTCGCCCTCGTCGTCAAACACCACCCTGCAAGCACGGCCAGAAGCAGGGTGAGGAAGGTAAGGGTCAGGGAGGTAAGGGTGAGGGAGGGCCAGCGGGTCGGCCGCCGCGTCGTCGTCACACACCGCACTGCAAGCAGCACAGAAGGCAGGAAGGCATGGCGGGCGGGCTCACAATCGAGTGGGCCGGGGTGAGCAGGTGGCGTTGAGCAGTCAGACAAGCCCGCTGTTTGTGTGGTAGAGCACGGCCACCCTGCTGTCCATCCATTCCGTGCCGCACATTGACCGGGCACAACGCATTCAGGTAAGGTAACCGCAAAGCCCACCTGGAGCCAGACACCGCCCCCGCCTTGATTTTCAGCTTCTTCTGCTTCTGCTTCTTGCCGCTGGCCTCTGCTGCTGTCGCTGCCTCAGCTGCCGCATCAGCAGCAGCAGCCTCTTCGTCCACTTCATACACGTTGTGCCTCTTGATGACCAACAAATCGTCGTCGCTATCGCTGCCTGCCGCTGCAGCTGCCTTGGCGGCAGGGGCAGCACCGCGCTGCCGCCGGGCGCCCTCGCCCTCGCCCTCGCTGCCGCTGCCGCCTGCTTCCTCATCAGAGGAAGCACCCGCCTGCTCCTCCTCCCCCTCGCTGTCGCTCTCTGCCGCGCCGTTGGCGCCCCGCAGCTGCTGCGCCTGCTTCCGCTGCTCCTGCTGCTGCTGCTCCTTGCCCTGCGGCTCGCCAGGCTCCTGAAGTGTGCCGCCGCCCACAACAACCTCTTTCATCTTCTTGCCTGCACACAATGAACGGCATGCGTTGTATCAGGTTGGTTGTGCGGGCTGCCAAGCAAGCCAGGGGGCGCTTGGCAGGAGAAGCCAGGGGCGCTTGGCAGGAGCTCGGCACTGCTCCACCAAGCTGCCCAGCAGACGGACTAGACAGACTGGTGGAGCAGCAAGCTGCACCAGCTGCCGCCCACCTGCTTTCTTGAGGAAGCGCAGCTTGGGGGCGGTGGGCAGGCCCATGCTGTACGCAAACTCGGCCGCCGGCAGCTGCAAGCAGAACGTGAATCAACGAGAGAAGTTGAGCACTGGCGACGCCAGCTGGGGCAGTGCATGCGGCAAACCTGCCACGAAACGCAGCTGCACAGCAGCCCCATCCACGCGCTTGCTGCCCTGGCGCATGGCAAGGCACGCAGCATCCATGCAACACCCACACACGCGGCCTGTTGACCTGTTCAGCAGCCCACTGACCTGTGTAACGTCAAAGACCTTGCGGTTGGGCTGGAGGAACACTGAGCGGAGGTAGGAGACCAGGGCACGCTGGGCCACCTCCTGTATTCAGGGAGACGTGTGCGCGGCAAGTTGCGTAAGTAGCAATGCACGTGCGGGTAGTAGGAGACCAGGGCGCGCTGGGCCACCTCCTGCAGTAGGGTAGGGCAGCTGTTGGCGTTCAGGGAGGGGTGTGCGCCGCAAGTGGCAGAGCAATGCACGCGCAGGTAGGGGGGCAGGGCGCGGCGGGCCGCCTCCTGCGGTTGCGTACAGGAGGCATATGGGGCACACAGCAGCTGCGCGGTCAAGCAGAACACCGCTGAGCATGTAGGTTCAGCAACTGATTGATGTGCTGCCCGTCCGACACCAGGCACCAGACACCTCGAGCCCGCACCTGCAGCCCGACTGCAGGCTTCGAAACACTGTCACGTCACAACATGGCCTTGGTTTCTGGCAATCCGACTGCAGCATTTGTAAACACTATCACAGCACAGCATGGCCCTGGTATTGGCAACCCACCTTGAGCTCCGCATCTTTCGACAGCAGAGCCTGCAGCGCCGGCGTCACCGGCTGCACCTTGGCCGGGTTGTGCTTCAGCTGCTTGACCGGCACCTTTGCCTCCTCCAGCTGCACAGGGGAGGCAGCAGCAATGGCCGCTGAGCAGTCCAGCACAGCCGGCCCACGCGCCTGCAGGCTAATCAAAGGCGCCTCTCCTGCTGCCCTGCCAACCGCCTCCCACCTGCGCCAGCATGCCGTCGCGCTCGCTGGGCAGCAGCAGCAGCAGGCCCTTGCCGGACGACACGTAGCGCGCGGTGCGCCCCACGCGGTGAATGTAGGAGGCCACGTCCTCGGGACAGTCCGCCTGTAGAGGTCAAACAGGTCAAACAAATAAGGGTGGTTGAACAAAGACCTGCCACACATGGCACACCCACTGGACAAGCACGCAAGCAGAGGCAGTTGCCGGGACACACCAAGCACAGGCTGAGACCAAACCGCCTATCACCTCATCGACAGGTGATCACCTCACCGACAGGCGATAGGCGGGCAGTCGAGGCCGCCAGCTGGAGCTTGGCTTTCATACGGGGCCACCAACGGCAGCACAGCTAGCCACCCCTCATTTCTGTTCACCTGCACCACCCAGTCGACTGTGGGGAAGTCGAGGCCGCGCGCCGCAATGTCCGTGGCAAACAGCACCATGGCCTTGGCCTCGCAAAACTCGTAAAACACTGTGCAGTGTGGGCCGCAAAATGGGGCTGGTCGGTCGCATGCACAGATGGCTCGCCAGGGCACTGCTGCTGGTGGTGGTGCGCGATGCAGCGCCCCAAGGAATTTCATGCCTCGACTTGACAGCCCGCCAGGCGTGCGCTGGACCGGTTGCCATGTGGTCGTGCAGCTGACCAGCCCCACAACAACACTGCAAGCCAGCACATGCACATAATTCCACACGTTGCTCACCGCCCATGCGCTTGATTTGTGCCATCTTGCCGTGCAGCGCGCGCAGCGGCACGCCGGGCCGCAGCTTTCGGAACGCCTCAAACAGGAACCGCACTTGCTTGCAGGTGGACACAAAGATGATCGTCTTGGCCTGGGTGCCAGGGTCGTGGAGCGGTGTGGGCCGGGACACGTTGGGAGCAGCATGAGGTGGACGATGTCTGCTGCATCTGCTGCCCATGCTCGTTCCACGCCAGCCAGAAGGTGCTCTTTGCTTCGCCTCACAGGCCAACACACCCCAGAACAGCTGGCACAGGATCCATGGTTTCCCACCTTGAGGTGCGTCTTGATGAAGGACCAGAGGATGTCCAGCTTCTGCGACAGCTCGCACACCATGTAGGCCTGGGCACAAGGAGACAAAAACGCGGAGGGGCGGATCAGGAGGGCAGGGCATGCCGAAACGGCAAAACGGACGCTGAACTTTCTGCGCAACTCGCACGCCATGTAGGACTGTGAGGCAGAAAGCAGAATGGATGGCAAATCAGCAGGGCAGGGCATGGTAAGCCGGCACGCAGACGCATGCTGAGCTTCCGGGGGCAGCATGCACACCAGGCACAGAACGTGGCAGACGCGCAACGGCAAGGGAACGGGCGGATCTGCAGTGCAGCGCCAAGCAGTGCATACCTGCGCTTTGAAGCAACGCATACGGCAGAGCAGCAGCGAAAGCAAGCGGGCTGCAGCCCCAGCGGGCAGCCGCACCCAGCAGGCAGCCACACCTGCTGCAGCTTGAGGGGTGTGGGTGTGGAGGCCTCTGCATGCACCGAAATGTACTCCGGATCCTGCACAGAAACGTGGGTGAAGGGTGATGTCTGAATGCTTGCCTGGCAACCCCAGCAGCGTGAAGAAGACTGGCCAGCGGCGGCACAGGAGCCGCAGCGGTCACACCCATGCTGGCCGCTGCGGCGGCGGGCATCGAAGCTGTGGCTTCTGCAGACACGCACGCTGCTGTAGGACAGCGGTTGTGGCGCCAGACCTTGAGTGAGCGGCGGGCCAGGCCCTTCACCCACTCGGTCCCTGTAGCTGGCTGGCAAACAAACGTGAGACATCCGGCGCATCGTTGTCGACAAAGCTCACCTTGAGTGAGAGGCGGGCCAGGTCCTTCACGCTCTTGGTCTGTGTGGCTGAGAAGAGCAGGGTCTGTCGCGCGCGCGGGATGTTTGCCACAATGGCGTTCAGGGTGGCCGAGAAGCCCTGCAGGCAGGCAGCAACAGGGCAGTGCTGGACTCGTGAGGCAAGGAGGCGTGCATGCAAGGGCTTGCAGGCCGCCAGGCATGAAGCGGCAGCAACCGTTTGATGCTGCGTTGCGCTGTTGGTGCCGCGCTCAGTCACACGGTATCAGCGCAGCCCGAGCGGCCAATGCTAGGCGCCACAAGGCATCAGCGGGGCCCGAGCGGGCAATGCTGCGCTACTCTAGTCCAGTCTAGTTCAACAGCTTAGCGCCATCCCACTAGGGGCCCAAACTTCATGAAACGAAAACTGTAATCGAAGCTCATGAATGGTGAACGCATACACCCGGCCAATGCTGGGCGCACCATATCCAGGATGCGGTCCGCCTCATCCAGCACCAGGACCTGCGGAGGAGCAACCAATGGAGGGGTGGGCATTTCGTACTCCAGCTGGCCAGCGGTGGTACCCAGAGCCATGAGGTGGCCGCCGCTGAGGCATGGCGGCACACATGCCGCTGATCCTGCGGGCATGCCTGTACTGCTGCAAGCCTGGTGTGAGCCGCAGGGTGCGTGCCGGAAGCGCCAGCCATAGCCAGCAGCGCACCTGCAGCTGGCTGGCGTCAAAGCCGGGGGTTTCGTCCATGTGCTGCAGCAGGCGGCCCGGCGTGCACACCAGGATGTTCATGCCTGCGTGGTGGGCAGGCAGATGAGCAAAGCTGGGCAGCGTAGATCCACATGAGCTGCACTTGGCATGCTACACTGATGCTCCATGACATGCTCATGCCACAAAGCCATGCCCCATGCCCCATGCCCCATGCCCCATGCCCCATGCCCATGCCATGGCAACAGGAAGGAGGAGCAGGCCTTCACGTCCTTCCCACCCACCAGCCTGGTGCAAACAGCCCCCAGCCACACGCACAAATCAAGGTGGCGCCCACCGCTCACCCGCGCGTCCATACAACCTGCTGGCTTCGTGCAACACAAACTGCACTCAACACTCCATGTCGACACACACTGCACTCAACACTCCATGGTACATGGCGCTCACCGTTCACCCGCGCCTGCTCCTCCCGCACGTCCTTGCCGCCGATGAGCAGGCCGGCTGAGAAGTCGTGGCGGCGCCCCACCTTGCGCAGCTCGTCGAAAATCTGCGGCAGAGCCAGCAGATGGGTTAAGTTTAATAGCCGGTGCAGACGCGGGTGCAGACGTGCAGGAAGAGGAATGAGCCATATACTTCGCCGGCCGCAGCGGCGGCGGCGGCGGCAGCGGCAGCGGCGGCAAAGCAGCACAGGTGGCACCTGCAGCGCGAGCTCTCGTGTGGGCGAGATGACTAGGCCACCCAGCCCGTCCAGCTTGCTCCAGCGGCGGCGGTACAGCGCTTCAACCACAGGCAGCAGGAAGGCCAGGGTCTTGCCTGCGGTTGGAAGGCATGCCATTGGGGTTGGTAACAGCATCAGGCGACGTGTGAAGCCGGGCAGCCATCAGTTCAACTGGGCAAGCACCTCCACGCCGTTTGCTGCAATGCAGGCTTCAGCAGCACGCGGAGACCAGAGCCCACGAGGATATGCGGACCGCGCCAACAACCAATCATCAGCCACCCACCTGAGCCGGCCTTGGCAGAGATGCAAATTTGAGAGCTGTGATGCAACACCCAGCCAGCAGCCAACGGGCCAACAGCATGCAGCCACCGCACCTGAGCCGGTCTTTGCAGCGCCCAGCACGTCGCGGCCGCACAGCGCATGGGGCAGCGCCGCCCGCTGCACCGCCGTCAGCGTCACGTACTTGGCTTCCCGCAGCCCCTGCTTGCTGTACTCGCTGATGGGTAGGTCGTCAAAGCGGCGAGCGGCTGCCCAGCCCGCCGCCNCGGCACCCTCCGCCGCCGAGCCGTTGGCGGCGGCGGCAGCTGCCAGTGGGTTGCTGCCGCGCGGCGGCGCGCCCTCCTGCAGGGCCGCCTCGATCGCCGCAATTTCATCGGCCTCCGCAGTGCTGCGCTTCTGCTGCTTGGCGTGGAAGTGCTTGCGGTGCCGCTGCTTGCCGCCGCCCGGCTTGCCGCCCGGCTGCGGCATGCTGGCTGGTGTGTTGCCGCGGTCCTGCAACGACTGCAGGGGGTTAGTGAGAGAGAGCGAGTGCAGCACATGATGCAGGGAGTGTGCTCTTGTGGCGGCGGCGGTGGCAGCAGCGGCGGCGGCGGCGGCCGGCAGCGACAGCGGCAGCGCGAAGCAGCGCCTTAATTCGGTTTATGCGCACCTATAGGGTGCTGTGCCTTCACTGCAGCTGCTGCAGCACCGCTGGAGCACGCTGTGCGCTAGGCCGGCGGCGGCGCGCAACCTGATGCTGCCAGGGAGACTCGGGGCCGCAGAATTTGGAGAGAGCAATGTGGCGGCTTGGTCTTGGTATGTGGAGCGCATGCATGCGGCCTGCCGGCCGAACTGCCTCGCTGGCAAACTTTTGCCATGCAGCCCAAACCCGGCGCCAGGGAGCGTGGGGGGCTGGCCGAAAACTTGCATTTGCTGTGGATCTCGAGCCCGCACCATCCGTTGCCACTGCTGCTCGGACCGAAGCCCTGCTTCCTGCCTGGGCCGCCTGCAGCACTCTGCACCTGCTCCTGCGACTCTTTGTCTAGCAACCAATCGGCCAAGCCGCGCAGCAGCAGTAGCGCCCCTCCCTGCCGTCGCCGCAGCCGCCACTGCTCGCCGCACAGCCTGCCGCACATGCCGCTGACGGTGGCTGAAGGCGCCATGCTGGGCGCCGGCATGCTGTTTGCGGGTGGCGCCACCATGGCCTACAGGGCCAAGCAGACGCGCCTGTTCAAGACGCTCTACTTCCTCTCCTGGCCCACGGTAGGTGCTGTCGCACTCCCACCGCACTTGCGCCGGTTTGTGTGCAGGTGTAGTGGTGCAGTTGGGCGCTTGCGTAGTGCCGCAGGACCGCTCAGATTCTTGCAAGCGCACCGGCACTGATCACACGACACCGCTGCCATTCTTTCTGCTGCAGCTGGGCAGCGCGGTGCTGTGGACGCTGATGCCCAGCGAGAAGCAGATGGAGCAGGTGGGCTGAGGTGGCAAGCCAACTGTTGAAGGGCGTGGCGGAAATGAGTTGTGCCCTTACCATGCAGAAACGTAGCGGAGGGGGTTTCTGTGACGCACTTTGAGGCGTCACACAACAACCCGGTCCAATCTACGTTGCTCTGTCGTGCAGGAGCTCAAAGCGAGCGGCTTCAGCCAGCAGGAGCTGGATGCGCGGCGGGCGGCCACAGCTGCGCAGCTACAACAGCTCAAAGCAGCGGCAGAGGAGGGCAAGCGGCGACATGACTGACTGACTGCAAACCTGGCAGTTGCGTAGCATGTTTATAGCCTTTAGGACCAGCAGCTCAGCGGCGGCTTGACTAACAGCACATCGCAGTCTATGCGTCGTTGCTGTTGCTGGTATACTGTATTTGGTGCGCTACATCAGCCGCAACTTGACATGAATCTGTGGCAGTGCTTGAGCATCTGGTTGCGGGGGCCATGGCCCGCACTGCTGCCATTGCCGCTGCGACGTGAATTTCCACCCGGCAATCCCGCCCGTCATTAAGAGGTCCTTAAGGCGTAGAATGCTACGTAGGGAGAGGGTTGGACGGCACTGTACCAGTGCCAGAGCTGTCATGCAAGGCTGGGTGGGCGGCCAGTGCGGGTTGTAAAGTTCTTCAACACAAACGTGCCGAGGGAAGCGCAGTTGGGTGCCGTTGCCACTGTGTGTACCTCCCTGCTTGGCCCTGCTGCAAGGCTGTGCCGTGGATTGGCTGGCGGTCTCGAGCCGCTGCCGCTGTGCTGCCGCTCTGTCGGCGCTGCGGCGGTGCGCCCCACATGCCTCCTGCGCACAGCCAGCCGGCTGCAAACGCTCCCCCCAGAACTGCTAGCTGTCAGCAATAATCCGATTGTGCGCTTAAACCAACCAGCTATGTGCCCGCGAGGCCTGCCGCTCCTGTTGGCGCTGGCGCTGCTTGCGGCGTGCCGACCAGCTGCAGCAGTCATCAGTGAGTGTCCAGCAGCGCTCCTGGGGCGGCCCGGCGTCCGCAGGCGCCACAACCACCGCGGAGCGGTGTGGACGCGGCTTGCCCTGGCGCGCTGCGGGCTGCATACGCGTTGCTTGACACAGCGCAGTGCATGCTGCTGTACCGCAAGCTCGCCGCCGCGCCCGACTGCTCCCCCCGCCGCCTGCCGCCGCCGCTGCCGCCTCTCGCTGAAGCTGCACTGCACTGCACCACCCGGCGGCCCCGTCTGCCTGCAGCATCAAATGTGTGTTACCAGAGATGGACGCTAGACTGGCGGGTGGCCACGATCGGCCCGATCTTCATGTGCGGCGGCGACGGCAGCAACTCCACAGTCACATTCAAGTGGAACGCAAACGGTGGGTACTGTTAGGGCAGCAGTGCACGCCCACACACGGCTCCCTGCGCAAACTTGGTGACAGTGCGGATGTGCAGCAAACAGCAGCGGCAGCTCTTCACCCTGCTGCCGTGCGTCTGGGCCCGTTCGCGCGCGCTGCAAGCAGGTGGTGTGTGCCAAGAAGCCGCCGCCTTTGCCTCCCTGTCTCGAGCGTCATGCTTGTTTTCCGCCCTGCCCTGCCTGCCTGTCGGCAGAGGACCACGGCGTGTTCCAGATTCCCACCGACGCGTGCCCGTCCACCTTCACCGGCTTTGCCACCGAGCGCTACAGGGAGCTTGCGGCGGCAGGGAGGGTGAGCAGACTGTGGTCAGGCGGCCTGGGGAGTGGTGGTTAGTTGGATGTCCAGAGTGCAAGAGCTTCCGAGGCATGTGTTTAGACGGCCTGGGTGTAGTCGCTGGAGCGGTGGAGGGATGCTGCGCCCTGAGCCGCCTGCGCGCCCGGGCCAGCAACCTATGCCCGCTTTGCCAATGCTGCGGGGCCCCTTGCTGTTGCAGCTGCCCACCACAGCACGGCTGGGAGCCAGCAGCCATGCCTGCTGCTGCCCCCTGCCTGGGTGCAGGTTGGCAAGTTGCTCTGACAGCTGCCCATCACAGCACGACTGGGAACCAGCAAAACCCTGACTGACACTGCTGTCGCTGTACGTGTCCTTGCCTGGGTGCAGGTTGGCGAGTTCACGTGGCAGCTGCCCACCCAGCCAGGCGACTACTGGGTCACCTCGCAGGCCAACAGCGACTGCACAAACGGTGTGCGGGCTGCGCTGGGGGGTGGGCCGTTTGAAGCCCCTGGGGGTGGGTGGTGCTAACCCCGCTAAGTGCACCCCGCTGCGATGCGCGCAAAGGTGCAATTGCCTCTCGCTGGGGATGCACGCCTGGGGCTGCGCCCTGGCGTTGTTGTTGTTGGAGCACTGCGTGCGTGGCCCCTGGCCCTGCCCACTCCCTCTCAACCCGCCGTGCCTGGTCGTGGAGCGCCTGCCCACAGCCCAATGCACGCCTTGTTGCCTCTCACCCCCACCCTCACTCTCTGCTGCACCCGTGACTGGCTGCAGGCATGAAGGCGCTGATCCGGGTCACACCCGCCGACTACACGCAAAAGGAGTCTGCTATCCCTGGCCCCCCACCAGCCAACGGCAGCAGCGGCCTGGGCGCGTCGTGGCACACACGGGTGCTGGCGGCGGCACTTGCGCTGCTGGCTGCGGCGCTTGCCGGGCTGTGATGCCCCGCTTGCCGCTGCCCAACTGGGGTGCCTTGTATGTTATTGGTACACATTGTTACACGATTTGACCGATGCAATTGATGCATGACCTGTGACCCAAGCGAATCTCTGCTGGCCAGCTCTGGGGAGCCGCAGGTCAGGATCACTTTTCACCCGACTCCTGGCCGTGCTCGCTGACAAACTGCGCGGGGCTGGTCAGCAGCAGCACCAGCTTGGTGGACACCTGCTCCCCCCTGGTGTGCACCACATCCTTCTGAAAGCAGTGGCCTGTGCGAGGAGGTGGAGGCGGGAATTGGGTGGAGCAAAGTCATGTCACAGCTGCTTCTGGTGCGGCTGTGTTCACACGTCGTTCGCGGCTGTGGCGACAGCAGAGTCGTTCGAGCGTGCCACATGGACCGAAGCAGCACCCCTTCTCTGCAGTGAAGCACCCATAGCCAGGTCTATTCTAGCTCATCCGCATTGCCACATCCGCATCGTGCTGCCATTGCGTTCGCTTTGCTTTCAGCGGTTGCGCAGTGGTGCTGTTCAGCTCGGCACAGTCATGAGGGCCCTCTGATGCATCCACCATCGCTTCCCCATCACCATGATCGGTGACGCGTATCCTCCATGTCAGCTTGGCCAACAGTGGAAGCGCCATGTGGGGCACATGCGTGATGTTGACGCGGCGGCGCTGCACATGCATGCATGCACGCACGCTGAGGCAGGGCAGCATGACTTTGACCTTTATGGCCACCATCAGCCCCGTGCACCACTTCTCTCCTTGCTCCATCCACCACCAAGTCTCAGCAAGCCCTCCCCGCTCGCTGTCTCGCACCGCCCAGCCCGCCCCACTCGCAAACTCGCTTCTACCTCCACAAAATGGCTGCGGCGCTGTCCTCCAAGATTGCCACCGGCCTGAAGGCCTGCGGCACGACCACGCCCCGCGCCGTGCGCAAGAGCGTGGCCGTCGCCGCTCGCACTGGCAAGGGCCCGGCCTCCAGCCTCACTCCCGGCCAGCAGTGTGAGTTCCTCGATGCCTCAAATCGTGTTTCCCGCGGTGGCACGTGTTTTTACTGGCTGCACGTGGTAGTGGGTGCTGACGCGTGCGTGCGGGACAATATGGTGCTGAAGCTTGCATGCCGCCCTTTCAGAAGCACATTAGCAAGGCTGGCGGCCTGCCCCAGCAGTTTGGGGATTGGTCCTCGGCGGGCTGGCTACAGCAAGCTTGCCACGGCTTGAGTTGCTCCCTGCCGCCGCCGCCGCCGCCGCCGCTTGGTGGCCCACACCCACGCCGCTGGCGAGCAGACACATGCCTGACCAGCGCCTCCCTGCCCCACCTGCTGCAGACGCCCTGGGCCTGCCCGGCATTTCTGAGCCTTTCCCCGAGATGTTCGACCCCGCTGGTGAGGCAGGGGAGGGGTAATGCCAAGCAAATGGGGGTGCTGGCACACTGGGGGACGACGACGTGTTGGTTTCGGGGGCCGGCAGGCCGGCGGCGCCAGCGGGGCATCTATGCGTTACGTACTGCGGGCAATGAGTCAGTCCCTGCCCCATCAATTTCCACCCCAATCATCCACTGAGAACCGCCTCGCTTCCCCCACCACGTGCACGCAGGCTTCACCCGCACCGCCAAGCCCTCTGACATCAAGCGCTGGCGCGAGTCTGAGCTCATGCACGGCCGCGTGGCCATGCTGGCCGCCCTGGGCTTTGTGGTCGGCGAGCAGCTGGAGGACTTCGTAAGTCTGCTCAGAGCCTATAAAGGCAGCTCAGGCTGCCTGGCCGGGCTAGGGAGCTGCGTGCAGTCTGCCTGCGCACCAGACGCGCACGCACAATCGGCGGATGGACGGCAGGGGTCCGCGGACGCTATGTGCGTGCCATGGCGGCGTGTCAGGTAATTTGCGCGGCAGCGCACAGCAAAAAGACAACTTTAACCGTTTTTCTGCTCCCCCTACCTTTTTCCAGCCGGCTTTCATGAACTTTGATGGCCAGATCTATGGCCCGGCCATCTACCAGTTCCAGCAGGTCAGTTGGGCGCATTCCTCATGGTTCTGACTGTAGGGCAGCCTGAGCGTTGTTTGAACAAGTATAAAATAAGCAGTGTTCTAAGCATGGCGAGGCTTGAAACCCGGGACCTGCCTCCCAATTGTGGTGCAGGTGGAGGTGGCACGGCCCCTGTTCTGGGAGTCCCTGGTGCTGTGCATCGGCCTTGCTGAGACGTGGCGCGTCGCCGTGGGCTGGTGAGCACGCCTTGCCTGTTTTTCGCTGACATATGGGTGTTGTCTCACACGAACCGGGCTCGCCCTGCGCGGGGTTGCGGGCTAGCCAGCGCACCCGCACGCTGTGCTACAGCAGATGTGGATTACCCGCTTGCCCTCCCCGGCCACGCACCTTGCTCCCCTGCCAAGCCTGGCCTTGCTCACTCGCCCGCACTCTTACCCTCCTCCTTTTTGCTCCCGCAGGGCCACCCCCACCGGCAACGGCTTCAACAACCTGAAGGATGAGTACGAGCCGGGCACCCTGGGCTTTGACCCCCTCAACCTGCTGCCCTCGGATGCCGAGGAGCGCAAGGAGCTGCAGACCAAGGAGCTGAACAACGGTGAGCAGGTTCTGCTGAAACAACGCTAAGCAGGTTTTGAGGCCCTTGAAGCAGTGCCGTGGTTGGCTGGGTGGGAGAGAATGTGGGTAAGCAGCGGGTTTTGAGGCCCAAAAGGCAGTGCCGTGGTTGGCTGGGTTGGAGGGAATGTGCGGCGAGCGGCTGGCTGCAGACCCAGGAACTGAGCAGCAATGAGAACCCAAAGGGTAGGGTCACCTGTGGCCGTGCTCGTTTGGTAAGCCACATACACGCCCCTTGCGGTTGGTTGCGGGCAGCTGCTCACCCGCCGCCCTCCCCGCCCCAATCCCAACCCCCGCTCTGCAGGCCGCCTGGCCATGCTCGCCATTGCCGGCTTCACGCTGCAGGAGCTGGTGCCCCCCCACCGCGAGAGTGAGTTATCTAAATGGGGACCTGAGCCAGCTGCCCGCGGACCTGAGCCAGCTGCCCGCGGACCTGAGCCAGCTGCCCGCCGCTGCGCAGCCGCATGCGCAGCAGCGTGCGCGGGTGTGCACGCCGGCACAGCGAGCCGTCTAGGCCTCCGTCTAGGCCTCCGTCTAGGCCTCCGCCTGCCCATCGGCCCTGCCTCACCGGCCCCGCCTGCACCCTCCTGTGTTGCCTCCCGCAGTTTTCGAGCACCTGGCCCTGTACCTTGAACGGGAGGTGCTGCTGGAGGCGGAGGACATTGAGCGCGACATTGGTGAGATTATTTGTGCCATTCTGTGGTCAATTTTAGTGTAGCCATTCATTCCTTTGGTGTGAACGCTTGTCTGCTTTTGTGTGTGCGCCCAACTGGTCGCTGCTGGCGAGGGCGGACACATTGCTCTTGCTGCATGCGGGGTGACGGCACTGTACACCGGCACTGCAGCACCGGCTCATGCGGCACGCACAGTGCGAGTGCTCGTTGCGCCAGCCTGCGCATGCGCCATCCTTCATGCCTGCCGCCTGCCCCCTGCCTCACTCTGCAGGCCTGATCCAAGCTGCGGAGGCTCTGGACAAGCTGGTGCCCGTGATCCCGCCCCCGGGTGTGCCTGCGGCCCTGGTGCAGCAGTGAGCGGCCCCAGCGGTGCTGTTGGCCCTCGGCCCCCACCTGCCCTGCCACTCTGAAACAATTGACACTGCAACGAGCACAGCCTCACAATGTGACTGCCCAGTGACTTGATACTTTGAGGCTTACACCCCTGCCTCCTTGCCCCCCAGCATGTCTCCTCCGTCCCCTCGGTGCCTGCACGATTGATTGAACAGTGGGAAACGCCCCTTCCGATAGAAAGTTGTATCCAGTGCCCCCGACATTTCATTTAATGTTTGCTCGGTCTTTGATTCCTGCCCAGATGACATTCCTTTTGGCCCGCCATGTTTAACAACGCTAGCGCCGTGCACATGCATTGACAGGCACAGAGCGAGAAGGGCATGGTGCAACAGGTGCGCAGGTGCAATGGCGGCAGGCGGCAACACGACGCGACGCTGGTGGTGGGGAAGTCTCAGTGCGAGTGTCGTCGTGCAGACGGTCAAGGGTCATGCGTACATCTTGGTTGTTAGCGAGTGAAATGAAGTGGGCGAAGGGGGATCAGATCCGTTCGACTGCGCGCCGCTGCGCCATCTGTCCTTTCAGCAGCGGCGCCCATCTGGGCCTGTAGTGCAAACCTCGGCCATTCAGACTTTCGACTCGTCTCATTTTTTGCTTGCCGGGCCGGCTTGTCGTCCCCCAGGTGGTGCGATGGCAGGGGCGGCGGCTGCGCACGTTCACCCCGCTGGAAAGCATCGCCAAGGCAACAGCGTAGCAGCCGGGCTTCCGATCGCCGCCGCAATCACTGCCGCGGCCCTTCTGCTCGTTGTTGCCCAGCGGTCGTGGGTGCCGCCCGGCCTGCTCGCAACAGGGCTGAGGTCGCGAGCGATTTCGCTCAGTTCCGAGGGCTACGATGAAGCGATCTCACCCAGCGGCGTCCTGCGACAGTCCAGGGCAGGGCCGTCGCCGCTGCCGCAACCGCTCGCGGCGCTGGCTGCTGGCACCACGAGACGGGAGTGGCGAGAGGGCCAGGCCTTCCAAACGCCCCTGTCCCGCTGCCGAATAGATCCCGATGGTGAGCCCAGGCTGCTGGCTGCTCGTTGTGACCACATGCATGGCAGACAGGGCCACTTGCCGATCTCCGCCCAGTGCGCCGCATTCTGGTCAACCTGGAAGCTGCTCCAGTTGCCGCCTCCAAAGAGCCACGTAACACAGCTGCACTGCCAGGGCTCCCCCCTGCCTGCAGGCTCGGTCTCCCATGACCCGTCCCCAGTAGCAGCTAGTGGCAAGCCCTTCCTGTTTGACACCAGCAGCCTGCCTTCGCGCCAGGAGATGTGCGGACCCAACATTGACAGCGGCCGCAAGCCGGGCCGCTGCTTCAGGCGAGCATGCATGCAGTGCGCCCTCTCTGCCGGGACATGCGATGCAGCACACTTGCATTTTCGGTGCAATGCCACACTGCACTACAGTTGCGCAACCTGCAGCAGCCAGCGCCGCTCCCAAGCCGACTGGCGGCAACCTGCGCCACGTGCCTGCCTCCCCCACTCCTGCAGCGTGTGTGTGTTTGAGACGCGCATGTGCCAGCAGGTGTACCCAGGGGACGGCGCTGAGCGCGCTGAGCGCGCCTACCGCCAGCTGGCGAGCCAGGGGTACCGCTTTGGCGAGCTGTCCCCCTGTGAGCTCTTCCAGCGCATCAGGTGGGGACCACTGGCATCGGGAGAGTGCGAGAGGATGGCGAAAACAAAGGGTTGGGGTCCAGGAGGCGTGCCAAGCTGCTGCACAGGCTGGGCCAAGACAGCTGCATGCTACGCTGGGTGTGCGACCTGTACAGCAGAGCACTGGGCAGCTGCTGCCCTGCGCGCGTGTCTGCGGTGCAGGGGGCGCACCATGTGGTGGATGGGCGACAGCCAGACTACGCACTTTTACCAGGCCGCCGAGTGCTTCCTGCGCGAGTTTGCGGTAGACCCCGCCTTGAGCGCAGGTGGGCCATGCATCACAACTGTTTCAGGTCGAACTTAATCAGTGGACTGGGCGCTGGTGCTGGAGCCTGTGCCTGCGTGAGCTTCAATGTGCTAGGCGGGATCATCTACTGGGCGTGACACGTGCCGAGCGCCCTGTGCTGCCCCAAGCCTCCTGCTCCGCGTCCCTCGTCCCTGCAGCCTGCCCTTCCCCAAAGCCCTCAACGACCAGCTCAGCACGCACCCAAGCAAGGCCATCGTGCCCAAGTGCCTGCAACTGGCGCACAACACGCGGGTGTGCCGCGTGCGGGTCGACACCGGGCGGCAGCTGGTGGAGACAGTGCTGCCCCTCATGGCACAGCACCACCCGGGCTTTGCACGTGACATCGTGCTGTTCAATTTTGGGTGAGGGCCAGACCGAGGCGTAGGGTGATGGTGCTGGGGGGGCTGCCTGGATCACGCTTGGCGGGCCATGCTGCGTGCAAGCACACCCATGAGTGCAGCCTGCAGGCTGCCGGCGCAGGCGGCATGTGCACGTGCGCGTTGCGTTGGCGTTGTCCATTGTGCCGCTCTGACTGCCACTCTATCCTTCTCCATCCCCTGTTCGCTGCCCTCCAGGCTGCACTACACTTCACGCGAGCCCTTTGTGGCTGACCTGGCAGCGCTGGCGGCCTGGCGAGCAGAGCGCAGCCCCGGCTCGCAGCCCCAGTTTGTGTGGGCGGACGTGCCGCTGCAGCACTTTGCCACGCCCGATGGCCGCTTCAAAAAGCGACTGATGAAAGAGGTGGGGAGGGAGGCGGGAGGGCATGAAGCGTGAACACCGAGCAGGGAATGTATTTTTGTGCAGAGAACTGCTGCGGATCAGGGTTTCCTGCTCTGTAGTGGCAGGATGCCCAGGCTTGTGCAGCAGCAGCAGGGAGCCTGCTAGGCCCTGCCGAGCTGCTGTCTACTTGCACATGCTGGTGCTCTGTTCGAGCAATGGACTGCCTTGCCCACCAGCGTCGCCCCTTCTTTTCTCTCCCACCTTTTGGCCACTCTCCTACACCTTCCTGCCATCCCCTCCCCCCGCAGGCGCCCTGCCCCAAGTGCATGGAGTGCCAACCGGTGGCTGGCTGGGAAGCGGGGGACCCCGACGTTCTAGCCGGGGGCATCATGAACGTAGCGGCTGCGCCCTGGGTGCGCCAGATAGCGGACGGCCACCTGCGGACCTGGAATGCGAGTGCGCCCCTGTGGGACGTCCACATGCCCGGGGAGTGCACCCACTACTGCAGCCCCACCGCCTATCATTTGTGGCTGTTCCTGCTTGCTAAGGAGCTGGCAAATGCGGGGCTGGGCAACCTGCTGCCGCCGTCGAGGCCTCTTGCGGCCACTGAGGCACGGCAGCAGGCAGCGTGAACCAGCACCACTCACATCATGACACTTGACAACTCACCCTGTTTTGACTGCCGCCTTTGTGGTTTCGAGACACCTGACACCTCCGCCCTGCTTGACCTGCATTCATTCATTCATGTCATGCGCCGACTGCATGGCGCCAATTTTGTGACAGAGAGCTCAGCAGAGTGGCTGAAAGTGCGGTGCAGCTGGAGCTGGGCGCTGCTCACGCTTGGCTCCGGAAGCATAGGTGCTCAACCGCCTTTCCGCACACTGAGGTTCACACCAGAGAACAGCGCAACCAGCTCACAAACAGAGCTGGGGTGGCATGAAACAGCAACTCGCTATTGCACAGACATGAAGGCAAGCAGCGTGTGAGTCATGCTGCTAGGCGAGCCAGCCATGCTGCTACCTATCAACGTGCGCAGCATCTCAAATCGCCACCGGCTCAGCAGCCGGCTCCCCGGCCACATCATACTCCACAAGTGTGGCCTGTGCCCGCTTGCCTGCTGCACTGCCGCGGTCCGCGAGGCGCCCAGCATTGCCAGAAAAGGGGCTGGCAAAGACTTGCAGGTAGAACAGCAGGGCCAGCACCAGGCCCAGGGCGTAAGCGCCCAGCACATCGCTGGGGTGGTGCCTGCAAGGGGCATGGGATTGCCTCAGACGGCGGCGGCTTGATTCAAGCTGCATGTGCTGCTTGCCGTCTGCCCCGCGCCGGCAAGCCCAGCGTGCAGCCCACTTCCGTGAACGTTCAAGCCAAACCTGGGGTGGCTAGCCAGCAGGCTGCACCTGTTGTTCTGCACGCGGGTGAGCCCAATCCAGCCGGCCGCCGCCAGCGGCAGCAGGCTGGCCACCAGGCGCGCTGGGCGCGCTGGGCCGCCGGCAAAGCAGCGCAGCATGCCCAGCAGCCAGAGGCACAGGAAGCCCAGGCCCGCCCCGCTCCATGCGGCGTGCACTGCAAGGTGGGAGTGTTGAGCATGGGCAGCGATGTGCAACTGCAGAAGCCAGGCAAGCCGACGGTTTGCTGCTGCAGCAAGCGACTGCCTCTGTGGCAGCGCAGCAACCCAAACAGCAGGATGCTCGACATGCTCTCCAAGGCACGACTTGTGCAAGGCTCGAGTCCCCCATGTGCCCCACCTGACGGGAAGCTCCGCATGCCGGTTTTGAGGGTCTGGTGCGGCACCTGCGCCTCGCACTGCGGCATGCCGTCGTCGCCCCACACGGGCGTGAGGGTGGTGGGGAAGCAGCGGGCGATGAAGTCAGGCCGGGGGCGGGCCACCTGGGCAGGGAGGGAGGGAGGCAGGCAGGGGAGGGAGGGATGGCGGCAGGATGGCGGTAAAGGGATGCTGGGGAAGCAGCGGGCGATGAAACCAGGCCGGGGGCGGGCCACCCGGGCAGGGCTGGGAGGTAGGGGGCAGGACTGGGAGGGATGGGCGCAGCACGGCAGCAAAGGGATGCTGGGGAGGCAGCGGGCGATGGAACCAGGCCGGGGGCGGGCCACCTGGGCAGGGAGGGAGGGAGGCAGGCAGGGGAGGGAGGGATGGCGGCAGGATGGCGGCAAAGGGATGCTGGGGAAACAGCGGGCGAGGCCGGGGGCGGGCCACCCGGGCAGGGCAGGGAGGGGCATATGTTTGGAGGGCAGCGGTGATGCGGTGCTGCCCATGCGGCGCTGCCATTGTGCCGCAGGCCCCAGCCACTCGGCCTCTGCGGCACAGCGGCGCTCCTCCCCCGCATCAACTTGCAAGATGGGGAGTCTGAAACTTGCAGTTGCTTACTTAGCTCCCTCATGAGGTGATCACCTGTGACTTGAGTGTGTTGGCGATCAGTCCGGTCGTAAACACACACGCCAGCAGGTTGAGGCAGGCGTGGTGCGCCGCCTCCAGCGAGGCCCAGCCCGCCTGGTTGTTGCAGTGGCAGGGAGGAGGAGGATGGGCAGGAGGGAAGTGACTGTGGCAGCAGGAGCGATGGGGCGGCAGCAGCGCCGCGTTTGACCATTGTGTGTGTACGACTGGCTGAACGGGCTTGGTCCTGGCCACAGGCTCGCCTCACCGGCGGCACCGGCACAGGGACCGGTACTTTTGCTTACCAAGTAGGCGCACACAAACACAAGCAGGGGCAGGAAGAGGGTGAGGAAGGGCACGGCCCACAGCGGCACAGTGTCCTCCATGAAAGGAAACGAGTACTGCAGGGCCGAGTGGAGAATGCACGCAAATGAGCTGGTGTGGCAGCAGCGGCCGTCCCAGTCCGGCAGGGCCGACTATGTGCGGTGGCTGTCACACATGTCAGCGGCGGGCCGAGCAAGCACGCAGCGGCAGGCGCGGCAACATGCAAAGCTCCCGCCCGCGTGCCGCCGAGTGCCAGGCTGCTAAACAATTCCACGCAAACCGCACCTGCCAGTACTCGGCATCGGAGCCGTGGTAGATGGCCCGTGGCCGAGGCTCAATCGGGTCAACGAGCTTCATCAGCAGCCAAACTGCCGCCACCATGATGTACTGGGGCCAGTGCTGCTGCACCAGGCGGCGCCAGGTGGGCTGCGCCGGCGGCAGCGGCCGCACCGGCGGCAGCAGCGGCTCGGGGTCCATGGCGGGTGGCGGCTAGCGGTGCGTGGTGGGTTGGGGGGCCGCCTGGCAAAGAAGCCTGGGTGCGGGAGGCGGGGGCACCGGCGCCGGCGCCAGCTGCGGCGGCGGCAGGGTCCTGTGCAAGGGCCGCGCCGCAGACCACTCTGATCAGTTTGCGGAGCTGCTTTACTCCTTGTCAGCCGGCGGAGGCGCCCAAAACCAGCTGCGATTCGGCGCGAGCAGTGGGTTCTGTCCCGCCGGGTTTCGGGAGACCGCTGGCAGACTTCACATACAACGCTTGTGGCCGTGGCAGCTAAAGTCGATGCTCAGAAGCGGCGCCAAGGGCCTGATGGCGAAGATGCCCATGTGGGACCCATGGTTGAGCAACGAAAACCCCTCTCGCGCGGCAATTGGCATGCATCGGTTTACTCGGTTGCTAATTTAAGGTGTTGCAGAGACTGCAGAGGCTGTCTGGCAGCAGGTTGTTCTCCCAGCCGCCTGGGTGCTAGCTGGCCATCGCACGCCGCCCGATGCAGACGAGTGATGCAAGACGGTGAGGCCCAGCAAGTCAGTCATCTTGCAGCCCCCTCAGCGGCCGCTGCCGCCGCCGCGCCTCACCGGCGCCCAGTACCAAGATTCCCGGCTCAACAGCACAGCCCCCAGTGCACTCTGCATGCACCCAAGCTGACGTATCAACTGCGCACCGCCGCCTTGGTCGCACTGCAGAGCGCCCCTGTTGGGCGGCCACCCGGTTGAGGGCGGCGGCGGGGCAGCGCCCCGCACCTCGCGCCTGCGGCTAGCCGCCGTGGCAGCTGCCGCAGCTGCCGTTGCGACCCTCCTGCTCCTGCTGCTGCGGCCTGCACACTTCATCCGTGCTCCCCGGGGCCCTGATGCGGATGAGCTAGCAGGCTGGGCGGGCCGGAAGCCGATCGTGCACGGTGACCCGCCCTTCTGCCGCAAGTCGGCCTCGATTGCCGTGCTGCCGGGAGCGGACGCCAACTTGCAGCTGCTCGTGTGGTCCGGCATCGGTGCGTGGCCTGCAGTTTGGTTGTGCAGTGTCGTTGACAGCAGCTGGTCATGTTACCACCCGGCCGCTGCGCCTGCCCCGGGATGTGTCGTGGCGTAACCGGTGCGAGCCTGGGATACCCCAGCACTTGCGGACCCGGAGATGCCCACTCTCCCGCCCGTCAACCATGCCACGCACAGGCTTGCACAAGGCAATGTTTGACGATCTGCACCGGCTTGACATGGCGCTGCTGACCTGGACAGCTGAGAACGCCAGCAGCAGCGAGCACCCCTGGGGCGGCCGCTGGAAGGCCGGCAACGCGCAGGCGCGCTCTTTGGGCTGCGCAGTGTTGTTGGGCTGCGCAGTATGCGGCAGGTATGCTGGCTGTCGTTCTCACTACGCTGAGCTTTCCAGTGTGCAGGCGTGATGCACCAGCAAGCTCTGGACACCTGACCCGCCACCCTGCGTGCCCACCACCTGTGCAGGCGGTATCTGATGGGATGGTGGTGGTGGGAGGCGATGCCTACCTACCTGGCACCCTGAAGCACCGCTACGAAAATGACGTGAGGCGCGGACTCGTTAGGGGATTTGTGAGGCTGGAAGATTCTATGAAGTTCCAGCAACCGCCAGCGAGCCTTGCCAAAAACGCAACCTGAAAACGGCTCATGCCCACCCCTGCAGGTCTGGAAGCTGCACTACCCATCGCTTGAGTGGCAGCAGGCGGAAATAGACCCAAGCAGCCCGCAGCCCGCCCGCCGCCGCGGCCACTCAACTATGCACTATGTGGTGAGCCGTGCTGCTGTTGCAACCAGCAAGCCGCTTGCTGCTCTGCTGTAGCTGCTGCCGCTTGCACGATGTGGCGAACCAGCAGGCAGCTGGGGGGCGACTGCCACCAGTGCATGGACCCGTCCAGCCCGCTGTCGACTGCGGCAGCCAACCCATGCCTGCAACCTGCACTCACATTTAGGCTGGCGTGCCCGCCTGCCCCCCAGCCAGCCGCCCGGCACATCGGCATGCAGTTGTTCCTCCCCTGGTGGTGGCGCCAGCTCCCAATCTTACCGCCTGCCACCCGCACCCACCGCGCCGCACCGCCGCAGGATGCAAAGGGTGTAGACCATATCGTTGTGTACGCTGGGCGCACCAAGAAGGGAGAGCTTCTGAACGATGCCTGGGACGTGGCGCTGCACTGGCCCACCGCCACCTGGCGCTGCATCACGCCGCAGCAGCCGGGGGCAGAGGGCGTGCCCACCGGCCGCCGCGGCCACTCGGCTGTGCTGGTGTCGGAGCCAGGTGCTGTGGAGCCACAGATGGTGAGATGCATTGGCTCGGAGGGATGGCTGTGCCGGGTTTCGCCTGGCTGTGCCGGGTTGCGCTTGGCTGTGCCGGTTTGAGAGCCAGGGGCCGCCGAACGTGCGGCAGTGCACTGTGCTTTGTGGGCCCCCACATGTGCGGCTGCTCTTCTGCGGGGTGGAGTGCGCGAAACCGCACGGTGCATGGGCTCTAGATGTGAGGTGAGACCGGCTGACAAGTTACCCCCAAACCTGGCTGCGCAGCTGATCTACGGCGGCCGCGAGGACGACATGTACTTTGACGACCTGTGGCTGCTGGTGAGCTTTGTAGCTGAACTTCTTGTAGGCTGTTTGGTGGCTGCGCCTGTTCCACTTCATCCATGCAGACTGCCATGTAGTTGAGCCTAAAGTTCTAGCGCCTGCTTGGCATACTCCTGCCTGGCATGCCCTGTTGCCTGCTTCACGCTCAGCCGTGCTGCACGTGCGCCTCCCAAACCGGGCGCCCACCCTCACTGCGCAACTGCCTACCTCAAAGAACGCGGCACAGAGCAAGCGGCGTCGCATCGCACCGATGGGCAGTGTGTTACCTTGACACCCCATCATTGGGCTTTCACTGCCGCTGCTCACCTGCCCCGCAGAATGTGGCCAAGGGAGAGTGGCAGCGCATCGAGCCCGTGGGCAGGGCGCCTCTGGGGCGGGACCACCACAGCGCGGTCTTCTTCAACGGGTCGATGTTTGTGTTTGGTGAGTGCATGAGTGTGAGAAAGGTTCAGAGCCGGTGATTTAAGCGGTCACAGTTTGTTTGGAACCGAGTCGCAGCTGCTACGGACCGGGCACCACAGCGCTGCCCTTTTCATCCGCAACATGTGTTGTGTGTGGCGAGCCGTGCTGCTGCCGGTTGAGGGCGCCTCCCGTTGCAGCCAGACCAGGCCTGCCGGGCTTTGCTGAGGCAGCAAGACGAGCGGAAGCCTGCTCCGGGGCTGATGTTCCCGTCACATGAAGCAACGTCCCTTCATGTGCTGTGCAGGAGGCAGCAGCGCAGGCGCTGTCTCCTTCCCTTTCCGGCTACACCAGCCACCCATTTCTGTGCCCTCAGCGCGTGTTCTCCCTTCCT
>RRZL01000005.1:151218-179812 GCA_006782975.1 Chlorella sp. Dachan
GAGTGGGTGCAATGCAGTGCCAGCCTGTCGAGCCGCTGCGGCAGCCCGCCTGGCACTCGGAATGGGTGCCGTGGCACTGGCAAGTCCAGCTGCTGCAGGCTGGGCGGGAAGGTTCCCGGCAAGAAGGGCGGCAGGGAGGCGCCGCCGCCGTCGGGCAGGCTGCGCGGCGCAATGTGCAGGCGCCGCAGCGCGGTCCATCCCAGCAGCTGCCCCGCCGCCACTGCCTGCAGGGGCACGCCGTGCAGCGCCTCCAGGCTGGTGCCGCTGCGCTGTCGAAACGCTGCGTTGCACAGCGCGCGGCCGGTGTGCGTCAGGAAGGCGGCTTCGCTGGCCGCTGGGTCCTTGGGCAGCTGCGCCGGCAGCGTCAGCTCACGGATGGGGACAGTCTCCAGGTGCGCCTCGTTCCAGCTGGCCAGGCGCACGCTGAACGCGGCCTGCGGATGTGAGTTGAATGGGGAGGGAGAGATGTGCAGGTGAGGGAAGGAGGCTAGGGAGGGAAACGACGTGCCACGGCTTGGCCGCCAGATGCATGACAGCACCCAACTCGCTGCTGGGGACAACACGTATTAGGCGCTCGAAACCATGCCTACACATAGCGAACACAGTACGCAGGCTCACCTCCTCAAGCGCCACCCGTCGCCAGCTGCGACAAGGGCTGAGGGCCGCCATTGCCCGGCTCGCATCACGCAGGGTGCAGGGGCCGTGTGCGTGCACGTGTGCTAGTAAAGAGCGACAGACGAGGGCCAGCAGCTCTGGCGGGAGGGAGGCCCAGTCGGCCTGCTGAGTTGGGTCGCTCTGCAGGGCAGAAGGAAGAGGTCAGGAGTGAGCGGCGTGCAGGCGGCGGCCGGCGGCGGCGGCGGCAGCAGCGGCGGCAGGTTTAGATGGGACGGCAGCCGGCGATCGGCTGCCAGGGCACTCATCACATCCATGTGCACGCCGGGAAAGGGCCGAAAGCCGCCAAAGGAGCCGGGGCGCTCGCGCCCGCTTCAGGACGCTCACCTCTGCGCTTGCAAGGACCATCATAGCGTAGCGGTAGTTACGCGCTGCCACGGCTCAACGGTGGCTTTGAGCCCTAGCAACGCGGTACCGCTTGGCTGCCGCGCAGCACCCACAACTACTTGGGCAGCTGCTGTGGCTCGCAGGCGGTCAGGACGCCTGAACGAAGGACACAGAACTCGCCAGGGCGACGGAGGGCACCAAAGGCCCAGCGGCGGCGGGGGCCGTCGGTCTGCACTGGCCCGCTCGAAAGATGCTCCCCCAACGGCTGAAAGGGGGCCGCTGCAACGGACTGGTTGATGGCTTGTGTTGCACAGCAAAATATCACATCATTGCATCAAAAGAATAGGGTCGTCTCAAGGCAGCACGGCAGGAGACTGTGCAGAGTCCGGCGTTCGTTCAAAGGCAGTGCTGCAGCAGTTGGCTCGGTTGGTGTGCAGCTCAATGTTTGTATTCATGATGAAGCGTTAAATGAACTCGTCTCCGCCTTCAGGACCAGGTCCAGGGCCACTTCTGCGCCCCCCGCCACACAAAGCTGCGCCCGTCGGCTGTCGGCGGGTGCCGCGCCTTTGCTGCCGCTGCCGCCTTGTACTCGGCGCTGGGTGGGCTGCGGGAGGGAGGGTGAGACAAGCGGCGGCGGTCAGAGCACCCGCAGCAACCAGATGCAGCACAACACGCATGCAAAATCGGCGCACGCATCAGAACTGAGCTCCCGCTGTGTCCACTTGCCAGAGACATGCCAGTTGGAGCTACCACATTTAAATCATCTGCAGCACGCACCTGAAGAACGGCACGCCCTTGGCCAGCAGCAGCACCGCGTGCCAGTAGATCCAGACCGCCACCCGCTGCGACTGGAAGCCGTACCTGCGTGGGCAGGCAGGGATGGGGATTGGCGGCAGCAGGGTGGGTGCGCTGGCGTTGTGAGCGAGGCCGAGCGGCGACATCCCCAGCTGGCTTTGCGCAATAGGTGCGAGCGGTGTTGCCTGTGGAACGTGGCACCAGCAAGAGCGATAGCAAGAACACGAGCACGCACAGCCCGCAGCCCCGTTGCCATGACGCAACACACCCCGCGCACCGCCACAGCGTGCGCAGGCTGGCCGTCTCGTTGGGCAGGTGCGGCTGGGAGGAGGGGCGCGCATCAAAGGTGGCCAGGAAGTAGTCGCCATGCTCTGCAGTTCACAACAGGCAAGTCGAGTTAAGGCTTGGTGGAAGGAAGAAGTGCCTGCGATTCGGCTGGGTGGAGGGCCGAGCGTCGAAGGTGGCCAAGAAGCACTCGCCATGCTGTGTGATGCGCACGCGGCCAAGGTTGCTGCAGCCAGGCTGCTGCAGGTGTGGTGCACGGCCCCGGTATCATGGACGCCAGCCTGCTTGCTGAGCAGCAAGCACACACACCTGGGTGGCTGCATCCGACAGACAGGAACAGCCGCTCTCCCGGCTCTGTGGCCCGCAGCTGCCTGCAGCAGGGCGTGTGTGCACCAGCAGCGCAAACATTGGGCAGGTGTAGAACGCACAAGAGGCTAACGGATACCGTCAGTTTCACTCCCCCAGCCTGCCACGCCCGCAGCTGGCTAGAGCGTCAGCCGGCAGGCAGGCCGCGGTCCGAGGAAGGGAGGGCAGTGGGCAGCTGCTCCTGGACCCAACTGATGTGACTGTATGCTGTGCAAAGCCGTACAAGCCAACTTACAAGCCAATCATACATGCCAAGCCAGCAGGTGCGCTCACCAGGTAGCCTTCATATCCATGAGCGGCGACACATGCAGCGCTTTAGGCACGGCCTCGCCCCCGGGCCTGCTGGGTGGGAGGTTAGTAGGGCAGAGTCAGTTGATGCATGGGGCGGTGGCTCGCTGCACGAGGCCAGCAGCATGCCTACAGGCTCCACGACGCGACACATGCGGAGCAGTCGCGGAGGCGGTGGGCCCACACCACATCCCTGCTTGCAACTGCCCAAGCTTAAGTAGGACACGCGGAGAGGATGCGCCATCATCGGCATCAGCTGGAATCACCTGAAGCAAAAGGTGACCCGCTCGCCCCACGGCGTGTTGGTCACTTCTGCGATGCAGCGCTCCAGTGTGCTGCCATCTGCCGAGTAGCAGTAGTCTGCACAGGGGCAGGGGGGTGCGCAAGCAGCGGCAGCCGCGATTGAGCACACAGCGCGCAAGGCGTGCAGGGCGGCGCACGCATGGCTGCATGGGAATGCACGCCACCGGCGGTGAAGCGCACAGCCGTGCTGTGCACATTACAATGCATCTGCACTCACACACTGAGATGGGGTTCATGCTGTAGCCAGCTGCCGGCGGGTGCGTCAGCAGGCGCACAGGGCCTGCATGGGGGCAGCACCGGGAACCCGCCAGAGGGACAGGCAATGCGTTGGGAGGGCCCGTGTGCAGCAGGGCGCTTTGCCAAGTGCGAGCTTGCCGCACAGGACCATCTCAGCAGCTTATCGCAACAGCTCATTCCGTTGGCTCGCCCAGGAATGCAGGCAAGGAAGCCAGGTTCCGCGGCGGGCGGCGGTTCACCGCCCAGGCGCACCGCTGGTGCCCGCCAGCAGCCGCGCCTCGCTGGCGCTCATGTTGTCGCCCTGGGATCGCTTCCACCAGCTGGGGGCATTGTCCAGGTCGACCACCGCCATGCGCACTTGGTAGCTGGGGGCAGGAGGAGGGTGGGGGCATTGGAGGAGGGAGACGCGTGTGAAGTATCAATCATCCCATCAGCAGCGTACCGCACAAAGAGACTGAGGGTGCAGGCATGCCCGCGCGGACCCATCTCAATGCACCGCCACACGGCTGGATGATAGGGGCGCAAGACGCAGCCGCTCGCAGGCTCGGCAGCGGAACATGGCAGGCCGCGAACGGCCATCAGCATCCGCCTCACGTGAACTTGTGCTCCTTGGGCTGCTTGCGCGAGTGCATCACTGTGCCCTGCACCAAGCATAGCAGCCGCCGGATGAATGTGATGAGCAATGCCAGGCAGCCTCCACAACAGTTGGGCCTGCCTCGCAGCACCTCGTGCTTGCCAGGCATTGAAAGTTCCACAGATCAGCGCACCTCGTAAAACACGGCGGAGCCGTCGCAGCGGCCGTCGCAGCCGGGCAGCACCGTGCGCAGCACGGCACTCAGCAGCGCGATGGGCAGGTACCAAAACGCGCTCCATGTCGCGCTGAGCGCCGTGGACAGCAGGCTGCCCGCCTGTGCCAGCAGGACGACGCCTGCGGGCAGCTGCATCGCTGCCGGCCTGCGGCAGTGGGAAGGGGGTCGCAGCAAGGGCTTGGCGGGGCGGCGGTGGGCCTGGGGAGCCAACTCGGCGAGTGGACGCCGATCCCAGGAGCTTCTGGGACCATGCTGCAGCAAATTGGGCAGCCTCCGGGCGCCGTGCAGGCGACAGCGGAGCAAAGCACCCGCAGAAAGCACCCAACAAGCGGCGCTTGCCTGTTCCCCAACTTTCAGTGCAATGAGACGGGGTGTGCTGGTATGCTGGCAGAGCTCAGTGCGCGCCAAGACCGCCCGCCAGGCCGCCCCGCTCTGGTGCAGCGGCTGTGAGGCCTTGCAGGCGTGTTGATGGTAGTGAGAGCGCCGTGATTGCGTTTGCCGGAGCGCCAGGGTGCGTGCGCTCATCTCCAGCCACTGCAGGGGCATGGCGCAGCGGCGCCGCCGCGTGACGCTGATGCACGACCCGCCTGCTGCCGCTCATCCCGCAGCCCAGCCGTGCAGCCTTCTGCCCAACAGCGGCGCTCAGCACACTTCAAATCTGAAACGCACAGTCGTAACAGCTTCCTTCTGCTCAATGCACATGGCCACCTTGCCATGCAGAGCAGGACGCTCTCCGTAAACCAGCGGTGGGAGTGAGGACGGTGCAGGAGGGCAGGCAGCAGGGGAAGGGAGAGGAATAGCAGGGAGGAAAACAAAGCATGAAGCAGAGGAGAGCAGGAAACAAGCCGGACAGCAGGGTAAGCTATGCTAGGCGGCGCTGCGTGGCTGCCCAGTGGAGTGCGCTGCGCCGCGCCGCGCCGCGTTGGCNCCGCGCCGCGTTGGCCGCGCGGCGCTCGGCGGCTGCGGCGAAAAACAGGCGGCGCGCCCACCGGGCCGGAAGGTACTCCCGAGCAAAATCCTTGAAGAACATGAATAGGAAGAGTGTCACAGGCCATCCGGCTATCAAGGTGAGCGTGCTGGCCAGCTGGGTGAGGAAGGGGAAGTGTGGCTGGCAGCCTCAACGGCACATGCGGCACTGCTCAGCGCTATGCAAGCAATGACGCCAAACACAATGATGTTCAAACGCAGCCCCAGGCGCATGCCCAGCTGGCACTCCGTGCGCAGCTCCGCCATTAGCGTGTGCGTGATCGTGGGCGCCTGCTTGGCTGCTGCCCGCTGCACAGGCAGGCAGGAGCGGGAGGGTGGGGAGGTGAGCGGTATTCCGGCAGCTGGAGGGTTGCAGACAGTCCCTCTGCATGGGCGCAGGGCAGGTAATGCATTCAGCTGAACATGCATACGTGGAGACAACGTGGCGGAACAAACAAACCATTGAGCGATGGCCTGCTCACCCGCACGTGGCGGCACTCCTGCTCCAGACGGCGCACGCAGTTGGAGGTTTCCCAGTCGGCATATGCCTGCCCAACTGATGGTGCCAGCCGCGGCAGCCCTGCCACAGCTGCGCCCAGGCCCAGGCCGCCAACAGCTACACAGCTGACGATGAGGGCCGGCTTCAGCCGCGCGATCACGTACCGCTTCAGCTGTCCAATCAGGCCCAGCTTGAGCGGCTCCTCGTCTGCTGCCTGGTCTGCCACCGGCTCCTCGTCTGCTGCCGGCTCTGCCGCCGGCTCAGCGGGTGCGGGGCCCTCCTTGCTGCCACTGCCACCGCTGTTCGCCACTACGGCACTGCGCTTGCCGCTGCCCAAGTGCGGCGCCTCAGCGGGCAGCCAGCCGAATGCAGGAGCCCGAGCTGCTGCTGCTGCGTGGGGGCGCGGCGCCGTGGGGTTCCGCACATTGGTGCCAGGGGCGGCCATGCTGCGTGCCGGCGCGCTTGACAGGATGGCGCTGGCCATGGCGGCCACGGCTGCACAGCATGGCGGGCAGGAGCGCTGACGAGGTGAGTGAGACGTGAGGCATGAGGGGAGGGCAGCGGATTACACGAGCATCGGCTGGCGGCTGGCGGCGGCTGCTCAGCGGGCCGACGGTGCCGCTGGCGCTCAGGCTGCACGCAGGCGGGCCGCACGCCCTCGCCTCGCCTTGGACACAGCTGCCTTGGGAGCTGAAGCCTGCAGGCATGCCCAGGGCAGGCCAGGAGGCTCACCTCACCAGCTGGGAGGCAGTCCGGCCGGATGGAGGGCCAGCAGGGGCCGTGGGTAGCACCGTCTGCTGATCCAGAACTGGGAGAACAGCTGGGACGATGGGCAGGGGCACTGGAGGCATGGGTTGGCACCCCCGATCCGGCGGCGGCAGCGCTCGCAGCACGAGGGGCGCCGCCAAGGCAATTCTAGGCCCCTGGCGTTGCCCCTGACTGCTCCACGACTGGCAGGTCTCTGCCCCGGGCCGATCAGACATTACTTGGGGCCTCCACACGCCCCACAGGCGATATGGCCACTGCGCTCGTCGCCCACCTGGGCTTCCGCCCGGCCCTGGCGCCGCCCGGTCGCTCTCCCGGGTTCGCAGGTTCGTGTCGGCACCCGCCAGCGGCGTTTGCGCTGCCCAGCAAGGCTGCCTCCCCAAACTCTCTCTCCTGCTCAGTGCTAGAGCCGCCACGCGCGCCCCTTCCAACTGTGCAGTCCACCAGCCGCCCGGCCACCTGCAAGGCGCGGCGCCGCAGCCTGTGCCCAGCACCAAGCCGTTCAGCCCAACGCGCACGGCTATCAAACTGATACTGTTCGCGGCAGTGGGCGGCTTCATTGTGCAGCCTCCATTGCCCTACTGGGTCATCTTGGGCCAGCTCGTCTGTGCCACCCTGATGTACGGTGAGTGTGCGGATGGTGTGAGTGCGAATGGTGCGAGAATACTGTGATTGTGCAGATGGGATGACTGGCAGAGTGTGCGGGATCGGCGGGTAGTCAACCGGCGGGCGCTTGCTGCTGACGCAGATGGTGTGTGCGCGCCCCAGCCAACCATGCCGTGCCTCCCCCCCCGGCCTGCAGCTTCCATGAACCCTCGAGACCTGTGACGCGGGAGCGCAGGTGACCAGCTGCCGGCAGCTCAGCAGAGCAATGTGGGCATATGGTGTTGTGCTTTGCTGGGGCCCAAGGCGCTGCCACAACCTGCCCGCGAATCAGCTGTGTGCGTCTTCTCATTCAGCCCTGTGTCCGCTCGCTCACCCACCCTTTCTTGTTGGCTGCCAATCCGCCTGGCTTGCACCCATGCAGTGCACTCACGGGCGCCCGCGTCTGGATTGCGCCGCCACCCCAGGGCCGGCTCAGCAATTTATGCTCAGTAACAACTCAGCAACGACATTCAGCGACGGCTCGGCGCTGGGGCCACGCCTGGGCCTGCGGCACAACGTGAGCGCTGCCGCCGATGCCAGGGGGCGCTGCCACCTGTCTCAAGCCGCCCCTACACTTTTCATCTTCCCCCTGCTCTGCAGCCTGTACATTACGTGTATGCCACACTGCCCAGCTCTACAGCCAATGCACTGCTCATGAGTTTTGCACGCGCCATTCCATTCGACTCGGTTTGTCGGTACCTGTTATTTATTCGGTTCCTACCCCTGCTGCACCGCGCCACATCAGATTGCCTCACAGTGCACTGGCTGTGTTAAATAGAAACGCGGATGATAATTCAAGCTGTTGATTGTGCGGTCCGCAAGTGGCCCAGTGTGTGGGAGCCTGCCAGGCAACACTTCCAGGAACGCTGGATGGAGCGGCGGGCGGCTGCAAGGTGGCTGCCTGGCTGCCACGGCTCAGCACCTGCTTCAACCACGAATCCCAGGGTCACAGCAAGGAGCATCACGCCCCCAACCTACCCCTTTAAAGACACTAAACATCAGGCAGGTGCAACAGACATGCAGCAACCGAGCATCAAACGGGCAGCAGCACAGCGTTGGGGAGAAGCTCCTCGCCAGCCATCAGTGCGGCCCACCTCACTGGGCTGAACAAGATCAACCTGTGCTGTGCGCTCATGAGTTGCCGCCCGGGAACGGCGGCCGCCAGCTGATGGTGCAAGGCCCGGGCGATGCGCTCTGTACCTGTGGTGCTGCAGAGTGTGGCTGCTGCCTTGCCGCCCAACCAGCCGCCCAACCAGCCGCAGGGCCAGCTGCCAGGTGCGGCGGCGCCGCAGCCTGCACCCAGCGCCAAACCGGCCAGCACAAAGCGCTTTCTTTCTGATACTGGGGGCTTCATTCTGCAGGCTCTTTTGTCCCGCTGGCTCAGCTTGGGCATCTTTCCTCTGCGGCGCCTTGCTCAGGCTCAACGTGTTGTGAGTGTGCGGTTGGGATGGCCGGCAAACATGCAAAACTGTTTACAGGCAGCCTTCCATTGTGTCACTATACACTGGTCACTGCACCCGGTCACAGCAAGGCCGCCGTCGGCGGTGCGCCGGCGCAATACGTGAGCGGCCCGCCTGTGAACGCCAGCAAGGCGCTGTGCTGGCTGATGCAGTCTCGCAGCAGCGCACCCAGCTCCAGCCCGTGCTCCCGCTGCATGTACTCCACAGATGCCTGCACCGGGCGGCAGTGGGGCAGCTTGCTGGGGGATGTGCAAGGGCCGCCGCCGCCGTTGCCGCAGCTGTGCTGGACCACGATCCGTTGCGGCAGTGCAGGGCGCCTGCCTGCACCCAGCACTTCGACCCAACAGCGTCCGCCCTACCCACCGCCACAGCATCCTCACCTGCCAGAACTGTGACGCACACAGGCAGGTTGAGAAGGGTGCAGACGATGACAGCCGCGTGGACACATGCATCTGCGTAGGAGCCACCGCAACGAGCTGAGGTCATGGACCACACCAGCTGCCTGCGATGAGCTGTGCAACTGTGCCGGCTCCAGCCCACCACAGGCGATCCCAATCTGGTGGTCACAGGCGATCCCAATCGGCGAACCTACCACGGCACAGCAGTCTGCAGAGGCGCCGCCGGCACAGGCATCCAGGAAGGGAGGCCACAGCGCAAACTGGCAGGACCGCTCTGCATGGCAGGGGAGCCAGGGCAATGCTCACGGGTGTGGGGCTGCCACTGAAACACCAGACCGAACTTGTGTGCTGTACATGTGCCAAGGCACCTGCACCGCCCTCACCCGGGTTAAATGCGTCCACAGAAGGTATCGAGCTGCGGTTGTGCACGGGGGCCACCGGCCAGCTGCCCTCCTCTCCCGCTGCCGGCTCGCCACAATCGCCTGGGGATGGAGGCAAGCGCTGGGGCCAAGTTCAGAGGTGGGACAGAAGCACACCAACTACCGGTCCAACAAAATGCCCACATCAATATCACCATCTGCTGTACATGGACAGGGGCACAGCAGCTGCCAGCATGCCCAGCAGCCCTCCCAATAGCAGAAAGGAAGACTGCCCGAGAGGTGCCCACATACCCACCGGGGTCATTCCCCTCCGTCGCGCCCTGCCGCTGTCCTGCGTCGCCAGGATATGTCCACCAGTCGCTGCAGCGCCCGCCGCCCCGGTTCTTGTCCCAGTCGTTCCAGCTGCAGGGGTGGCAGGGTGAGGGGCCTAGGGCTTTGTGGTACAAGGTGGTAACTGCGGCTGACTGCGGGAGCGAGCTGGAAGTGCGGACGACCCGGGCCCCACAGAAACGTCCCTGCAGAAACACCAACTGCAGCAGGCACAGCACACATCGCCCACTTGCCTGAAGCTGCCATCTGGGTGCAAATCCAGCACAAAGTAATTCTGAGGTGAGTAGCGCACAGCAGGCAGCGTGCGGGTGGGGAAGGGGTAGGTGGCCCCCCAGTCCAAGCCCTGCGATGGTTGGCGAACAAAGAACGATGCACTGCCTGATGGTTCCAAGCGCCCAAGCGGGGGTTCGCTGGCAAACACACCAGCTGCCACCGTTCCCAGGCTGCACCCCCAAGTCACTTCCCCGTCTTAGCCACCGCTGAGCTGGCAGGCGGGAAAGTGGCCCTCGTTGATGTGCCCCATGAACCCCAGAGCTGCGGCGGCCCTGCGCCTGCTGCCCCACCTTACCAGCCGCTGCGCCCGCCCTGCTGCTGTATGCTTTTCATCGGGCATCAACATGAGCCCTACCGCACCTTGTGGAAGTGCCCGGTGAGCAGCAGGCGGACGTTGGGGTGGCTCTCCAGCACCGACCGCAGGTCTGACCAGCGCTCCGAGGTGTTGACCTCGTTAAGAATGGCCGTTGACAGCGGGTGGTGCGTCTGGGGGTAGGAAGGGGAGGCAGGGGAGGGCAGGAGGACCGGCTGGGCGATGCAGGCGGGTGGGGTTGTCACGAGCCAGCTGGTGCGCGTCTGTGCCTTTGTACAGCAGCTGCTGTGTGCCTGTGTGCCTGCCTCGATTACGCAGACTGGCACAAAGCCACTGAGCGCACCATGACCAGCGTGTGCCGCCCCTCGGACAGCTCCCTGTCGAGCCACCGCAGCTGCGCCTCTCCATAAGAGCTCAGCCTGATACACACAGGGCAGCAGGGCGGGCAGGCATGGCAGTGGCATGGCATGGGCGCACCGCGCGGGGGGCTGCCACTGGGCACTGTCGAGCACCGAGGAGGCATGCTACCTACTGCTGCAGGCAAGGTTACGACCTACCGCTGCAGCATGGTTTTTGTTGCCACCGCTCACCGGGCGGGCTGAGCAGCCCCAACACACAACAGTCACACTGCCACCGGCCCCTTGCCACCGCCCCAGGACCGACCGCCCTGCTCACGTTGACTGGCAGCGTGGGCTGCCTGCGTCCCAGGTGGCGCCATACATTGAGTTGAGCGCCACAACCTTCCAGTGCTGGCCCACGTTCCGGCTCGCGTAAGGCTGCAGGGGCAGGGCGGGTGTGGGCCGGCCCGTAAGCAGCATGCAAGTGCAGTCGTTATGGAGCAGCGCCATCAGCTCCAACCAGTAGGCTTGGGCAACCAGTGCCGCACCAACCTGCTTTGGAAGCTCAGCGCTTCGCATTTGGCGGCAAGGAAGCCTGATGTGAGATTCAGAGCTCCGCACCTTGGCGTCAAAGAAGCGCTGATAGACTAGGGCCACCAGCGACTTGCTAGGAGAGGCCTGCTCGTCCCCACACGACACCAGGTTGTCGTGGTTGCCCTGCAGGGGTCGTGATGCTAGCCATGCAGTTTGCAGGGCCTCATGCGCGACATGCGAGCCAAAGCATGTCTGGGAATCCGCAGTGCTCCCGCATCGCCTCCCGCGCCTGCTCTCGCGCGTGTGCAGGCCTCCCAGCCCACCCATCCACGCACCCAGACGTACAGCCGCGGCATCTGCAGCTGGCCGAGCAGCGCCGCAGCAATCTTGTAGCCGTTGACCTGCGGCAACACCGGGGGCAACAGCACACTGGGCAAACCATTCAGCAACCAACCGATCAAGCAGCGCCCAGCAGCACTGCCATGCCAGCAGCTGTGAGAGCAGGGGGCATGGGCAAGGCGGTTGAGCAGGCGCCTACCGGTTCAGCCAGCAGGCGCCTCAGGCCTGTTGCATTCAAGCCCAGCTGCTGCAAGTGCTCTAGCCCGTTGTGAACCACATCGCCGCCAAACAAGGCCAGCTGTGGCGGCAAGGGCAGACGATTTGAGTTGAGCAATGCAACCGCATGGAAGTTGAGCAATGCAACAGCATGGCATGCACGCCGTGAATGACAGTGAGTTTGCGCGCCACGATCACCAACCAGCGCGCTGTTCAGCAGCGGCGCAGCAGTGCCTGGAGGCGGCTGCCGGGCACGTTTGGGCGCACCTGCGGGGGCGGCCGCACCGCGTTGATGGCTGCCACGGCTCGGTACAGCCGCTGCTGGGTCCTGGTGATAGAGGCGTTGTCCAGCTCTCCGTTCTCGCCGCCTGGGAGGATAGGCGGAGAGTTGTAGGATGCAGAAAGAGGCACCTGGTGCAACCAGTGTGGCGGAGCACTTTGCTGCAGCCGCACCTAGGGGGTACTCGGGCCCAGCCACGTGCGTGTCGGACAGGAGCGCAATGCGCACGGTGCCATCCAGCTGCTGCCGCGTGCCGGTCGCACGTCTGGAGTACAGGCTGCAGGCTGCGAGCAGCGCCGCTGCGGCGAGGGCGGCCAGAACTAGCTTGGGTGCAGAGCTGCCGCCGCGGCCGGCGGCGGTGGCGGCGGCGCCGGCGGTGCCAGTGACAGGGGGCGACAGTGACGTGGGCATCATGCCTGTTGATTACCGCAGCTCATCGACACATGGGGAGCCCGGTTGGGGCAGGGGCGAAACTGGGGTTTGGCTAGCGACGTGCTGGGGTGCTCGGCAGCGCTGCAGAACGACGGCGATATTATGAGAAGTCGATGCTAAATGTTCGCCTTTCGGCTTGGGTGCTCGGCTTGGTCGTCGACGTGTCGCTCCCATGCATGGCCATGGTGAGCTCAGTTTGGTTGGGGCGGCCCCAGATCGGTCGAGGATCAATTCGAAAATTTCTGGAGAACCTCCTGGTCCAGCTCCATTCACCATTCACCGCAAGCGGGAGGGATGGCTCGCCCTCACCGGGCCTCGCCAGGCCTGGTGGTGGCCGCCCTCGTGTTGGCAGGTGCGCCACAACCGCGATACTGGCATGGCAACGTCGCCTCACGCCCCTCTGGCCCAAACCCGCTGCCGCCCACCGCCGCCGCGGCCGCCGCCTCCCCCTTGCAGGCTGCCTGGCCGGCTCCGCAGCTGGCGATGTGCTGACATTTGGCAACAGCACACGAGCCTGGTGAGTTCCCGTCACAGGCTACGCGAACTTTCCTGCGCGGATAAGCGCTGCAGGGTGTGCAGTGACGCGCTTGTGCCCTTGAAACGTGACCCACCACCATCCTGCCGACCGCAGGATGGAACTTGTTTCATGGCGGCCGCGCGCCTATGTGCTGCACGGTGAGGATCCCATGGCAGACACCCCCGCAAGAATCTTGGGCACAACCCCGGTGGTTCTATCGCGCTGCTGACTGCCCTCTCAGGCTCAGTTGCCCTCCCCTGCTGCCTCTCCGCCCTTCAGGCTTCCTATCCGATGAGGAGTGAGTGGGAGGCAGCGCACACTCATCCAGGCTGGCCAACCAGCCGGCTCTGCAGCTCGCGCAGAGCAGCAGTTGTGGCGACAGCAGCCGCCTCTGCCGTGGTGGCGGCACAAGCACCCTGGTTGCCCAGAAGATGGCGTTGGTGCTGCGCTGCTGGGTGCTGCCCTGCTCTGCTGTTGTGGCGAGCACAGGCCGCAGTACTCAAAGCATGCCATGCCGTTCCTGCTGTGCCGCAGGTGCGACCATCTGGTGAAGGCGGCACAGCCCAGCCTGGCGCGCAGCCTGGTGGTGGCAGCAAACGGCACGGGAGTGCTCGACAGTGTGCGGACGAGGTGTGTGCTCAGAAGCAAGGGGAGCAGAGCGATGTGCTGTTAGTGCAGGCTGCCGCGGCCAGACCAGTGGGTATGAGGCTGTTGCCACTTGCTGGGCGGCCCAGGCACAATGCAGGTGACAGCTCTCGCGGCCACAGCCAGCGTGCCTGCAACGTGCCTCCCTCCTGCCTCCGCCCGGTAACATGCAGCTCCGGCACCTTTCTGCCAAAGGCGCTGGACAGCATTGTGTCGCGCATCGAGGCCCGGGTGTCGGCTGCCACCCACCTGCCGGTGTCGCACGCTGAGAACCTGCAGATCCTGCGGTGGGTGGGTGAGGGTGGGTGGGGGCCTGAGGGCTGCTGCCTGCTGCGGTGGGTGGGGGCCTGAGGGCTGCTGCCTGCTGCGTTGGGTGGGTGGCAGGGCCCGTGAGGGCTGTTGCCTGCTGCGGGGTAGGTGCACCAGTGCTCCGCTTGCTGCTGGCTGCACTGCTGCCATGCCGCCCCTGGTCGTGTGGCTGGGTGCCTTGCAGGTGCTCACGCACTCCCCCGCTGCACAGGAACTCACACGCTTCCCCTCTGCTGACTCGGTTGTGTTTGCTGCCCACTCTTTCCAAAGGTACGAGCTGGGGCAGGAGTACCGAGCTCACTGGGACACGATTGGTGCGCTCACGGTGCTTTTTGTGTGCTTGTGCTGAGGAGGGGGCAGCCTGCTGCACGTGCGGGTGCGCAGCGGCTGCTGCCGTTGGAGGCGACAAACTGTGCACCGCAGCTCCGCCCAACGCCGGTGCACCCGCTCGCTCCTGACGCCGACTGCCGGCACCTGACGCCGACTGCCGGCACCTGCACCGCTGACCTGCAGAGAGCTGTGCCCAGGCATGCAGTGCACGGGCATTCCAGAGCCAGCCCGATGCCTCATGCAGCTCGTTGCAACCCCTGAACCTGCAGAGGTGTCCCCAGAGGTGCAGAAGACCGGCATGTTCCAGAACCAGCGCAGCCTCACCCTGCTCATGTGTGAGCCGAGCTGTGTGGCACAATGTTGCGGTGCTGGGAGGGAGTGTCTTTTGGGGGGGGCTGGGCTGCATGCCGCTGCTCCCTGCTCATGCGGTGTAGCACCCCATGGCAGGGCAGGTGTGGTAATCCAGGAGTTGGCTGGTCCTGTCTCAGCAACATTGGCACCGTGGCTGCAGGGCACGGCGACGCGCCTGGTTGTGGCAGCGCGCCGGGCTGTGCCGAGGCCCCAGGCATCGACTCCCACCATACACAAATGCATGGCCTGCCGTGCCTTCCCAACTGCGTGCAGGTCTCAGTTTTGAGTTGATATTGTCCTTGCACTTTTTCTGGTGCTGCAGACCTGGCAGATGTGGAAGAAGGAGGCGAAACCGGCTTTCCCGCTGGCAGGTGGCTGGACGAGGAGGCGCAGAGGCAGCCGCCCTACACAGGTGCGCCGGGCAGGAGCCTTGCTTTCATTGCCTTGGGCTGGGTTTGTTGCTGACCAGGCGGCACACAAGCAGCCGCCCTGCTCAGGTGCGCTGGGCAGCCTGCCACTCAAGCTGGTCTGGAGCGCCCAAGGAAGGGTGGCAGGAGGCTCTGCCCGGCTTGGGTTCCCAGGCGATGCCGCCATATGCTTGCTCACAGCAGGATGGTGAGGCTCACACCCGGTGACCATGCGAGTGTCTGGTCGCTGGCTCAAACAACCAATGCAGAGTGCGGCAGCAAGGGCGTGGCAGTCAAGCCGCGCAAGGGTGACGCGCTCCTCTTCCACAGCCTGCACATCGATGGTGGGTGGCGGGCCGTGGCATGGCGGGCGGTGTGCCGGCGTTTGACCTTGAGAGGCAGGGCTTGGAGGGTTAGTTGGGGATCGAACGAGATACTGAGTTGCATGGAGTCGCCGAAATATAGCTGGTTGATGGAATAGCAGACAGCAGCGGCGTGCCCGGCAGCTTGGCACTTGACACAGCAGCCTGCGAGGTGACTGCGCTTGCTTGCTTCTCCGCGCCCCGCTGCAAGCTGCCTCGCAGGCAAGCGCAAGGACGCGTTCAGCTACCACGCCGGCTGCCCAGTGGTGAAGGGAGTCAAGTACAGCGCGACCAGCTGGTGAGCGGTGGGGTGTTGAGTGTGCACTAACACGTGGAGTGGAGTGGGCGGGGAGGTGCAACGTGTGGCAGGATGCAGACATGCCTGCTGAGTGCCTGGAGTGCGCAGTTCTTGCTAAGGGTGGAGCTTCCTCAACACCGGCCAGCTGGACAAAGGTTGGTCCATGCTCCTATGTTGCTGCCGCCTCTGCCTGCTGCTGCAGGGCCCACATCGAGCCATTCTATGCAACCGGGGCGGCGGCGGCGGCCCCGCAGCTGCCCGGCGTGTGCCGTGACAACCACGCGTCGTGCCCGCATTGGGCAAGCATCGGCGAGTGTGACAAAAATCCTGTCTACATGCGGGGAGACCAGAACGTGCGCGGCAACTGCCGCCTCAGCTGCAAGGTGGGCAGGTGGGGATGGGCGGGGGGTGCGAGCTTGCGCGCAGCCAGGGCCAGCCAGGCTGTTGCCGACACAGTCCAGCATCTGAAAATCAGTGGATTCCATCCACCTCCGTTCGCAGGTGTGCCGACCCTGCCAACCGGGGGACGTGCTGTGCGAGCGCGAGAATGCGCGAAGCCTGCCGCTCGCAGAGCGGGGAGGGGCGGCCGGCGGCGGTGCAGCGCAAGCGTGACCATTCTGATCTGTTCATTGACCCTGTTCATTTACTTGGTTCTGTGTCTATTCAGTCAAAATCTGCTGCCAACGGGTCTCTTGGGCCTCATGGCGCGCCTGATTGCTGCAGCGCGGCAGCTGCCGGGGCGACCTCGCCGTCGACGAGGCCGCACCAACTTCTCAACCACCCCGCCCCGCAGCCAAGCGCGGCAGCTTTACCAATGTGCCTGTGAATTTGGCGGAACACACATTGTGCCTGTGCCAGCATTGTCCTGCGCTGCTCGCGCGAGACGAGAGGGGCCCATCGCTCGCGCCTGGAGCCATGGCGCCATTGCCGACGGCGCAGCGCCCGTGTTGTTCAGGCAACATGAAGGACAGAGACCACGGATCCCGCAAGTGCGCGCCCTGGGCTTCTCCCGCTCGTACCTGCGCAGGCCCAGCTGCGCCGCGCAGCGCCGTGGTTGGGTTGGGAGCGCGCGTGCAAGCAGTTGCAAGCTGAAACTGAGCCATCTCCAGCTTCTCCTCGCGCAGGCCCGGTGGGCTGCTGCGAGCGGGCCTCTTGGCGCTTGCAGTCATCCTCCTGTATCTATTTTTGATCTCGGGGTGAGTCAGGGCGACTGATGGGCTTGCACCGCCGCCTGCCAACCCCGCCGGCGGCGCCCCGCTCTTTCCCGCCGCTGGTCTTTCGGGCCACCTGTTTGTAGCGCAGGCATCGGCTGTGCGCACCCACCTGCACTGAATACGCTGGCAATGGCCCACCATCAGTCGCCTAGCCCTCCGCACCGACACTCCTGCCGTGCGCATGCAGGCAAGGCCCTCCGGCGGTGAGCGGGCGGCCGTGGACGCTGCGCGTCAGCATCGGCGGTGATGCGGCAGCCATAGCACAGGCGGACGCAGCAGAGGGGCGGCAGCTGAATGTGCAGGACGCCGGCAAGCAGCAGCAGGGCATTGACAGCGGGGCTGTAGACAACCTGTCGCAGCCAGTCAGCCCACCAGCCACGTACCAGGAGGCGCTGGCGGCATGTGTGGACAAGCCAGACCTGGCCTGCCTCACAGCCGCCGCCAAGCTGCCGCTGGAGGAGGGGCAGTTCCGGTTCCCGCACGCCTTCATTGTGGGCTACCAGAAGTGCGCCACCACCTCGCTGTTTGCCACGCTGATCCACCACCCCCAAGTGCTCAGCGCCAAGATCAAGGTGAGGGGCAGAGCAGGAGCGGTTGAATGCATGCATTGATAACCACTGTGGGTGGCTGTTGTGCGATTGCAGTGCACTTGCAGCCACGTGCTGGTGCGTAGTTTTTGACGACGTGCGTCGCTGCTGGAAATGCCTGGCGCGGCTGCGCTGTTTGTTTGATGGTGGTGGCGTCGCGCTGCCGCACCACCCAGCAGCCACCAGCCCATGGCTGCATTTGATCCTCCGTACCTCTCAGGAGCCTGAGTTCTTCACAGACGGCTGCAACATGGAGCCGCTGGCCTGCCCAGCAGACAAGCAGCGGGAGTATGTGCTGGAGGTGCGCCCGCCTACTTGCTTGCTTGCTTGCTTGCGTGCGTGCTGGCCTGGACCTTGGCTGGCGCAAGGTTGGACGACCAGCAGCGAGCTGCTGCCGCTGCTGCCGCTGCTGCCCTACTGTGCACCACCGCAGTGCCACCAGTCCCGCCCCGCCGGCTGCCAATGCATTGTCCCAATGCATGGGCCCAGTCCCGAGAGAGAGCTGGTGGCTACTGCCGCGCTCACTGCAATGCAATGCAGACCATGAAGCTTGGGGAATACGTTAGCAGCGGCGGCACCAAGGCAGCCATCGAGGGATCCACGCACTACGGCCGCAACGGCGACCGCCTGGCAGCGGGGCTGGCAGAGGTGGGCAGCGGGGCTGGAAGGGAGCGTCTCGTGTGCATGCTTGCATGCATGCGCCTTGTGTGGGGGGAGAGCCGCGGTCGCATGCTGAGGGTGGAGCGGGCAAGCCAGGCGGAGGGGTCGTGCTGTTCACTGCTGCCCTGCTCACTGTTGTCCAACTGCCTTGTCGTGTGCAGGTGTTCCCCCACCTGAAGATCATCATCTCGCTGCGGGAGCCCATCAGGTGGCGGGCTAGGGTTTGGGTTTGCCCGGCGGTTGCATTTGCCTCCTGGCTGCCCTGCAGCTCAAGGCAGCCTGCCAAACCGCCCCACGCCTAACCAGCCGGTGCTCCCTGCCTGCCCCCGCTGCTACCTGGCTGCAGCCGGGCGCTGTCGATGCAGGCACACATGGCTGACGTGCACGAGGAGGGCTGCCTCACAGCGTAAGCTGCGGGCTGCCCAGCGCGGATGCTTGTTTGTGCCCAGCCGTGTTGCATCCGGTTACCTGCCATCGTCATGCCGCTTGCAAACCCAATACCGGAAGCCGTGCTGCCGACCAATATGTGCAACCCCCCAAACCCACCTGTCCACTTTCTGCAGCAAGGATTCGGACCCGGCTGAGTGTGCGCTTGCGGAGATGCCCGATTACTTCCCGCAGCTGCTGAGCTGGCTGGACGCCTTCCCATCCAAGCAGATCATGCTGCTGCAGGTACGGCTAGGTGGGCAGCAGGGCGCCCGTCTTGGTGCAGCGCCCATTTGGCTCACCGCTGCGACTCCTGGGGGCTGCCATGCTTTGCCAGTATCGGAAGCGAGGTTAAGCACTCGAGACATGTTTTGCTGGTGCTATCTGGTGCACAGGCTGCCGCACCAGGTGTGTCAGTGGATTACAATGCACGATCGCGTTGCCCTTTGTGCCCACCGGCAGTATGAGAACATGACGCAGCGTGACCAGATGGAGGATGTGGTTGCCGACGTGAAAACGTGAGGGGGCACTTGCAACTGCTTAGGGCACGTCTAGTGGGTGGGGATGCCGCTGTGCGAACGTTGCAGTTTGCCGAGCCTGCATGTAGTGCCAGTGGCGTGTGCTCGGTTGCTGGTGACCGTTGCAAACATGCTCATCGCAGGTAGGGTGCGTTATGTGCGGGCTGGCCACACATCTGAAGCCACCCAGGGCGCCGCCCGCTTGCAATCATCCGCGACCGCTTGCTACCCCCGGTGTACTGCAGGTTCCTTGGGCTGGAGCCGGGTGTGGGGCGCTCCGACATTCGGCGTGCCAACACTCGGGAGCAGCACCTGGAGGCCAAGGGGCAGCTGGCCAAGGGAGAGAAGGTGAGACGGGCTCTACACTGGATGGGGTTGCGAGAGCAGCACCTGGATGGAGGCCAAGGGCAGCTGGCCAAGGGTGAGACGGTGAGGCGGGCTCCCTGAGCATGGCAGGGATCCCGGTGTTATACACTGGATGGGTTGCGGGAGCAGCACCTGGAGGCCAAGGGGCAACCAATGCTGGTTTTTGAGTGCCTGCTGAGCATGCCTACTCGCAGGCTGGCGGATGGACGATGCAGCGCAAGCAGTATGAGCGGCTACTGGCGGCTGCTCGGCCGGATGCCCAGCGGTGCGTGCAGCCTGCCACGACGCTTGCCGGTGTGCTGCCGACTGTGTGTGTGTGCGCCAGCAAGCCATTTCGGCACATGGGGTTGCCTTTAGGTGGCTCTTGCCAGTCCCAAAGCCAGCTCCCAGCTGCTCATGTCGGCTTGCCGCGTCCGCCTGCAGACTTGCTGCCCTGCCGGAGCTTGCACGGGCTCTTGCAGTATGATGCCTACTTGCCAGCCTCCAACCTGTCGCACACTCCTCCTGCTGGTTCCCTTGTCATGGAGCAGGCTGGCCGAGCTGGCTGAGCTGCACGGGCTGATCCCCAGCCGCAAAAAGTGGATGGATGCGTGGGAGTCTGTCTGGCAGGTGGGGGCACGCGCTTCATGTATTGCATGCGCGTGCGGCTTCCTTCAATGATCCTTGCAACTCTCTTCTACCTATGAAGCAGCAATGCTGGTTGAACTGTGGGCAGCGCGTGCGCACCGCCGCCCCATGGCGACCGAGTCGCCGCCATCGCTCCGGCGTCCCAGCTGAGCCGTGCGCTCTCCCTCCTGCTCTCCTGGCGTGCAGGAAACCTTGGCTGGCTGCGACGCAACGACCGGCGAGTGTTACGTGGTGCCTAACAGCCCCCTGAGGACGTGATGTATGTCATAAATAATGCGCGCCCTGCGCACGTGGCGCTTCCCCTGTGCCCGTTGGCACACCCTTTTTTATTGACCAGACGGGACCGAGCGTTTTCAGCGTGGCCCACATGAGACAGACCTGTGGTCTCCCCGCAATTTTCGCTGACCATCCCTCACCCACTTAGACAAACCCAACTCGCATTAGCACAGTGCTCCGTGAGTCTTGTCCCCCTGCTGTCGAGACCTGCTCATATGCACCTCTAGCCCCTCAGGCAGCCTCCCTATTCTTGGTCCATGTCCTCGCACTGCTTGCAGCTGCCACTGCAGCTCAGATCCTTTGACACTTGTAACAGGGTCTGGTGAGGGTAGGACCAAGTGACAAAGCTAGTGCGTAACAGAAGAGGTTGGGTGAGCAGGACCTGCTCCCCTGGTACCTGGTACAAAGTTTGCCATGCATTGTCAGCAGCAGCGTGAGACGTGTCATGCATTTGCAACAACACGTCGCCCCTAGCTTCGCGCTCCAGGCCCCAGCAGCGGCCGGTCTGGAGAGGTGGGCCTACTCCCCAGGCCCAGCCCGGCCTCCTCCTCCTCTCCAGCGTCTGCTGGCAGCCCAAGCTCCGCCCCGTCCTCTGCTGCCATCGCTGCTCTCGCCGCCGCAAGCAGGCCTGCGTTGCTGCCGGCGGCGCCGCTGCCCTCCCCTCCCTCCCCAGCCTCGGCAGCCGCCATCAGCTCCCGATAGTCGATTGCGGTGACTGAGACCAGCGCTGCCACAAAGTAGGCTGCTGCGCCGACCAGCAGCAGGCTGCTGGCTATTGACATGCTGCAGCAGCGGGGCAGTGCGGTGAAGCGACAAAGTGATGTGCAAGCGGTGGGGCATGGGAAGGCAGTGCAGGCGGCAGCAGGGGTGCGCAGTTGGCGCAGACTGGGCAGTCTAGACGTGTCCTGCAAAAGGGACCCAAGCTGCATGCAGCCGGGGTCGTCACTTAACTTCACCAATCAAAGCATGGCAATCAACGAGCCAGAAAACTATGGCACGGCTTGCAACGCCACAGGCGCCCTGCCGGCCACCCACCTGAGCCGCCAGTTTTGGAGCCAGCCCTGCAGCGCTCCCAGCAGCGGCGGGCTGGGCACGTCCCCCAGCACGTGGATGGCCACAACTGACATGGACACAGCAAAGGGGCGCAGCGCGGGGGGCACGCCCCACATGCACACCGCGTTGCTGGGCGCCTGCGGGGTGGGTTGTTGGTGGGTGGTGGTGCGGTGGATGTGGCAAGGCACAGGGATGGGCCAGGCCAGTCGGATGCGTGAGCCGACACCCGGGCGCATGACCAGCAAACAAGCGGGAAGCCCTCTCCCAGGTGGCTACGTCGCTTGAACCGCTGCATTTGTATGCCCCAGGCGCTCAGCTCTCGCTGCGCCACTACAACTGCACACCCAGCAGCCCGCTGTCAACTCACCGCGCTGGCAAACATGGCCAGCTGCGCCGCCGCAAAGACAAGGGCAAACAGCCCAAAGCTGCCTGCCGCCCAAAAGGCTGCCACTGCCAGGCACGCCCCCGCGCCGACGCCGGCGGCACACAGCAGCAGCGCGTTGCGCATGCTGCTGCCGATGGCGTCTAGCAGGCTGCCGCCGGCCAGCGTGCCCAGCGTGCCTGCCGGACAGGTGAGCAGGACGCAGAGGACTGCGGGGTGAGCGGACGATTGTAGGTGCCGGCAAAGGCACACACATGCAGGCAGACACGAGTGGCAACAAGGCTACTTGCCATCAGCAAAGAATGTGTGCATCATAAATGGCCCCTCCACAGCAGCAACCGTGAGCCCCACTCGCACCCGTGAGCACTGTGATGGCTCCAAAAGTGATGTCTGCCCGCTCCGGTGCGATGGCAAACACGTCCCTGCCGGCCTTGGGCCCGTAGAAAGCAAAGGCGCCCAGCACCGCAGTGTAAGCTGTCATGCCCGCAACCGTCCAGATGTACACAGGGTGGCGCAGCAGCAGCGCCACGTCGCTGCCTATGGTTTTCGCTGCCGCACGCAGCCGGGCGAGCAACGCCGCCGGACGGGACGAGCCGTGCCCGCCGCTGCCGCTGCTGCCTGCAACACTGCCCCCGCTGCCACTGCTGCTGCTGCTGCTGCTGCCACGAAGGTTGATGGGCGGGGCTCTCAAGCAGAACACCACAAAGGGCAGCATGGCTGCGGCCTCAATTAGGAAGGCGGCTCGCCAGCCCAGCGCCCCGCCCACCAAGCCGCCAAATATGTAGCCCAGCGCATAACCTGCTCAAAGATGGAGGGATGAGGAGCCAGGGGTGTGGGCGGTGGGAGTGGCATGCGTGCTGGCAGCCGGGCGGGCATGGAGCACCGGCAATGCCGGGTTGCCCGGCATGGACCACACTCAGGAACACGGCCCAGATGCACAAGATGCCCAAGCAGGCCCGCTTCAAGCGCCAGCACCCACCCGTGGGGATGCAGCCAAAGAACACGCCCAGCCAGAGCGCCTTGCGGGCCGGCGGCGCGTTGTCGTCTGCAGGCAGCGACGGCCGGCAGGCACACATGAAACAGGGGCTAGCGGCTGAGTGCAATGCCCTCTGCCCCTGGCAGCAGCCTTGAACCAAGTGATGGCAGTGTTCTTGCGGCTGCCCGGCTGGGAAACAGCTGCACGCACCAATGAACGGGGCTGCCAGCGCCACAAAAGATGCCTCTCCCACGCCCACAGCCATGCGGCAGACCTGCAGGCGGGGTGGCGCTGAGAACGTGCAGCATCAGTGGCAGGCTGTGACTGCTCAGGGCAAGCATCAAGGTGATGCGCCCCGCTGCTCCCACAGAACGCCGGCCCGGCCTCACAACAACAGCCACCCTGGCCTCACCAGCAACACCCCAAAGCCCGGGGCCAGGCCGCACCCTGCGGCGGCTACCGTCCAGACCTGCAGGTTGGTTGGTGCGAGGCACGCATCCGACGTTGTTGCTGTGCATGCATCAAACTGGTTGTTTGTTGCCTCAGCGTTTTCAGCCTGTGTCACTCGTAACCTCCGCTTGCAGCGCACACAAGCGGCCCAAGCCGAGGCCTCACCGCCAGGCCGAGGCCGATGAGCCGGAAGGCGTTGTGGTGCTTGGAGGCCTCGGCAAACAAGGGGGAGGAGACCAGCAGCCCCACCATGAAGGCCGCCGGCAGCAGGCCGTCCTGCGGGGCGCGGCAGGGAAGCCAGGTTTCACAGACCGGCAAGCTGACCTGGGCCGGGCCACTTGTGTGCAGCCAGGGCACGGCCTGAAGGGCAATGCACGGTGCGTGAATGGACGCCGCGGCCAGCACGTGCCTGGAAGAGGGAGAGCCGGAAGTCGCCTTGGATGCCGGACGCAGGGCGCTCGGCGGTGGCGGATGCGCCGTTGACGCCGTTGGATGCGATCATGCCTGCAAGCAAAGGTGGGGTGGCGGCAGGTGGGCACCCCGCCAGCGAGGCAAGCTAAATCAGTGGACAGCACACTCCCGGCAGCAGGAGTGGCCCAACTTGCATGCATACGGTGCCCCCCCATTGATCCAGCCAGAGCAAGCGGCACGCACCTCGATCTAAGTAGATGAACAGGCACATCACACAGAACAGGGCCAGCAGGCGGCCCGGCGTGGCCCAAGGCGGGCTGCACAGAGCGCCGGAGGCAGGTGGGGAGTTTGCTCTGGTGCAGGCTGCGCCGCAAGCCAGCAGGCCACTGACAGAGTTTCTCACAATCAGTTATGTAGAATATGATCAAGAATATGATCAAATGGATGCACGGGCAGCATTGCTGCAGCACAGCAGCAGCAGCCCGAAGGCACGCACCCGGCAGCGGGCAAGCCCTTGGCAGCGGCGCCCCCGCCCAATGGCGGAGCCATTTGTGTCGGACTCTCAATCAGAGGGTTGATATTGCCTTAATCGACGCTGTGAGGCAACTGTGGGCGCCAAAGGAGCACTGTGCAAGCGGGGCGGGAACCGAACGAGCGCCGTGGGGCTTTGGGCCGCTGCTCTGCAGGTACCGCAAGTTGCACGGCCGATCACAATCCGTGAGTGCCGCCGTTTACAACTCCTGGCCAACCTTGCTCCTGCATGGGCCGCATTTGCCTGCGTCCCTGCTGAACAACCAAGTGAGCGTCCTGCCCATTCATCGTGTTGCTGCCCTACTCAATAACGCATTCGCGCGGTCCAGAGCGCTGCGAGGGCTGTGACACGCTTCGAACCGCCCCTCTGGGCCCTCCACAAGCTGCCAAGGTACGTGCATGGCTACAACATGCCTGCGCCACTTTGACATCGCCGCGGCCCCTGCGGCAGGCCAACCACCGCTGCCAAACTTCCCCCTCGCCCTCCCCTTGCCGCCGCCGCCGGCCCTGCCTGCAGGCCCCACCCCGTCTCCTGGCAGCCGAGCCGCAGCAGCCAACAGCATGACAGTAGACTCACAAGCCTTGGAGCTGTTTGTGCCGGGCCGTCTGTGCCTGTTTGGCGAGCACAGGTGCGCGTCGCTGCGGTCCTTTGAGCGCCGAGGTTGGTCAGATGCACCGCTGCCCTGCCACGCATGCTCAATTCAACCTGCCCCGTGGCCGTGTTTCTTGCAGCGATTGGGCGGGAGCCATGCGGAAGGCCAACCCCGACATTGTGCCGGGGCGCACCATTGTGGTGGGCACGCAGCAGGTGCGGCGCTGCGTGCACCAGTGCAGCAGCCTGTGCAGGCACCCTGTTTCGTGTGGCGTCCCTGCTCGCTCGCTGCTCTGTGCGCCCCCTTCACGCCGACAGCATGCATCGCCACAGAGATGCGCTCCAGCTGCTCACCTGCCAGCCTGCTGACAGCCCACCCTCCCGGCCCTGGCCGCAGGGCCTGTTCGCGCGTGTGCGGCGGCTGGCGGAGCCGTTGCTGCGCCTGCGCTCCACCAAGGACGACGGCACTGTGCTGGAGGCCGAGTACCCGCTGGAGGAGGGGCCCCTTGCAGCGGTGGGTGCTGGCATGCAGTTGGGCCTGGCATGCAGTTGGATCTGTGGCTGTCGGTGCTTTGAAACTGTTACCTCACAGTGGGCGAGGTGCTGGAGGGCGGCCACCCCGCTCGAGGAGGGGGGCTCCTTGCTGCGGTGTGTGGGTGGGCACGTTATGGCGGCAGGCGTGCGTCGCAGGTTGGAGCCCGGGCTCAGCTGCTGGGAGCACTGGTGTGAAGCCTGCGAGGTTGGCGCATTGCTGGTCAGGCGGCCAACAAGCTGCCTTTGAAGCAGCCATGACACAGGGACCCCTGCTTTGCGGCTCCGCAGGCGGCGGCGGCGGGCGGCTTCTGGAGCTACGCAGCGGGCACAGCGTACCGCCTGCTGGTCGACTTTGGGGTGGGCGGCCTGTCCATCGACAACTACCGGTGAGCTCTGCAGGGTTTGTGTCGCTATGTGTGGAGCTTGCTGCAGGTCAGGGAGTTCCAGACCGTGTGCCGCCTGCTGCTGCTGCTGCCGCTGCTGCTTCCTGTTCCCAGCGGCGTCTGCAGGGCTGGCTGATTGGGACGCGCTGCACTCGCTGCCGTGCCTGTCACAGGACCACGCTGCCGCTGAAGAAGGGCCTGTCCAGCAGCGCTGCGCTGTGTGTGCTGGTGGCCCGCGCCTTCAACCAGGCCTGCGGCCTGCAGCTGACGACCCGGGGGGAGATGCAGTATGCGTACGACGGCGAGCGCATGACGCCCAGCCAGGTGGGTAGGGAGGCGCTGGGTGGGTGCTGGTTGGTGGGGTGGGGCGGGGAGCAGGGATGCTGCGTTGCTGCGGTGTGAGGGGGGTGATGCAGGGTCGCAACCCGCAGCTCCTGCCCGGCCCCCCAACCCCTCACCCCCGCAAGCGGTTTGCACATCCGCCATGCCATGTCCGCCCCCGTTTCGTTTGCAGTGCGGCAAGATGGACCAGGCGTGCGCCTTTGGCTCCACACCCGTGCTGATGACGTACGATGGAGATGTGCTGCGCTGCGAGCCCGCCCAGCTGGGGGCCTCCTTGCACTATGTGCTTGTGGACCTGGCCGCGGGGAAGGATACAGTGGCCATCCTGGCCGCGCTGCAGGTGGGTGGGCGGCTGATGGCGAAGCATGGGTGGTTCGTGGTTCATGTCGGAGCATGGGTGATGGCGAAGCATGCGCGCGGCAGGAGCTTGGCTCGTGGGCAGCTTGTGCACTCATGATGGAGTGAGCCCAGGACCCTGATGCCTGCGCCCACCATCTCGCATCGCGCTAGAACCAGCACCCCGCGTCCGGCCAAAGCTTGTTCCACTGCACCATCCGCCCCTCATTGGCGCTCCTGCTTGTGCTCCGTTCAACTGCTGCTCCCTGCCTGTCGCTGCCCTTCAGGCGGCATACCCGGTGCCCGCCAGCGACGAGCAGCGCGCGTGTGTGGAGCTGCTGGGGCGCATCAATGCAGACATCACGCAGCGAGCCATCCAGTTGATGGCGGCGGGCGATGCGCAGCAGGTGAGCCCCGTTGGGCGTGCGGTGGAAGGGTCTGAATGCGTGGAGCTGCAGCTGCTTGTTGGGTGATAAGCCCTTTGTGCCCAAGTGCTCCTTTGCCTTGGCAAGTAGCCCACTGGGCATGCTGTGTCGTTCTCCCTCCTCCCCTCTGGCAGCTGGGAGTACTCATGCGGGAGGCGCAGGCGGCCTTTGATGCGCGCGCCGCGCCGCTGTGCCCCGCCCAGCTGGCATCCCCGGTGCTGCACCGCGTGCTGGCGCACCCGCCCATCCAGCAGCTGATCTACGGCGGCAAGGGCGTGGGCTCGCAGGTGGGTAGGCGGGTGGGTGTTGATGGCCTCTGCCTGGGACAGCACAGCACAGCGTGAGAGGGCCATGAACCACCTAACGACCCATCTAAACGCATCAAACCCGCGCTCCCCGGCCCCCTCGCAGGGCGACGGCACGGCGCAGCTGCTGTGCCGCGACGCGTCAGCGCAGGCGGCGGTGTGCTCCATCCTGCAAGCCGATTTCCCCGCCATGACGTGCCTGCCCTTCACAGTGCCAGCCACCGGCAGCGGCGGCAGCCTGCAGCACAGCAGCAGTGCAGCAACGCCAGGGCTGTGCAGCAATGGCAGCCCCATTGGCAAGGGAGCAGAGGCGGTGGCGGTCGCCGCGCAGTGAGCAAACGCTCTATTTGTGATTGAACTTGGATTTGATTATTGCCAGTTTGCCAGCACTGACTGATGCCGCTTGCCCGCGCCACCATGCTGTCACACACCACGAGTCACTCCACCAGCCAGCCTGTGCCTCACCCAGCACCGCAGCCCCCCTGTCACAGCGCATGGCACCCAACACCAAACAGCCCCACACCCCTGAGTGTTGCATTGCATTCCGCGTGCCAAGGGGTGGTGTTGAATAACACCAGTTGTTTTTGTGGTTTTGGTTGAGGCTTGGGGGCCAGGCCCTGCGCTTACGCGCCGAAGCCGTAGAGGGTGCGGCCCTGGCGCTTGAGCGCGTACACCACGTCAAAGGCGGTGACGGTCTTGCGGCGGGCGTGCTCGGTGTAGGTCACGGCGTCGCGCACCACGTTCTCCAGGAACACCTTGAGCACGCCGCGGGTCTCCTCGTAGATGAGGCCGCTGATGCGCTTGACGCCGCCGCGGCGCGCCAGGCGGCGGATGGCGGGCTTGGTGATGCCCTGGATGTTGTCGCGCAGCACCTTGCGGTGGCGCTTGGCGCCGCCCTTGCCCAGGCCCTTGCCGCCCTTGCCGCGTCCAGACATGGTTGTGTTGAGGGGTTGGTGAGGTGGGAGAGGAGTGGGTGGAGAGTGCTGGACTGGGGCTCAGGCGGGTGCTTTTGTAGGGCTGGGGGCGGGGCTCAGCAGCGCTTGGTGTGCCCACCCGTCCGGGCTGGGTGGATGGTGCGATCATGCACGCATGCCAGAAGCACAGACCCTAGACTACCCAGCTGGCGGCAGCTGTCCCCACCTGGCCGGATGGGTGTGCACACCCAGGGCCCCTGCCCACCGGCCCCCCAGAAGCACACACGGCCGCGCAACAAGCACATGCTGCGCTGAGCAGCCCCGCAAAGCACGGGGGCCCGCCGCCTACAAGAGCCGCCCTGCCGGGCAGTCACCCACACCCACCCCTTGCCTCCTCCCTCCACCCTACTCAACCAGCCACCATGGCCCGCACCAAGCAGACCGCCCGCAAGTCCACCGGCGGCAAGGCGCCCCGCAAGCAGCTGGCCACCAAGGCCGCCCGCAAGAGCGCCCCCGCCACCGGCGGCGTGAAGAAGCCCCACCGCTACCGCCCGGGTACCGTGGCGCTGCGCGAGATCCGCAAGTACCAGAAGTCCACGGAGCTGCTGATCCGCAAGCTGCCCTTCCAGCGCCTGGTGCGCGAGATTGCCCAGGACTTCAAGACCGACCTGCGCTTCCAGAGCTCCGCCGTGCTGGCGCTGCAGGAGGCCGCCGAGGCCTACCTGGTGGGCCTGTTTGAGGACACCAACCTGTGCGCCATCCACGCCAAGCGCGTGACCATCATGCCCAAGGACATCCAGCTGGCGCGCCGCATCCG
>RRZL01000005.1:188059-225654 GCA_006782975.1 Chlorella sp. Dachan
TGGCTTGGTGTTGCATCGCAGGGCATTCTGCTGTCGGGGGTGGCGGAGGGCAGCTGGCCATGTCAGGGCCAGTTGGTTGGATGGGGGAATCATTGCACGACCATTGCATGATCATTTATTTGCTGGACTGCACAGGAAGCTGCAGATGGGGCCTGCCTGCTCTCCTAAGCACCCAACCTAGGCTATCAACAGGGTGAATGTGTGAGGGATGCACGTAGGGGCTGCAAACCGCAGAAGCAGAAGCGGGTGTGCCAGGCAGCACCCATGCCACCTCCAACCAGCAAGGCATTGCCAGGGTCACAGCTGTCCGCATGCATTGACGGGGTGAGGTGGTTGGGGCAACTCATGGCAAGAGCCGGGTGCAGCAAAGCTCCATTTCCTTATTGCAGCAAGTTTGGATTGAGATTCTGACATGGAATGCAACGGGCGAGGCACCATGCAGCGGCAGCCCAGCCCAGCAGCATGCATAGGCTGGTCAGAAGGTGTGAGGCACCGTACACCCACCAGCAGCAGCTGGGCACACACACACACACAGCACAACCCTGAGCATGGCAGCAGCACGACGCAACCGCAAGCCACAAGCATGACCCAGCAGCAAGCCCTCAAAGCATGACCAATCCAACATCTCAGTGTTGCATTCATTCCGGGTGCCGAGGAGTGGTGTTGAATAACACGGCACGGTGGACGGCGCATGCCACGCGGGAAGCGCCGCAAAGCACGCCGGAATACCTATGCGTTTTGTGAACATGCGTTGTAAACAGTGATGCATTGGCGGGTGATCTAACGTGTTGGCATCTACGCATCCAGTTGGATGGACACCTGAGCTGCATGTTGTTTGCTGGTATGCAGTTGATTCGGTCAAAATTAGAGAGTGGCAGGTGATGAAGGCAGCAACAGGTGCAATTGACATCTTGGGAGCACGCAAGCTAGGCTGATCATCAGTGAGCCGACAAGCGGGATGCCTGCCGCCGGTACAGCGCCGAGCTGCGCCGATAGAGCACCACGCCTGCCGCAGCTGCCAATAGCCCTACTACTGCAAGCGCCAGGAAGGTGGCACGGAAGCAGGTGGGGCCCACGCACGTGTCAGCCTCACCCTGCGCCTGGGCGGCTCGCTGCAGGATGGGTGGGGTCGCAGCTGGGCTTGGTGAGTAGGATGTGTTTTGGTAGGTAGGTTCCTGTCCATGCAAGCTGGGTGCAACACCCTGGGCCCAGTCTTGGTTGGATAGCCTCCCCATCGCCGCCTCACCTCGTACACCCAGGCAGCCAGCCCTGCCGCCAGACCTATGCTGCCCACCGCAGGTGCCACCAGCATGAGAGCGTAGTTGGCTGTGCGGCAAGGGTGGGGAGATAACAGCCGGTTGGTGGGCCCTTTGACTCTGCCAAAAAAGCAGCCAGCTGACAACATGCAACAGGTGTCCTGCTCCACCCCATCCCTGCCCCACCGTCACCTGCAAAGTGGCGCAGGCCAAACAGCTCGGACACGGCGGCGGGGCCCAGCGCCCAGTGCCCGCCTGCAACGCACACGAGATGACGTGAGGGTCTCTACAAAATGGACTGCCGTTTGCACGCAGGCCCGCCTGCACTTGAACCTGCATGCAGTTTGCATGCCTACCCTGCCCCCTCCTCACCGTAGGCAAAGCCAGCCACAGCGGTGAGCGGGAATAGCGCCGGCAGGGGCGCAAAGGCGAGGGCGGCAAACGCGGCTGCCAGCAGGGCAGAGACGACCGGCAGGAACAGGGGGCGGGGCGTGCCACGGGAGTGCAGCAGGCGTTCGGGCCAATACCCGAATGCCATGCGGCCTGGGCAGGGGCGGTGGGTGAAGGGGAGGGGAGAGCCACTCGATCTTTGCTACAACAGCAGGTGTGGGGATCCCAAAGGGACGCATACGCATGATCGTCACACCCACCTCAAGCCTTCTGCAGGCACCCACCTGAGCAGTTGGCCACGCTGAAAATGGACAGCAACACTGCAGTGGCACCCGCCATGCTGTCGCGGCCGGCGGCTGCCGCCACCACCTGAGCCAGGTTGTTGAGCAGCGCAAGGCCTGCAGCATTCAAGCAGCGGCAATGGGGTCAGGGGACGCAGGTGACAGTTTTCATCAAGACATGACTGGAGCAGCCCGGCTGCTTTTTGCTGCGCACTCACATGCCTGCTGCCGCACCTGACCCAGTGCCGACGCAGACAACTGCAAACAGCAGCCAAAAGTCCGGGGAGGCCAGGCACTGAAGGGGCCCAAGCTCAGGTGGCAGGGCTGCCGCGCCAAGCGGGGCGTCCCTTGCCCGTGCTTGCAGCGCAGAGTTGCTGGTCACAGCTTCAAGCAGCTGCTCCTCTGGAGGAGCTTGCAGCAGCGGCTGCTCCAGGTCAGCCTTGTCTTTCAGGATGCTGGTGGGGATGCGGCTGCTGGTAAAGCTGCCGCTGCTGCTGCTGCTGCTGCTGCTGGCGGCGGTGCCTGCCTCGTCAGCTTCATCATCCGATGCCTCGCCCAGCGGCTGGTGGCCTGGCACGGGCCGCCGGGACAGAAGGCCGCCTGCGCCGTAAGGCAGTGCCAGCAGGGGCAGCAGCAGGGCGCAGGCGCCTGCCATGATCAGGTGGCGGGTGCCCAGCGGCAGCGGCCACAGCGCATTCACAGTGGTGGCTGACACAAGGTAGAGTGCCAGGACGGCCAGGCTGGCCAGGGCAAGCACAAAGCGTCGTTCTGTGGGGGGTGGGGGTGGGTGATGGGTGTGGGTGGCTGGCTGGCAAGGACGATGCCGGTTCGAGCCTTGCAGGCCATGCGGAGTTGCAGCACGCAAAGCCACGCACCCACTCGAGGGAGCTCCCCAGCCTCACCAGCAGGCAGGCCGCTGGGCATGCTGGCTTCCGACTGCTCCGCCGCCTGCGAGGGCAGCCTGTTGATGAAGGGCAGCGCTGCCGCGCCCACCACCACTGGGGCTAGTGCGAGGAAGACCAGGAAGGCGGCGGCGTCGGGCGTGAAGGCGGCGGCGTAGATGCAGGCAAACAGGGAGCCTGGAACGTGGGGGAGGAGGATGGGGAGGAAACCTAGGAGAGAGGGGTGTGGGCACCAACAGCTGGAGCTCAGGAGTGCTGCGGTTGCAACAGTGCTGCAGCAGCACGGTAACAGAGCGGCGGCTGCTCGCCCCACCTGAGAGGCCCACGCAGGCCCTGATCAGGCCCACCACCGTGCCTCGGTGTGCAGGGAAGTTGCGCACCTGGGGCATCAGGAAGAGGAGGGAGGTTTGAAGGCGGCTGTGAAGGTATCCAAGGCAGTGTTGTGAAGGCATCTCAGGCAGGTGTGAAGGCACCACTCATACAATCGCTCCATCCAGCACAGTTTTGAGGCTACCAGACCTCCTCACCCCGCGCTTCTCACGTTTGTGGCCATGGCGGTGGTGTCCGCCCACATGCTGCCCGTCATGCCCAGCGCCGCCAGCGCTGCCAGCTGCCACAGCTGCGCCCGGAAGCGCCTGCGTGGCGGGTACAGTGAGTGGCGGGAGGGGCATGCACCAATGAGCAGAGACACCTCCCTTCCCCCACGCACACACACACTTCCCTCTCCCACCGCCCCCTGCTCCGCCACCAAACTGCCCTCCCAACCGCCTGCTCACCCGCTGACGGCCGCCCACAGCAGACTGTACCCCGCGGCATTGGAGGCCATGCCTATGAGCAGCACCACGCGGGGGCCCAGCCGCCTGTGGCGCTCCAGCCGGTCAAACACCAGCCCCGCCACGATGGCCCTGCAGCGCAGCGGGTGAGGGCAGGGGTTGAAACATGGGGGACGTGGTGGGCCGCACCGCAGCATGTTTGGTGCATCGTCCGAGCGTGTCGATTTCGCCACCCTGTTCTCCCCAGACCACTTTGCACGCACACGCTGCCGGCCACGTTGGCGGTGGAGGCGATGGCTTGCAGCTGGCCTTGGGTGAGGGAGTAGGCATCCTTGAGCAGCCCGCCCCAGAGCGGGAACGCGTACGCAGACCTGCAGCGCAGGGCAGGTGGGGGCTTGGTGACGAGGTTGACAAGGCAGCGCTGCCCAAGCACAAGCGACCGTGCGGCGCATGGGCGGCTTTGAGGTGGGCAGCCAACCACAATGCCACCTGAGGCCTCACCCAAAGATCAGGCTGACGAAGAGGGAGGCGCTGAGGCCGTGCCACCTGTTGATGTAGCTGGTCTGACCGCATAGCGCCTGCACATGTTGGGCGACGCGGGTCGTCGTGAGCGCCTGCCGGCGGCGGTGGCAGCCGCGGCATCGGCACTCCTGCAGCTTTAATGATTCCCCATCATCCATGTGCCCTCCCTGCGGACAAAATGCCAGCAGCGGCCCAAACACAGCGGGCAGGCAAGGGCTTCACCATGGCCAGCGTCCGCTGTGGGCTTCGGCAAGCAGCTGCGGCAGCCAACGACTTGCCAGGTCAATTGCGGTCAAGCCCCTGCCTCCCCCTTGCTTGCTGGCACCCTGCGGGGGCGTTTACGTTGTGTGGCAGCATCGGCCGTGTCTGGCATTCCGCATCGGGATAACGCGAGTTGCGGGAGGGCGATCCCCTGCGGCTTGCAACCTTCACGACCGCCGCCGCCGCTGCCGCCGCCTGGGACCATGCCATGCGTCAAATGGGGACCAGCGGCTGCTGGCCAAGACGACACAAATCAACAATGCCAGCACTCCCGTGTGGTGGCACTGGGGGGAGATAGACGTGGGCCAATGCTGGAGTGCACAGGCGGGTGCAGCTCGCCTGCTCAAGAGCACCCAACCTAGGCCTATCAGAGAGCAAGGCGAGCGGGTGAACGAGTGCGGGATGCATGCGGGGGCTGCAAAGCGCAGGAGCAAAAGCGGATGCGCTAACCACGCCCATGCCGTCTCCAAGCAGCAAGACATTGCCAGGGTCCGGGGTGTGGTGGTTTGCCAACCTCACAGCAAGACGCAGCCCAGCTAGATTCCAGCTGCTGTTGGAGCCACGTAAGTTGAGATTCCGACACGCCCGTGCTTCGTGATAAACCACCACACCGCCTGCGCCCGCGCCAAGCAGGGTGAGCCCAGCAGCAGCAGCATGCAAAGGCTGATCACAAGGTGCGAGGAATAGTGCACCAACCAGCAGCAGGGCACACACACAGCATGAAGCGCACAGAAGACGGCAGTGTTGCAGCACAACCCAGCATGCCACAAGCCCTCAGAGCATACACAAGCTGCCATCTCAGTGTTGCATTGGTTCCGTGTGCCCAGGGGTGGTGTTGAATAACACCAGTGTTGGTTTTGGTTTTTGATTGGCTCAGGCCACCAGGGCTGCACGCTTACGCGCGCTCGCCGCGGATGCGGCGCGCCAGCTGGATGTCCTTGGGCATGATGGTCACGCGCTTGGCGTGGATGGCGCACAGGTTGGTGTCCTCAAACAGGCCCACCAGGTAGGCCTCGGCGGCCTCCTGCAGCGCCAGCACGGCGGAGCTCTGGAAGCGCAGGTCGGTCTTGAAGTCCTGGGCAATCTCGCGCACCAGGCGCTGGAAGGGCAGCTTGCGGATCAGCAGCTCCGTGGACTTCTGGTACTTGCGGATCTCGCGCAGCGCCACGGTACCCGGGCGGTAGCGGTGGGGCTTCTTCACGCCGCCGGTGGCGGGGGCGCTCTTGCGGGCGGCCTTGGTGGCCAGCTGCTTGCGGGGCGCCTTGCCGCCGGTGGACTTGCGGGCGGTCTGCTTGGTGCGGGCCATGGTGGCTGGTTGAGTAGGGTGGAGGGAGGAGGCAAGGGGTGGGTGTGGGTGACTGCCCGGCAGGGCGGCTCTTGTAGGCGGCGGGCCCCCGTGCTTTGCGGGGCTGCTCAGCGCAGCATGTGCTTGTTGCGCGGCCGTGTGTGCTTCTGGGGGGCCGGTGGGCAGGGGCCCTGGGTGTGCACACCCATCCGGCCAGGTGGGGACAGCTGCCGCCAGCTGGGTAGTCTAGGGTCTGTGCTTCTGGCATGCGTGCATGATCGCACCATCCACCCAGCCCGGATGGGTGGGCACACCAAGCGCTGCTGAGCCCCGCCCCCAGCCCTACAAAAGCACCCGCCTGAGCCACAGTCCAGCACTCTCCACTCACTCCTCTCCCACATCACCACCCCTCAACACAACCATGTCTGGACGCGGCAAGGGCGGCAAGGGCCTGGGCAAGGGCGGCGCCAAGCGCCACCGCAAGGTGCTGCGCGACAACATCCAGGGCATCACCAAGCCCGCCATCCGCCGCCTGGCGCGCCGCGGCGGCGTCAAGCGCATCAGCGGCCTCATCTACGAGGAGACCCGCGGCGTGCTCAAGGTGTTCCTGGAGAACGTGGTGCGCGACGCCGTGACCTACACCGAGCACGCCCGCCGCAAGACCGTCACCGCCTTTGACGTGGTGTACGCGCTCAAGCGCCAGGGCCGCACCCTCTACGGCTTCGGCGCGTAAGCGTCTCGAGGCACCAAGCTTCAACCACGCTCCCAAGCAAAACCAAAACAACTGGTGTTATTCAACACCACCCCTTGGCACGCGGAATGCAATGCAACACTCAGGGGTGTGGGGCTGTTTGGTGTTGGGTGCCATGCGCTGTGACAGGGGGGCTGCGGTGCTGGGTGAGGCACAGGCTGGCTGGTGGAGTGACTCCTGGTGTGTGACAGCATGGTGGCACGGGCAAGCGGCATCAGTCAGTGCTGGCATATGTCAGTATCAAATCCAAGTTCACTCTGAAAACGGGGGAATGCTCTCACTGCGCGGCGACCGCCACCGCCTCTGCTCCCTTGCCAATGGGGCTGCCGTTGCTGCGCTACTGTTGTGCTGCAGGCCGCCGTTGGTGCCGGTGGCTGGCACCGTGAACGGCAGGCACGTCATGGCGGGGAAGTCGGCTTGCAGGATGAGCACACCGCCGCCTCCGCTGCAAGCGCTCGGCACAGCACATGCCGCGCCAAGCCAATTTGTTGGCCCTGGCGTTGGCCCCTTGCTGCTCCACGGCTGCCAGGGCTCTGCCCCGGCCCGATCAGCCCTGCTTGGGCCCTCCAGACGCTCCACAGGCGCTATGGCCACGGCGCTCGTCGCACACCTGGGCTTCCGCCCAGCCCTGGCGGCGCCCAGCCGCTCATCCCGGTGCTCAAGCCCGCCCTGCGCCGCCTGGCTGCCGCTCAGCCGGCGCCGCCGCCGGCGCCGCTGCCGCCCAACCAGCCGCAGGCCCAGCTGCAAGGCGCGGCGCTGCAGCCTGTGCCCAGCGACAAGCCAATCAGCACGAAGCACTTCCTCATCACACTGATACTGGTCATGGCAGTGTATGGCGTCTTTGGGCAGGTTCCGGCGTTCTACTGGGTCAACTTTGGCCTGTTCGTCTGCCTCAGCGTGCTCGCTATACTGAAAGAACGGTGAGTGTGCGGATGGGATGGCTGGCAGAGTGTGTGGGGCCGGCGGGTAGCCAGCGGGCGTTTTGCTGCTGACCAGTGCACAGCTGCATGTGCACAGCCCCGGCCAACCATTTGGCATGCACTCCGCCCGCCCCTGGGCCTGCAGCTGAAGTGAGCCGACCGCTGGCGGGAGCACAGGTGACCAGCTGCCGGCAGCTCAGCGGAGCAATGTGGACATACGGTATTGTGCCTTTGCTGGGGCCCAAGCGCTGCCACGACCTGCCCATGAATCAGCTGTGTGCGCCTGCTCATTCAGCCGTGTGTCTGCTCGCTCACCCACCCCTTCTTGTTAGCTGCCCAATCCGCCTGGCCTGCAGCGCACCCAGGGGCGCCCGCGTCTGGATTGCGCCGCCACTCCAGGGTTGGCTCAGCAGTGGAGGCCCAGTAACGACTCAGTAACGACACTCAGCGACGGCTCGGCGCCGCGGCCACGCCTGGGCCTGCGGCACAACGTGAGCGCTGCCGCCGATGCCAGGGCGTGCTGCCATCCTGTCCCAAGCCGCCCTTTCCTGAAACGGTGTGCCTGCACGTGCCCTTTTTGTTCTGCCTGCTGCACGGAGCCAGCTCGTACATGTGTAACTCTCAGATTGACTCGCAGTCACTGGCATTATAAAATGGTGCAGCAGGCCCGGACGATGCTCTCTGTACCTGTGGTGCTGCAGAGTGTGGCTGCTGCCCTGCCGTGGGGGCGTGCTGTGTTGAGTTGATGCGCCGCCTCCTCCTGAAAATGGCCGAGCCCCATGCTTGCTCCCCCTCATGAACAATGGCTTACACATGACGTTGGAACCTGAGAGCGATGCATCCATCCAAAAATGCATCCATGCCCAACCTGGGCAGCTGCAGAGAAGAACAGAATAGGGGCAGAACAGATAGAGGGAACGAGGGAGAGGTGGCGGATGGTGGAGAGGAAGGGCCTCATCCCTGAGGGGGCCCACCAACATGCACACCGATTCAGCGGCAAACAAGGAAAGCAAATCAACGCGGGAGGCTGGGGGGCTGCCATCCAAGCTCACCCAGCGGCCTCCTGCCAGCCGCCGGCCGCAATAACAGCCCAGCTGGCATGGCGTGCTGCTGTGCGGGCAGCAGGGGCGGCGCCTGGAGGCTGCCACCCCAGCAGCCCCGGCGGCCGCAGCCAGCTAGCCACTGCTGCTACTGCGCGGGCGCCGGGGGCGGCGGCTGCTGCAGGCTCACCCAGCAGCCTGCCAGCTGCCCTCCTGCTAACCAAACAACCGCTGCTACTGCGCGGGCTGCGGGGGCGGCGGCTGCAGCAGGCTGATCTCCTTTATGATCACAGCCTTCTCCTCCTTGAACTGCTCGTCGTCTGCACAGGGAGAATGCAGGGGGGCAGGACAGGTTTGGAGGGGCGCCCTGCTGGCAGACAACCGCCATGCGGTGTCACCTTGACTGCTGAAGCACTCGCACGTTGGATCAGCAGCCGCATTGCAAGGTGTGCAATGGCGCACCCTGGATCACCACCACAGCAGGTCAACCAGCACACAAGGAGCTGTGCTGTGGTTGCCACCGGGCACAACATGCAGTTAGTTGCCACGGGCACAGCACGCAAGCAGCGCACGCACCGCGGTCGTTGTGGAAGTCGTCCAGGTACTTGAGCAGCTTGTCCCTGTTGTTGAACAGGATCTCAACCACCGCCCGCGTCTTGTTGGGGTTGGCCACAAACACCTGCGGGGACGGGAGGGAGCAAGGGACCGTCCTTCCGAGGTGATTTCGCTTGGGTTGAGGAAGGGACCTTGCTTGGGATGGGGCCTCCTCCAACCGACCGCCTCACTGCACCCTGCACCTCCGGCTCGTTGCTCACAGCAGTGTTCACAGCAAGCGGAGTGCTCCTCGGCCCCACCTTGAAGACGTGGAAGGCCTCAAACTGGATGGAGCGGCTGGGGTCCTTGAGCAGGTTCATCATCAGGCACAGGTTCTCCACGTCCGCGACGTACTGCGGCAGGCAGAGGGGGCAGTGGTTGCGTTGCAGTGGAAGCTGGGCAGAGCAGGGACTTTGAGCAGGCGCATCATCAGGCACAGGCGGTCCTCGTCCCTGCGGCGTACTGCGCAGAAGTGGGAAGTGGTGAGGGCGTGCGGTGAGGCGCCGACGCAAGGGGGACCGGACCCATCACCAGCCAACCAGGCAGGTCACTCTGCTGCCAGCGGGCATCGCAACGTTCACGTTGGTGCCGCCCACCAGCCCGCGACCTGGAAACAATGGCACCATGCCGCCCAAGCGACGGCAAACCGGGCGATTCCCACCAGGCTACCAAGCTACCTGCAATCAAGGCAGCACTCAAGCTATCAGCTGTAAATACCTGCATCATGATCTTCACGTTGCTGCGGTCCAGCAGCAGCTCGCCCAGCAGCTTGAGGCTTTGCCGCCGCGTCACGTAGTTGTCACTCTTGAGCAGCTCCGTGTACAGCTTGAAGAACTGCGGCAAGGGGCGGGAGGAATGAAGATTGAGATTCTGCAGAGTGTAAGAGCGTGGTGAACAGGAGCGCTCCACGCAGGACGGCGCCAGCAGCTCAATGAATCAGCTCAATGCAACGCTGGAGGGCCTGCAGCAGCTGCCAGCAGCAGACCGGCCGACGCAGCTGCGCACGCAGCTGCCCACCTCTGTGTAGTTGTCAGCCAGGAAGTGGGCCACCAGGGGCTTGTGCCGCGTCAGCAGGTCCTTGAACGTGGCAAACACGTCTGTGAGGCGGGGCGGGGGGAGGAGGGAGCGGGCAGGCAAGTGACTAACGCAAGTGGCAAAGGCAGCGCACACGTCTAGGGGGCGGGGCGGGGCGGGGCGGGGGAGCAGGGAGGTGACAACCGCGGTGAACACGTCGGGGGGTGGGGACGACGAGGGCAGGAGGGCGCAGGCCAATGGACAGCAGGTGGGGCAGCAGCAGCAGCTGGCTGCCAGGGGCAGCCCCCAGCTCACTGGAGGCCACCTCTGTGTTACGCAGCACCAGCGTGCCGCCCAAGGCGGGCACCTCCATGACAGAGCATCTCCATCCCCAGCAAGCAAGCGCACACCCCCTCCTTCTCATCAGCTCACCCGAGGCCACCTCAAAGTTGCTCAGCTCCAGCTTGCCAAACATGGCGGGGAAGATGTGGGAGTCGAGCACCAGGCGCGCCACCGCCTCGTGCCGTATGCAGTCGCGGAACATCTGGCCGCACTGCAGCGCAATCTCGGGGTCCTCGTAGCTGCAGGGTTGCAAGGGGGCAGGAAGCGGGTACGGTGTGAAGCTGAGCTGTGGTGCGCAGCGATGAGATGGTGGCATGCCATGCATCCAGCGGGTGGTTCGCGTGGTCAAAGGAGCGCAAAACCGCAAGCCTGCCCATCAAACCCTAGAAGGACACCACTCTCCAGCACACCGCAGCAAAAGATAAACACTCGCAGTAGCGCACAGCGTCGCAGTAGCACGACACAACAGTAGAACCGACTCTCACCCGTCGAACAGCGTCACTAGCAGGGCGTCGTTCTCCAGCACGTAGCGCAGCCCCGGGTGGTCGCCGTTGTGCTCGATGCGCACCTGGAACGATTGGGTTGGGCAGGAGAGGGCATGATGCATGAGAGCAGGAAGAGAAGCGCAGCAGCGGCGGCGGGAAGGATGATGTGGGTGCACAGCAAGGGCACAGCAAGGGGACTGCATGCGTGCGGCACGGCAGCAGCCGACGAGGTGCAGTGGCGGGCAGTGCAACAGCCGCTTGCAGGCTGCATCAAGCAACCAAGGCAAGCTGCGCACCAGGGCGCCGAAAATAGCCACCAGGTCTTTTCGCGACTCAAACTCCAGCATGCCTGCAGGGACGGGATGGGGCAGGCGGAGCGCCTCACGCACCCTGCAGTGTGGTTGTGGCCCAGGGACGATGCAACATGGCAGCCGCGGCACTCGGCAGCAGCGGCCATGACCCACGAACAGGCCAGCAGGAGCAGCTTGCAGCTGCAGCCAGCAACCGGGTGCAGCGGTTGCCGCGGCCTGCCCTCCCAGCCCGCCATGTACCGCACTCGACCGCAGCCAGTGCCAGCACGGCTGCCTCCTTGTTGGAGTGCTCTGGCTGGCAGCAGCCATCCCGAGACAGGCAGCACCAGGCCAGCTGGCGCACCTAGGTAGGAGACCATCTCCGACAGCAGGCCGCAGCCGACCGCCTCGTAGGCAATCATCACGGCTGCCTCCTTGTTGGAGTGCGGCTGCCCCGCCTCCTCCTCCCCAAACATCGCCTCCTGTGGGCACAGGGCAGCGGCAGCGGCAGGGTCACAGGAGGCCCAGCCACACAGGAGGTGGGACTGCGCTGCAGCAAGCAGCAGCTGCGGGCAACACCCGCCTGACTGCGCCAGCCGCTGCTTGGCAGCAGCAGTGCAACGGCGATGGAACTGCGCTCGATCACACACGGCGCAGCCCTGCAACTGCCTCCTGGCAGACACCGCTGCCATTCGGTCCACGGGTTGGCTGCGATGGCGATGAGTGGGCAGGCCCTCCCCCAGCACCCACCTACCTTCATTGAGTGCAGGAGGCGGCTGACCTCCTCGCCCACCCGCTCCGGGTTGGCCTCAAACGGCATCTTCAGGAACGCCTGGTGGCACTGCTGCACCAGCTGCCCGGGGTCCTTGGACCGCAGCCGGCCCAGTAGTCGGCCCGCCATGGCTGCCGGCGGTGCGGCGCCCGCGCCTGCAGCACGAGAGCGGCGGGTGCAGGGCTCGAGCGAGGCGGCGGCAGGGGCGTGCCCTATGCCTGGCGACCGTCGGCTGGACTCAGGAACCCGCGCGCCTGGCCTTCCGCGAGCCCTCTGGGGGGCGCGCGAGCAGACTGCCAGCGCTGCAGCTCAGCTGGAGCTGATGAATCGCAGCTCGCCTCAAGTGCCTTTGTAGAGCCAAGCGCTGGCCCAAAGCCTGGGGGTGTCCGCCTGCTCCTGTGCGGCAAAGCGTCGTGGAGCTGCAGCTTGCTGATCGGAGAGACCTGGTTGTGTTGTGGTTGCACAGGGCGGGCGCCCGAGCAATGCCCCCACAACTGCACCCGCCGCCGCCAGCGGTGCAGGCCGACGAGCACTCGGCCTGTGATTGGGTGCCATGCCAAGGAGTGACACATGTCCACTGATTCACACGTGAACCTGTCGGCGCAGATGTGCAACACGCATGGCAATCGCCGACGTGGGCAGCTGCCCGCAGTCTTCAGACGGCCAGAAACGGTGATCAGAGGGGGTCAACGCTGCTCGTGAGACGGGACTACAAGAAAACCGATGGTTTGCAGAAACTGAGCCTACACAGTATGATACAAAACGGGGTGCTGCGGCTGATGCTGTTCTGCAGCTGCCCATGGTACAATGGGTGGGTCCTCTGTGCTTGTGTCGCCCATCAAGCAACAGGGTCCACCTTGTCAAGCTCCCTGCACACAAACAAGGGAAGGGAAACGGCGGCCTTGATCTTGCGCACTTTCTGAGGCATTTTGCCAAAAGTAGAACTGCTTCCTTGATTGAGCACCACGCCCCCTCGGCACCTGTTGATAATGAGGCGCATGATCTCATTGGTGCCCTCCAGGATGCTGTGCTGCAAGGGTGTGGCGCACGCAAGGCGGCTGCCACAGTCGGCGATCTGAGAAGTAACAACAGCACTGTGCGCTGGCAGGGTGGGCCAGGGTGGGCCACCGAGGCATGCGGTGAGCTGCGCCAAAGCAGGCCCCTCAGGCATGCGGTCAGCTGTGCCCAAGCAGGCCCCCAGGCATGGCGCCCACCCTCGGCTGGACTCACCACCCGCAGGTCACGCATGTAGCGCTCTATTGGGTATTCGGAGAGGTAACTGAGGGGCAGCAGCGGAGGGCGAGCGCTCAGTTTTCGACCGTCCCAGGCACAGCAGGCAGGCGTGCACATCATGGCACACACGCAGGAGCGCGGTGCCCCAAACTCAGGCCACAAGCCTGCACAACGGGCCCATCTGCAGGGAAGCATGCGCTCACCCGTAGCCGCCCAGCAGCTGCAGCGCACTGTTTGCCACATCGAAGCAGGCGTCGGTGGCAAAGCGCTGCAGCGAGAGCCAGGAAGCAACATGCCAGTTGGCAGCTTGTAGTGCAGGTGACGCACAGCATGCTGATCAACACCAGCCCTTGCCTTGAAAGCCGCGCTTGGCGCCTCGCGGTGGCAGACTTGCAGCGCAACACACCTGTCTGACAAGCGCTTGGCATGCATCCATATCAATATCCCCCAACCCTCGCCTTGGCCATCGCACACTCCAGCGTCGCGCCCCGCGAACCGCTGTCCAGCGCCGCCGCTGCATGCCGCACCATGAGCCTTGATGCCTGCAGCGCCACTGGGTGTTGGGGCAGCAGGTTGAGCGCAAGGCAAGAGTGCAGTCGCTGGAGCGGGCCCCCTGCACTGGCCGAGCACACCACGACGCATGCCGCGGCTGGCCGAGCCCACCTCTCTTCCAAGTGGGGTTGTGCACGCACCTGCACCTGTGTGGCCATGTCGGCAAACTTGAACTGCGTGGCCTGGAAGGTGGCGATGGGGCTGCCAAACTGCTGCCGCTGCTGCGCATACTGCCGCGCCGTGTCAAGGCAGAACTGGCCGCCGCCGATGCTGCGGCAGAGATCAGAGGGGAAGGGGGATACAGGGATGAGCATGAAATGAGTTAAGAAAGAGCTGGCCAGGCAGAACTGGCCGCCGCTGATGCTGCGGCACGTATCAGATGCGCCGCAACACGATGCGCATCAGCAAGCGATGCTCAAAGGCAGCTGCCCAAGCACAGCTGGGTGCTGCCAATGGTGTGGCACAGGCGGCGTGACAGGCGCCAGTCTGGGAAGGGTGATCGGCAGGCTTGTTTGGCATGCAGAGCCCCAGAAGTTGTGTTGCGCCGCACCTGCATGCGCCGATGTTGACGCGGCCGCCGTCTAGCGCCCACATGGCGATCTTGAAACCCTCCCCTTCCTGCAAGGGCTGGCAAGTTCTCACCAGTTCAGGGGCCAGCCGGTAGGCAAGCAGGGATGATACAGATTGCAGAAGCAGGCGCACGCGTGGGCGGGCAGGCGGGCTTCAAGCGGCTGCCTGGCATGCAGCGATTAGCGGTGCTGCTCGCTGCCTTCATCCAAGGAAGATGAATGAAGCATGCAGGCCGCCTAAGCAGCTCGCCTGCCCCACGCGACTGTCGGCAGGCGTTCGCACATTGTCCATCATCTACGGCAGGGCGCAGCCAGAAGTTGGGGGAAGCAAGGCAGACTTGCTTGAGGCAATGTGAGCAGGTCCGGCACTCAATGAGGCCCCTGCTCACCACGCAGGGCAGCACAGCATGGCACAGCATGGCACAGCATGGCTGCCGCATGGCAGCACGGGCCTGCGCATCTTGCAGGCGCAGCAAACCCACCACCGTGGTTGTGGGCTGCGCGTTCCATCCCATCTTGCGCTCAGGCTTGCCAAATGAGAGGCCCTCAGTGTCCTGGCGGGCAGCAGTGGCAGCAGGCAAGAGCATGATATGAGGCAAGGGTGGGCGGATGGGCAAGTGGGGCAGCGTAAAACAAAGTGAACAGACTCCAATCTTGCAACCACGTCATGACAACGGCCGTTCTGCGGCCATGCTACTAGCCACCACGCGGCTCCAACCAAGCACCTGCAGCGACCACCCAACCGCACCTTTTCAATCAGGAAGGCTGAGATGCCCTTGGGCCCCGGCTCCCCTGTGCGAGCCATGACTAGGTACAGGTGGCTGGAGCCGCCGCCGCTGCATGCAGGCACAGGTTGGGCGCAGAGCTGCCGTGTGGTGAGGCAACCAGAATGGACGGCAAACCAGGCAGCCGCAGCACATGCGATCCTGAGCAGGCACACCGGCGTCCCTCCCAACTAGCTAGCCCCCAGGGGATCAGGCTGCACCTGATGAATATTTTCTGCCCATTCAGCACGTAGTGGTCGCCTTCCCGCCGAGCAGTTGTCTTGAGCGAGGCTGCGTCCGAGCCGCTGCAGCCAGGCGGCACCATAGCAAGCAGAATCAGCGACGCCCACTCGTGCGGCAGTTGTGGGCCAGCAAACATGACACGGCGGCAGACGTGGATGGGTGACCTCCACCCGCATGTCCCCGCCCAAACGCCGCAGCAGGCACCTGCCGAATGAGGTGTGATTGGCCTCCCACCATCCCCCCAACCGGCTCGCCTGCCCGGCTCGGTGAGGCAGTAGGAGGCGCGGGCCTCCATGGCTGTCAGGGCGGGCAGGTATTCGCCTCTCAGATGCGGCGAGCCCCACTTGTCAATCACACTGGCCACCTGCGAGGACAGGTATTAGTGGGGTGGCTGGGCGCTGGGCTTGCTGGGATACCAAGCGGCTGGGCGGTTGGTGCCTGCAGCAGGCCATCCGTAGAGCATGCGGCAGGCGGCACAGCGACGCACATGCAAACTCGCATCAAACCCAGCTCGATGTAGATGGGCAGGCCCCGACCAGACCCAAGGCTACGGCCACCACAGCACAGCGCGACCAGGAGCCCAGGGCTTGCCATGTTGTGGATAGACAGGTAGGCGGCGGTGGGAATGCTGCAGCAGCAGGGGCAGGGGGTGGGCGCGCCAGCGGTCGTGGCATTGAGGCGCAAAATAGGCTGGAAACACACGCCCACCCCTCCACAGGGCTCATTGCACTGCAGCTGGGTTGTCTGGTGCAACCACCGCATACGTGCACCTGGCCTGCAGGCTCAGCAACCACACGCACCCACTGCTGCAGTTCCTCACCAGCCCCAGGACAGCGCCTCGAAAATGATGGCGGCATCCAGCCGGCTCAGCCCCGCGCCGCCCACGTCCTCTGAGACGTACACCCCAGCAAAGCCTGTGCAGGAGGGGTGTGCATGATGAGATGCCCCTGTCGGTTAGGTTCTGAGGTGGCTGCAGGAGCACCGCCGCCAATGCAATCCCCATGCCCGACGCGTCCAGCCCAGCAAGCCCTGATCTCGAGTGGAGGGCGGCAGGTTGAGGTGCAGCCGGGGGCTCAGCCCGCAGTCAGTGCGGACACGCACGAGCATTCACACGCACCCAAAGGCACAACAGGGTCCAATGCCATCAAGAGAACGGCACGCACCGCACAAGCTCCAATGAAAACAAGAGAACGCACGCACCCAGCTCGGCTGCCTTCTTCAGCGTGTCAATCGGGAAGACGTGCTTCTCGTCCCACTCAGCACTGCAATACGGGCGGCAGCTCAGTTGGCAGGGCATTCAACTCATCAGCGGTTGGACCATGCTGCATCGTGCCTGTCATTCAGTGCGCCCCACAGCACTGGATGTAGTGCTCCCCAAAGTCCGCATCCAGTGCTCCCCAAAGCCCTGCAGCCCAGTGCAGCACCTGAAGGGCGCAAGCTCCTCCCTCGCAAATGTATCTGCGGCAAGGCCAGCAGTCAACCAGGGGGAGCTCGAGCTGGTGAAGCCAAGCTTGCAAGCGGCACGGTGAGCAGCAGCATGCAGGGGGATGGCATGCTCACAGCATGGGGAAGCCCACCTGCCACATGCTGGAACTCCAGTTGCTCTTCTGTCAGGTCAAAGCCCGCCCAGCGCGCCGACAGGCCAGCGGACGTGTGGAGGAGCGCCGAGCCGCGCAGGGCGCCGGCGGCGGCGGCGGGCAGCTGGCGGGCGGCACTGCAGATCGCTGCTGCAGCGGCTCGCAGCATGTTGAGGGGTGTCGCTGATGCTGCCGGCACGGCCAGCGCCACCCAGTGCGACCGAGCAGGTGTCGGAAGTTTGAGTGGGGGCTGCCAAATCGCCAGATGGCTGGGATCGAAAGAGGTCTAAGGGTAACAAGGCAAGATCATCAAGCTGGAGCAGCCTGAAACACCACGAACGCCCTGCATGGGCACGACACGACCAGCCACCTCACTGCAAGTCGCTCTCCTCTGCAAAACTCCCGTGAAGCGTGGGGAGCACACATCCGCTAGCCATGGGGCCGGCCCTGTGCTCGCCGCAGCGCGCCACCCACCTGCGCAGTGCGAGCCAGCGGCCCGGCAGCAGCTCCAGCAGGCTTGCGCGGCAACGGTGCACACGCCAGCAGACTTGTAGACCAGCAGCGGCAGCTGGGCTGGGCGGCGGCGGCGGCGGCGAGCGGCAGGAGCGGCCACGCGAGCACACGCTGCTCAATGCGCTGGGCAGCTCGGAGCGGGCGGGCAGCGAGTATGGAGAGGTGCGGGAGGCTGTGTGTGAGTCCGGGTGAATGCACTGAGCAGGGCCGCGGTTGACAGCTCCGACCAGCTCTCCGCTCCGTCGTGCCCCCATCGTCTCCCATCCCACCAACGGCTGGCCGAAATTTGTGCACAGCCAGCCCCGTGCGACTGCCTGCCGCAACCCGCCTCCTGCCGTGCAAGCCGGATGCAGGGGTTTGTCCAGTTCCGGCTGTCGGGCGAGCGGATCCACCTGGATGTTGACTCGCTGAATGAACAGCTCAAGGTGCAAGGGCCCGACCGCCTCAGGTGCGGTGGCTGTTGTGCAGCACGCAACGTGCGCGAGTTGCAGAGAGATTGGCCCGCAGCCAGACGAGGACAGGCGGTGCTGCATAGTCGGACAGGCAGCACTATGCATGCGCAGTACGCGGCCAACGTCGCAGCCGCAGCTGGTGCGCACTGCCCCCAGGCCCGGGTTGGCGGTGCTGAAGCGGCCGCCGGCTGCCGCCCCCGTGTGGTTTGCAGGCACAGCATGCGGCCGGACGAGGCCTTTGGCCTCATATTCCAGTTTGACAACGTGGTGAGCTGGCGGTACTGAATGTTACATTGTGAATGATACACTGCACTTGTGTAGGCCGCATTGCATCCGCTGCCGTGCTCTAACAGGTTCGCCGCCCCCCACATGCACAGCCCTTGATACACACACACACGCACCTGCCGCCCTGTGGTGCCAAACCCCAGGTGGCCAACACGCGGGAGCTGCAGCGAGCCGCCTGGAAGGCGGTGGCGGAAGCGGAGGGGCTGTCCTTCCCCTCCATGGAGCGGCCGCAGCTGTACGACATGCGGCCGGAGCGGGCAGCCATGGATGTGAGTGGTAACTTTTTTGTGTGTTTTTGTGAAGGCATTTCCTGATCGCCTGTGCAAGAGTTTGCTGCTGGCCGCAGGTGCGTGACCGTGGTTCGAGAGGGCAGGTGCCGCTTGTCGATAGGCGGAAGCGTGGCATGAAGCCGCCACCACCTGCCTGCCTGTCGAGCTGTGATCCAGCTGTGGAGTGTTCCTGCCCCTCCCAAGCACAGGCGCTGACGTGGACGCGGGATACAAAGCGTGCATCACGTTGCAGGCGCCTTGCACCATGTGATGGCTGCAAGCTGATGCACGGCGCGCCCCAACACGTGGTGACCGCAGGTGCTGATGTGGACGCGGGACATGAAGCGTGCCCAGGAGCTGGCCTGGCTTGTAGCCACTGAGTACGCCAAACTGCTGATGGACCTGGGTCAGCCGCTGGAGGGCGTGGCTGAGTGGCTGCAGGTGTGTTCCGGCGACTGATCTGTTGTGTTGCTGCCCTGAGTAGCGAGCCAGACTGCTGATGGACCTGGGGCAGCCGCTGGAGGGCGTGGCGGCGGGGTAGGCGTGGCGGCGGGGTAGGCGTGGCTGCAGGGGTGGACAACCAAGGGCCCACTCAGGGTGGCGGCAGGCTGGCTTGCAGCTCCGCTGGTGAGCATGTGCCTCAACTGCTGTGCCTGTACTGCCACCTGCTGTGTCTGTTTACCACGCACGCAAACCGCTGTCCCCCATCCCTTGCAGCTCATGAGCAAGAACCGGGTGCCCAGCGCGCTGGTGACCACCATGGACCGGCACACCACAGACGCGCTGCTGGAGCGGCTGGGCCTGCGCCACTACTTCACCTGCACAGTGACTGGTAGGTGGCAAGGGAGGGCGGGCGGGCGGGCGGGCTGGCATCACGGAGCAGTGGCAGCAGTGGGCGAGCGGGCGGGTGGACGGGCGGGCGGGCAGGAGAGTGGGGTGATGCGGCCGCGGTGTTGCCTGCACAGTCAGGCAGACGCGTGCGCAGCAGTCCACGTCTGTCCCACGCGCAAGCAGGGCTGGGCCCCTTTGGATCACCACTCCACCTGCCCTCCACTCGCATGCAGCGGATGGCATGGGGACGGTGGCGCAGCGCTGAATGTGAACAGCCATCAACTTTGACTGGCCCGTCCCTTAGCTTTCCCCTCCACTTGCCCTCCACTCCCATGCAGCGGACGATGACATGGAGACGGTGGCGCAGCGCTTCCTGTCGGCAGCCATCAAGCTAGGGCGACCGCCCGACCACTGCGTCGTGTTTGCGGCGTGCCCCACGGCAGTCACGGGTGGGTGCAGCCGTCGAGTGTGGGCAGCTGCGACGTCCAGCTGAGGCAGCTGAGTAGGGCGTGCACGCTGCGTAGTGGCAACAATGGAGTTTGACCGCCGCGTGCTTTGCGGGCACTCCTCAAAGCATTGTGCCCATGTGCGACTTGATGCATCGCTCACCGGTCTGCTGTACTCTTGCTGCAGCGGCACACAACTGCACCATGAAGGCCGTGGCAGTCATGGGTGCGTGCCACGTTTTGTGTGGCTGTGTGGCCCACTTGCACTGCGTCCCGGACACAAGCTGAGCCACCTCGATATTTGCGCAGTATGCCTTGCTTTGAGGGCTGTCGCCATGTGACGAGGCCTGCATCATTATGCAGATGTTTTTTTACGGGTTTCGGGCATGATGATGCTGCTCACCCCGCTGTGCAGGCACGCATCCGGCCTTCAAGCTGAAAAACGCAGACCTGACCTGCGCCTCGCTCCAAGACCTGAGTGTGTACAACATCCGGTGAGTGTGACAACATCTGGTGCGTGTGACAACATCCGGTCCGTGCCCATCCAAGCGAGGGCTGGTGACTGATGTCGCGCCCCGTTCGGCGAATGCCTTCCCAGTTGCCTCTGCCACCCACCCCACCCTGCTCCTTCACCCCACCCGCACCCAGCCGCCTGTTTGCCAACCGCGGCGCTGAGCATATGGACCTGCGAAAGAAGATCAGCGGGGCCCCACCCTCCAAGCGGCGACTGCGCAATGCCACAGATGACGACCGCTGAGCGGCGGAGGCTAGGCAACCGCTGAGCAGCTGCTCGGTGGCTTGCACGTGGCAGCTCTGACCCTAGAGCGTGTGTGAAACCCAAACGCGTGCCACAACTCGGCGCAACAAGCGATGGAGCTGTCTGTGCTGTCTGTGTAGTTTGCGCTCCCCCTGTAGCTTTTTGTGTTGCTTCCATTGCAGACCGCACCTCACGTGCGTACATTCTGATCCAGTGTGCGCCGCCCATTGGCGGCCATCAATGTACCATACCAACATCCTATCCGCTCTGCTGCTCGTGCCCCAAGTCCTGCCTTTGCTGCTGCTCTGCTCGAAGGATTCGATTTACACATCGCCATAAAGAATGAGCGCCAAAAAGAGGGTTGGGTGGATAAGCAAGAGGAGAAGGGAAGGAACCAGGCCAACTTGGCTGCGCAGACGCGCACGCGTGCTTTATTTCAAGGTTGGAAGGAGAGTAGAGGCGAGATGAGCATACCGCTGCGTACAAGTGCTGCTGCATTGTGCAGTCTCTCTCTGAGCATGCCAGGCTTCTCAGCTGGGCAGACACACGCCGCTGCCCTTGCCGTTGTTGGTGCACACATCTGGCGGCAAGTCCAGCCCCTGGCAGCAGCTCAGCTCGTCCCACGTGTCGCAGCCATGCATGTTGGTGGGCACGCACTGCATGCTCAGGAGGAGGAGTGCGCGGCAGCCAATTAGGCGTGGAACTCGCAACGATAGCAACGGCACTGGCAAATGCCAGTATCAGCAGCAACTCTACCAGCGCCAGGGAACTGCAGCGCACGAAACCTGAGCCAGATGGCAAGCCTGGCCGGCCGCAGGGACTTCCGCAGATGCCCAGGACGGCCCTCCTGCCGAGCCGCTGCCCACCCCACAAATCCAGCGACGCTCGCACCTGCTCGCACGTGCCAGTGCCCAGCGCCTGCTTGCGCGCACACGTCAGGAACGGCTCAGCTGCGTCCGGGTTGCCTGGGCAGCAGTCCGCCTCATTGTTGCAGGGCAGGCCTTCGATGCTGCACGGGGCTGAGATGCTGCACACAGTAGGGAGGCCAGGGGGCCAGCGGTAGCACGTCAGCAAGATCAACAGCAGGCAGCAGCGGGCAGGTATGGGCCCCCGCCGTGGCTGCCATGGGTGCGCTGCCATGTGGTGAAATGAGCGCCAAGCAAGCCCCTGCTGAGAGCTGCACAGGCAAGCAACATCAGCACACTGTAGGCAAGAGTGAGAACCAGAACTACCGCAACCAGCCCAGAGGGCTCACGTTTTGCGGCACACATAGAGGCCTCCGCCAAGGCCCAGGGAGCAGGAGAATTTGCCGGTTGTGTCGCAGCAGCTGTCGGTGGCCTGGTCGTTGCAGCCGTACTTGCCGTTGCCGACGCACTGCAGGGCGACACACGGCAAGTGGGCAGGGAGCTGAGTGGCAAGCGTGGAGACATCCCATTGTGGGGTACCCGCTGCACTGCTTCTGCAGAATGGAACCCAAAACAACAGGTGGCACTCCAACACCCAAAGGCATCGATTGGCCGAGGCTCACCGGCTGGCAGGTGCCCAGGGGCGAAAGGAAGTTGTCCTTTTGGCAGTACAGCGGTACGGGGCCGTCTGTGCAGCACGAGTACTCGGAACTACACAGCTCGCCCTGCTTGGCGCAGCTGCAACAAGCGGGAGTGTTGCAGAAGCGCAGGTGAGAGGCGGTCAGAGTGCCACACTGCGCACTAGGCCAGAGCCAGGGGCCGGCAGGACAACTGCCTTATGGGGATGGAGGCAGCTCAACCGGGCTGCCCTCATCTGCCCTCCATCTGCCACTCCCCCACCCCGCTGCACCCACCCGCAGCGGCCGTCGTTGCAGGTCAGGAACGGGTTGCAGCAGTCCTCAGTGCTCGTGCATCCGTACATCTCGTCGGCGACGCACTGCAAGGCGATGTGAGGGCAACTGGGAGTAGGTGGATGAGTCTTTGCCGCTGCAGGGGCAGCATGCGGACCTACATGAGAATGAGCGGCGCACTACCCAGCCATCAGGCAGCTGCCCCCCCAGCACTTGCACGCCAACGTGGTGCCTCGCCAAATCCAGCGCACCGTGCTGCAGCCACCCAGCAATGCAGCGTCCATTTCTTCCTTCTGGCAAAAGTTGGTCTTGTCGCAGCAGTCGTTGACGGTGACGCAGCCAGTGTACCCCACCTCAACGCACTGCAGGGGATGGGGCATGGTGTGCGGCAGAGGGAAGGCGTGCATCAGGTTGGGCCGGCTTCGCTGCCTTCTGGTCCCAGCAAGTGCGACTCACGCAGCCCAGCGGGAGTGCAGCCCAGCGCACTGAGGCACCCACCCGGGCCCAGCATGCATTGGACGCACGACCACGCACAGGCGCACAGCGGGAGAAGCAGGCACAGCACGGCGGGTACAGCACAGCGGGCACACCGTCTTGCAGGAGCCGGTTGCGTCGTACAGTGAGTCTCGCTGGCACACGTGCTTGTTGTTGCAGCAGGTGCCCTTGGTGATGCAGGATTCGTCCAGTGCCGAGCAGCTGTGCGCAGTTTGGATGGGGCGAAACGAACGGCAGCGATGGGCAAGCGACTTGACTGGACAGGACGTATGCCGGCAGTGCCCACTCAGAGGCAGCAAGCTTGCCAATTGCCGATTATAAAACGATGCACAAACGGAATGGCAGGCAGGATGCAGAGGTAAGGCACTGAATACTACAGCATGGAGTGGCACAGCGCAGAGGCACTGAATGCTGCAGCATGGAGCAGCGAGGCACAGACTACTGCAGCACGCAGCGGGCACCCACTCACAGGCAGGCCTGGTCGAAGGTGGGGGTGGACTGGCACATATAGTCGGAGCAGCAGCTGTCTGACACAGAGTCATCGCAGCCGTACTTGTTGTCTCCCACGCACTGCGAGAAGCAGGGGCAGTCAAGAAGAAGAAGAAGAAGAAGTTACAACGCAAGGCGTGATGTGCGGCCCCGCATGGGGCCGGGGGGAAACCGGGGCGTGCCGGCCCTCTTGCTGTAGGAAAAAGGCATCACAGCAGTCACAGCTGGGTGCATGCTCATGCATGTGCCTCACGGGCTCATGTGCCTCGACACAGCGCACGGCGTCAAGGAGTGGTCTGCTCCTTTGCACAATTGCTGAGAAGGTGCCGACCTCCACCCCCAAGCCCTTGCAAAAGAGTCTGGCATGCAGCCCAGGCGGGCGGCCGGCGCACCGTCACACAGGTGCCGAACTTGTCGGTCGGATTGTCCTTCTGGCAAATGATGCCGTTGCAACAGTCGTCAAATGTCTCGCAGCCGTGCATGCCCTCCGCGATGCACTGTGTGGGAGAGAGGGAGAGTTGCAGACAGTTGGGGCGCAGGGGCGGCGCTGCAGCCATGTGCAGTGCAGCACGCATGCACACTGCAAGAGTGCTCTGCCAAAGCCAGGCAAAACGCGGGGGCCATGGCACAGCAAACGCCAGTCTAACAACCCCAGCATGCTCCGTCTCAAGTGGCGGGCGCGGCGGGCGCAAGTCGAGCAGCGCACCGAGCGGCAGCTGCCCGTGGTGTCGTTAGAGTAGCGGCGCTGGCACTTGCCGCTGCCGCAGCAGTCATTGGCGACATAGCAGCCAAAGGTGTCGCTTTGGACGCACTGCAACAGGGTGGCATGGGGGTTGCAGGTTGGAAGTTGCAGGTTGGAAGCATCCAGTCTGGCAACAGGCAAGTCGGTCATGGATGCGTTTCGAGGCAGCCTTTCGGAGGCCAGCTGCCACAGGGTTTTGCGCCACCGCTGCCCTGGCCACTACAGTGGACTACAATGGCTGCGGGATTTCTTCCCCCTTGAACGGATCACCCACCTCCACGCAGGCGCCTCCCTGTGCGTCCTCTGTTGCCTTCTGGCACAGCTTGTCAGAATCGCAGCAGCTGGCCTTGGTCACGCAGCCGTGCTCGGCGCCGGCAATGCACTGCAAACAGCGGCAGCAGGGATGGTGCGGGCGACATGAGCAGACCGCTGGGAGCCCTCACGCAGTGCTGGCCTCCTTTCCAGCCCGCCCCCACAGCACAGCCACATTTCCCACCGCGCTGCAGCTGACCAAGACCAGCTGGCGACTACTGCCAGGCTGCAAAGGAAACGAGCCCAGACCCACACCGACAGCTACCTACCGAGCTGCAGACTCCGAAGTTGCCAAACGGCACTGGAACAGGCGGGGGCGTGGCGCGCTTGCACACCAGGTCGTTGCAGCAGCTGTTGCTCGAGATGCATGCTTGGTTTTCGGGCGCGCAGCTGCAGGCAAGGTGGCGGGAGTGAAGGGCATGGGCGGGAGGCGTGTCAACGCTGAGACTCTCATGGGCCATGTCGCTGCATCAGGCAACCAGAGCTGGCGCACAGCGGCCTTCCAAGCCAAGGCAGGCTCAGCGGAGGCCCAGCTAGCCAAGGCAGGGCGCCCAGCTCACTTGCAGGCCAGGCCCGTCAAGTTGGGCCGGCACATGAAGTCGGAACAGCAGTCGTCCGCCGCCTGGGAGCACCCAAACTTGTCGTTGGAAATGCACTGTGCGAGGCAGTGGGTGAAGGGCAGGCAAGGTGCAGGTGAAGGGCGGACACGGGTGGGGCAGGCAAGGCAAGGTGGTCTTGAACGTGCATCACAGGTCAGCACCAGACTTGGAAGTTTCGCTATCACTGCTTGCTGAGCAGTTCATCAGACATCCACGTCGATGTTGCACGTGCCCTAGTCGCGCCTCTCACCGGCTGGCAGTAACCAAGCGGGTCGGTGGGCTCGCTCCTCTGGCACTTGCTGCTGCCGCAGCAGTCGGCGCTGGTGGCGCAGCCGTAGGACGTATCTGAGATGCACTGCAGCCATGAATGGTTGTTTGCAGAGTGGACGACGAATGAGGAGTAGCAGGGTTAGGGATCCACCACCAATCATAATTGTGCTGACGCAGGCAGGAAGCACTACGGCCCTAATGGAGCAGTCGGCACCATGGCTCCGCTTGCTGCAGAGTGTCTCTGGTTGGTGGTACCCGTCAAATCAAATCTCACCTCCTTGCATTGGCCGGTTTGGGATGACTCCGTCTGGAACTCGCACTTCTTGCTGTCACAACAGTCCGCCGTGGCTTGGCAGCCAAACTTGTTGATGGCAATGCACTGCGGCAGGGGGGAGGCAGGTGGTGGCAAGCGCAGATGGAGGGTTAACAACAGCAACGCCCTGCGCTGCGTTTCATTGCATCCCTGCAGCGTGCTCATCAGCGGCCATCAATGTTCGTAAGCAAGCAGGCACAGCACGGCAGGCACTGGTGCCAACAGCCAGTTTGGTGCAGTCGGTCCACGCCATCTAAGGAGGGCTGGGTGGGTGGGTAAGCAAAACAAAAACGGAGCAGGCACAGCGTCGCACCGCCTCGCAGGTGCCCACAGCGGAGTCAAGGGCCTGCTTCTGGCATGTCTGCGTTCCGCAGCACTGCTTGGCGCCGGTGCAGCCGTGCTTGGTGGCGGCGATGCACTGCAGGGGCGAGGGGCAGGGCAATGCATGGTAAGCCGTTGGGCAGTTTGCGACGAGTGGGCCCGTTGGGCAGCTGCCTACATGCACAGGGTCTCTGTTTGACACATCCGACGTCTCTTCCCCAGCCCCGCCCACTCACTGTCTGGCAGCTGCCAATAGTGTCCGATGCCACGTCACGCTGGCACACGTTGGGCTCACAGCAGTCCGGCGTCCCTTCGCACCCAAACGAGAGCAGGGCGACACACTGCAGGGGAGTGGCGGGCAAGTCAGCGAGACATCAGCTACAACAGCAAATGTGTTGCGCTGTTAGCAGCCTAAGCAGCCGCAGCGACCGGCACCCCCCTGCCGTGTCTTAGACATATCAGGTTGTGTCAATAGCCCCCCGCTCACATTCTCGCAGGTGCCCTGGACTGTCGCGCTGGGCTGCTGGCACTTCATGCCAGAGCAGCAGTACTTGGCGCTCTCGCACCCATGCTTGGAAAGGTCCAAGCACTGCGGCCAGGAGGACAATAAAACATAAGTGCCCTTGTTGGTGAGGCCAAGCAAGCAGGCGCTGTCGGAGCAGGCCTGCAAAGCGGCACCGCAGTTTGGCGCTAGTCGCGCAAGAGGGGATTGTTGGCAGGCTGTGCAAGGGCAGGGCAGGTAACCTTCCAGGCGCCTGGCCGGGCAGCAGCCCATCAGCCACCCCTCACGTTTTTGCAGGCGCCCTGCGCATCGCCCGCTGCGTTCTTCTCGCAGTAGAGCGGGTTGGTGCCCTTGCAGCAGCTCGCGTGTGAGATGCAGGGCAGGTTGGCAGTTGCACACCTGCGCAGGGGAAGTAAGGGTAGGCAGGTGGGGTGGAGGTTGGGTCGGGGTGCAGAGTAGACACAGATCAAGGAGGGCAGGCGACAGCGGGCCCAGCCCAGGGCACTGTGGCGCTGTGGCGCATTGCCACACAGCCTGCATGCTCCACCGCCACGGCCGCAGGCAGCTGTCCGCCTCACTTGCAGGCCTTGGCGCCGCTGTTAGCAAAGCACATAAAGTCGGAGCAGCAGTTGTCGGACGTGTCTGAGCACCCAAACTTGTTGTCGGCGATGCACTGCGAGGCGCAGAGATTGGTGAATTGGGTTGTGGTGGGTGTGAGCGGATTGGATTGTTGCGGAGGCTGGGTGGGGGTTTGTATAGTCGGAGGTGCAGCTCAGGGCAAGGGGAACGCGTGCAGGCAGCATGCAGCGGCCTGCCGGGTAGGCACACGTGCACACGGCAACTTGAGCCGCGGCAGCAACACGAAACTCACCGTTTGGCAGGTGCCATACTTGTCGGTGGGCGAGTTGCGCTGGCAATACATGGCATCGTCCGCGCTGGCGCAGCAGCTGGCATCCGAGATGCAAGGGTCTCCCAGAAGGGAGCACCTGCAGGTGAGGTGGCAGGGCACAGCAGCAGGCCGCAATGTTGCGAACCGGCCAGTCTGCAGGTTGGCAGCATAGTTAAGCACACACAGCGACGCCTGCGCAGCCCTGGGCAGGGTACGTGAGCCCGTCAAACAGCTGTTGCAAAACGCCGCTCACTGGCAGAAGCCTCCGTTGCACAGGTAGTCTGTGGTGCAGCAGTGGGTGTCCCGGGAGCAACCAAACTGGCCGTTGTTGATGCACTGCCAGGCAGAGATGGGATGCGCAGCAGATTTGGCCGTCAGGCACGTGGGCGGCAGGTTGTGCAGCAGACGGCCATACAGCTGGAGTGCTGGCTCTGCTACGCTGGCTGCCCAGCCTTGACTTTCTGGCCCAGCTGGGATGTGGCAGACATTGCCAGCCAACCGCCCTACTCACCGTGCTGCATGTGCCGGCAAAGTCGTCCCTGTCAAAGCGCTCGCACATCAGCAGCGGGGTGTTTGCGCAGCAGTCCGACTCCACGACGCAGTCATCGCCAGCGCGTGAGCAGGTGTCGGGGCTGCAGCAGGAGGGGCGCGAATGGGATGCGTGGCGTGGCCCTCAGGCGGGTCAGGTTGGATGGCTGGTCTGGAAGGGCCTTGAGGGACGTGCTACGCTGCCGATATACACGCATGCAACCGCCCCCCGCAGGCGAGCGCAACACCGCTTGCATGAGAGGCCCCTGACAACTGCAAGGTATGACATCCCCAGACACGTGCCCCACGGTACAATGCCACAATGCCCATTGACGCACCCCTTCTTGCACTGGAACCCGCTGATGCCTTCGCCGCACTGGCGGAACGGGTAGCTGCAGCAGCTGGAGGTGAGGGCCGGGTTGCAGCCGTACTGGCCGTCGCCCACGCACTGCAGCAGGGCGGAAGGGGGCAGTGCTCTGCATGTGCTCAGAAGCAGCGACTGCAGACCAGGCGGAATAGCACGCCGTCCCGGGGGTAAGCACAAGCACTGCGCTCCCCAGACGCTGCAGACATGGATTGACACCCTCGCTGACACCAGCACCAGCAGCAGGTTGCGGCTCTTCAGCTCACCTTCTCGCAGGAGCCAGTTTCATCCAGAGCATCCAACAGCCGGCAGAACAGGGTGGCCCCTCCACCGCAGCAGTTGCTGGCCTCCGCGCACTCCTCCTTTTCCTTAGCACACCTGCAGTCAGCCCAAAGACCGTGTTCAACAGGCTCAGCAGCAGGCGAGACTTATTTGCGCCTTGTCAGCCCGCCGGTCTGGTAGGAAGGCGTGGCCATGCTGTGCAGGCTGAGCTGCTACCCTATGACACATCACACATTGCGTGAGCCTGCGCTCACCGGCACTGGCCAGCAATGCACAGGTTGCCCGGCGTGCAGCAGTCGGCATTGCTCTCGCAACCGAATTTGTTGTCTGGGATGCACTGCAGGGAGGCCGGAGCCATGGAAGGCGGAGGTGGGCGTCAATCAAACACCAGCGTGCCAAGCAAGCAGGCGGTTTTGCTGCCCGCGCCACAATACAGCACTGTCCAGCTGAAGGCAACCAGGGAGCCGCCAACCCTGGCATCGCGGGTTGCTCACAGTGGCGCAGGTGCCATTGGAAGCTGCTGCTTGGTCCTTGAGGCATGCGCCGCCGGCGCAGCAGTGTGCCTTCTTGTTGCAGCCCCACTTGGTCAGGGCAATGCACTGCAGGGTGGGAGGCGCAGGCGGTTCACATGAGCATGTCAGCCGCAAAGCGCGGGTGGGCACTACCAACCCACATGCTACCCTGGACTTAGGTCAAAAGCACATGGGGTGGCTGGCTCTCCCTGGGAAGCACTCCTCACGTTCTGGCACCAGCCGAGAGGGCTGGCGGCCGCATCCTTCTGGCACAGCTTGGAGCTGCAGCACTCGGCGTGCTTGCTACAGCCAAACTTAGTCAGAGCTACGCACTGCATGGAGGGAGCCAGTAGGGCGGGACTGCATGTCTTGAGTGGCAGCAGGCAGTGCAGGCCAGGACCACAAAGCACAACGCTGCCGCTGCGACCTCAGCCTGGATGTCAAACCAAAGGCGGCTTGTTGGGTCACAGGTGCGTTAGTGCTCACCGTCTGGCAGCTGCCCAAGGCAGCAGTGGCTGTGTCCTTCTGGCAAGGGATCTGGCCGCAGCACTCTGATGACGAAGCGCAGCCCTGCCGTGTTGCATTCACGCACTGTGTGCATCCAGTGGGGGGTGGTGTGAAGGGGCGGACAGTGAACATACAAGTGTTTAAGATGTGAGCATGCACGAGAGCAGAGGTGGATGCAGCCCTTTTGGTTGCTTGACGGCGGCAGCAAGCCGGCTGTCTTGCTCACCGTGCGACACACGCCGATGGCGGCCGCTGCGTTTGGCCGCTCGCATTTCAGGTCGGCGCAGCAATTGCTGTTGACGGTGCAGCCCCAGGTGGCCTGGGTGATGCACTGCAGGTGCCGGCCAAGGGAACACAGCATGGTGAGACTTGGTACCGATCAGCAGGAGCAGCAGCAGCAGCACAGCGACTGCTGGCATTCCCTCAACGTGCAAGAAAGTCGGCCAACAGTGAGCTCACCCGCTGGCAGCTGCCCAGCGCAGCGGTCTGTGTTGCCTTCTGGCACAGGCCGCCGGTGCAGCAGTTGGCGTTGTTCGCGCAGCCGTGGTTGGTGAGGGCGATGCACTGCAGCGGGCATTAGGGAAAGCGGCATTGAGGCTGGCTGGCAGACATGCAGGAGCATGAGGGCGGCACAGACTGTGCTGATCAGCGCTTGTTGCCCAGCAAGGCGGGTGAACGAATCCAGGTTGAAGCTTGTGCCCAGGCATCGCTGTCCCTGCCTCACGTTCTGGCACGAGCCAAAGGCGGCGCTCGGCGACGCCCGCTGGCACAGCTTGCCGTTGCAGCACTTGGAGTTGTCCACGCAGCCAAACTTGGTCAGGGCCACGCACTGCGGGTGGGAACGGGAGGGCGAGATAGCAATGGGAAGGGCTTCAGAGCAGGCGGCTCGCCTCCAGGCCTCCAGCGTTGCTGCGCGCACACCGAGCAAGCCCACAAGCGCAGCTCCAGCTGTACTGCATGCACACCGAGCAAGTCGACATGGACGTTAAACACATGGCACGCAAAACGCACGTTGACGCAGGTGCCGCCAGGGGAGGCGGCCGCATCGCGTTGGCAGGCGCTGCCGGCGCAGCAGTCGGCCAGCTGGGAGCAGCCAAACTTGGCCAAGCCCACGCACTGCAAAGCACGGCATATGTGGAACAGTGGACGTCACACACGTGTATATGCCGAGGCGCACATGCCCTATGCACACGCAAGGCAGCGTCTCGAGCACGCTGGGCAGAGTGCAACAGCGCACAGCGAGGCTCCGTCCGTAAGACCCCGCCACCAAGTGTGACCAGGCAAGCCACGGGCAGCAGGTGCAACCAAGCAGGCGCAAGCCCACCGTGCGGCATTGGCCCATGCTGTCTGTCGAGTTCTTCATCTCGCATTTGCGCCCCTCGCAGCAGGCGTTCACCGCCGAGCAGCCGAAGAAGTCGGGAGACACGCACTGCAGGCCAGGTAGGCGGGAAGGCAGGGAGCAGCAGTTGGTGCACAGCAGTTGGAAGTCACAAGCGTGGGTGGGGAATGATGCAGCAGAACTGGCCAGCAATGGGGCAGGCTGTTTGCTGGAGTTGCGGCGGGTTGGACAGTGTGGAGGTGGTGGGTGCTTCTCAGCAGGCTAGACGCCCGGCGTGCCATGGCAGCTGTCGCCCCCTCCCCAACCTTTTATACTGTTGCAACCATCTGAACCCCCCTCCCTTTCCCAAGTTGCAAGTTTTTCAAACCCACACGTCCCATGAACCCCTTTCTGGTGCGGTGAGCTGTACATCTTGTGCAGCGGAGTGAGGTGAACCCTGATGTGCCCCCACCCGCACATGCGCATGGTATGCTGCTCACCGTCTCGCAGGTGCCCAGCACCTGGCTGGCCGTGTTCTTTTGGCAGTAGAGCGCAGGCGTTGTGGCGCAGCAGCTGAAGCCACCCACACAGATGTCCGCCTCGCCTTGGCACGTGCCGTCCTGCGCCAAACAGGTGGCTCAGCAGCGCGGTGGGTGAGCAATGTGGACATGCAGGATAGGCCATGCAGCGGCTGGCGGCTGCATGGAGGCATGACTGGACAGTGGACACCACGCCCACCTGCCAATCTCGCTGCCGAGCGCACACCACAGCCCACTAGGCGCAGCACGTCACCGGTCAAACACGCATGCTGAGCCATGTCTCACATTGGGGGCCAGAAACTGGACCACATTGCTAGGGCCGCCCCATCCCACAGAGTTGCGAGCCGTGGCCGTGAAGTTGTACTGGGTGAGCGGGCTGAAGACCTCAAAGCGCACCTGCCACTGCAGACGAGGCAGAGAGGGGAAGAGGGGGCAGGCACGGCCACACGGCTCGTCAGGCGCTGGGGTTGTTGGTACAAAGCAGGCCACCGCAAAGCAGTACCAGCTGGAGAAACGCGGGTGGGTGGCGGTAGCATACACGGATGGAGCACGAGGTCAGGGCAAGACAGTCGCAGCACCATTGGCACACTCGGCCTGCGTACCCTGCCGTCAGGGAACCGCACGGGATCGCTTGCTATCACGATGTTTGGCTTGCCCGGGGCTGTGCCAACCACATTGTACTTATCGACGGCTGTGCAACGGAAGGGAAAGGCGCAGGGATGCATTAGGAGCAAGCAGCGCAGCCCGTAATGCAGAGCTGCACACTTGTTCAGGGGAGCGCATTTACACATGGCAAGCTGCAGGATGCTCAACCCACGCATCGTGCACTCGAACGCATCACCCGCCAGGCTCACGTGCGCCGCCGGTGCTTGCAGGAGGCAGGAAGTCTGCCAGGATGATGGGCAGGTTGTCTTCGGTGACGGTTGACCAGACCTGCAGGCCCCGTGGGGGCCCCGGCCTGCAAACAGGTGTGGAGAGTATGTGCGGCGGATGGTATAACATGTGCGGAGCGTGTGTGTGACTGAACATGGAACGTGAACTGTGTGGGACCTTGCTGCACCCTAGGCACGTGCGAGCCAACGCAGCAGAGCAGTGTGATGCCCACCACAACATGTCCAGCAGCAAGAGCGTGCGCGGCTCACGGATTCGGGACAGTGAACTGAAATCCTGCCGAGGTGGGGCCCAGGCCCAGGCTGTTGCGGGGCTGCACAGTGAAGTTGTACCTGGCTCCACGCGTCGCCACGTTGTTAAACGTGAACCGGAGCTGCAGGTGGTGGCGGCGTCAGGGCAGCCGGGGCTGGTTGGTGTCGTGTTTGTCAAACGTAAACCCTGGCAAGGCAGCCAGGCTGCCGGGCAGGGCGCATGTGCCAACTGTGGCAGCAGCTGTGAGTGGGCCGTGCAAGGTGGGCCAGCACCATCAGCAGGCGTCCCCATTCAGCGCACCTGGCCTGAGACGACCTCGCCGGCGCCAGTGACATCCAGGGTGGCGGCCTTGGCGGTGAGGGGGGTGCCCATCACTCGGTACACAACGCCTGCAACACACACAAGGGGGAGGCACGGGAGCGGCAGCAAGAGGCCCTCAGGCTATGCACCCAGCAGCGGTAGGATGCCCTACTTGTGCGTACCGCAAGGACAGGCACGCCGGCATAGCATACGTGCTTTGGCACCCCGGCAACAGCACCGCAGACAGGGCAGTCAGCGGCTGCAAGAGCAGGCGGCAGCGGCATGCGCACCTGGCCCAGCCGCGGGGCGCACCAGCACCCGCAGGATGTTAAAGGCGTTGCCGGACGAGCTGACGCTGACGCCGGCAATGCCGGTCAGCCCCGCGCTGACCAGCTCCAGCGTCCACACCACGTCCGCCTGGGTGCTGGCCTTGGCAAACAGCGAAGGGCTGGTGCGGCTGCAGTTGGTTTTGTGGAAGCCCAGGTACAGCGGGCTGCCGCAGCCCGCGGCGCGGATATAGTACTTCCCCGCTGCAGGGCCCGCCTCCAGCACCCACGACGCTGGCTGCACCGAGCCCAGCCGCGCCATGGAGTTGACGTTGCACGCCGGCAGCACGCGCAGCTGGTTGTCGCACGCCGGCTGCGCGGCGGCGCGGCCATCGTTCTGCGGCAAGGGCGTGGCACGCGTCGGCGCTGGAGGTTACATGGCAGGGGGCAGCTGCAACGGCAATGCACCCATAGGGCGTCTGCTCAACACTCCCGTCTGCCGCACCTGTATCCTAATGGGGGTGCCCAGCACGTTGGCCCACGTGGCGCTGGCGGTGGGCTCCAGCCGCCAAAACTGCAGGCGGCGCGCGGTGGCGCTCTGCAGCGTGGGCTGCGCCGTCACCGGCGCATCCGTGCGTTTGGTGCAGCCCGGCGAGGACAGGTAGCCTGTGTTGGTGCAGGAGGGCGGGAAACGGGCTGAGTGGCGGCGGCCGCGAGTGGGCAGCAGGCCCCGCAGAGGCATGCATGAGCTCACCTCTGACTCTCGCGCAGCTCGCCGAGCTCGGCGTTATGAAAAGCGTGTATGTGCCGCCCAGCAGCACGGCGCCCTCGCCTGCAGCGGCAGTGGGCAGAAACCAGGCTAGACGGCTCACGGCATGCTTGCAAATGCCCGCCGCCATTGTGGGGCGCTCGAGGCGGGCGGCAGCGGCGGCGGCAGCAGAAGCTAGGCGGCGGCGGCCGCACCCCCTGTGCCCCCCTCAGCGGCTCTGTTGGGGGCTCCGGTGGCCAGGAGGGCACGGCCGCGAGGGCAGGGCGGGCAGCCGCGAGCGCGCGGGGGTCCGGACAGAGCTGCCGCCTCCTTGAGCCTGCGCAGGCGGCCTAAATCGATCGATCCTCACCCAGGCATGAGAGGCCAGCTAGCAGAGCTACCGCCAGCACCAGCGCTGCCCGGCTTGCCGCCATCGCAGTCCTCAAGCGAAGTGTGCAGGCATTGAGCTCATGGTATGACTGTCGGTGTGATGCACTCCGAAATTTGGCGCGCGGCGCTGCCGGCGCTGCCGTGGGAGTGGGATGCCCTCCCGCACAGCGTGAAGCAGGCATGCACCACCTCGACGCAGTTGCGCGGCACCCTGCCTGTTTCCACGCAGCATATGCATTTACACTGGGTGCTCACTCACTCACAGGCACAACACACGTCCATGGGCGCAGGCAGCGGTCATATGGATACTACACGGCCCACGTGGGCCGGCAACGCGAGGAGCGCGATGGGTCACAGGCACGCCTGCCTGGTGCCGCGCCCTCAGTTGGCCGGCAGCTGCTCCGGCCGCTCCTCCTTGCAGATGGCAGACACGGCCTTGAAGGCGGGGTGCGCGGTGTTGACCATCATTTGGAACATGACCTGCCGGGGATGGGCATGAAGGGGGGACGTGAGACCCTTGTCTCCAGCAGAATCTGAGCAGCCAGCCGGCGCATGCGCACGATGGTGCGCCAACACGTAGATAGGTGCAGGCATGGGCTCATGCAGTGCGAGGCATAAGTATGTACACAGGACCAGGCAGCTGCCGCCCTTGCCTGGGCCCACCCCTCGGCTCCCGTCTGCCACCCAGAGCACCCAGACCCAGAGCCGCCGCAAGCACCCACCAGCCGCCGCAAGCACCCACCATTTCCGAGGTGGCCAGGAACGCGCCCGACTGAGCCAGGCGCTGCAGCGCCACGGAGCGGTCGCCCAGGCGCTGGCTGCTCACGCCGTCAACCAGGATGTGCACCTCATAGCCGCGCTCTGGTGGGGGTGCCAAGTGCGTTTTGTACGCGTTTCCAAAGCAGGGCGCACAGGCTATCCACACCTCCCCGTGTTGCTACCACTTGCAGGGCCAACCTCTGCCGGACGTCGGCAGGTGCAGCAACCGCCATGAACACGGCCCTACCCACCCGTGCCCACCACACAGCCCGCTGCCCAACCGCCCAGCACCGCGCACGCACCCAGTAGGTCGAGCGTGGTCTGCAGCACGCACACGTGCGTCTCGATGCCCACAATCAGCACCTTGCGCACGCCGCCGCCCAGCTTGTCCAGCGCCTCGTTCACCTGCAGGGGGGGGGAGGGGGGGGCGGCAAGCACGCGTGGGGAGTCAAGCACGCATGGGAGAGCACGAGGCTGTGAGCGGGTGCTTTCAAAAGCGAAATGCCAGGCGTGTTGGTGGTCGATGCGCTGCTAGACCCCAGAGGCGCCTTGCTCCTCCACTCCCAACCACGCACACCTCGTCCGTGCACATCGAGAACTTGGTCTTGGCGACCACTGCAGGATTGGGCAGGGATGGGTGAGGACGCCTCCATGATTCTGGCCAGGCGCACATCGCATTGTATGCGCGCGAATGGCAGACAGCACAAAGCGGGGTTCGGCACAACACGGGAAGTTTCAGCGGGCTGAAACTTAGTTATCCTTGACGGGGGAGGCACCAGCGAGCAGGGGGGGCATGTGGGACAGCGTCCCTCGGGCATGGGCAGCAGCTCATGCGGGCGCGGGGCGCCCGCCGCGCCCCGTCAGCCGCCGCCGCCCACAAAGGGCGGCGGCGAGCCTAGGCAGCCCTCCTTCCGCTCTCCGTCCCCAGCCTGGGCACGGAGGTTGCAAACAGCGAGCCGGTTGCCAGCCGAGCTCGCAGCAGAGCGAGGGGCGAGGCAGCCAGCCCGCCCCCACTAGCCAGCGGCTGCCAGCCGCTTGGCAGCAGCTTTTGATCACGCGATCACACCCGAGCAGCGGGCAACGCTGCCCCTGCAGCACCAAACGCTCGGGCAACGCTTGCGAAGCTTGCCAGAAACGAGCCAGATTGCTCGGGGCCCACCATGGAGCCCCACAGCAGCGATCCAGATGGCCTGCCCGCTGGGGCAGAGCGGCTGCACGAGGAGAACCCGCCTGGCGGATCAGGTGGGCCGCCGCCGCCGCCGCTGCCGCCCACCACCTCCCCCACCCCGCCAGAGCCACGCGGCTCTGCGGGGCTGACCATCCCCTCCGAATACTGGTGCATGAAACATGAGACGGGGGTGTGTGTGCGGCCACGCGGCCACAGTGGCAAATGTGCCGTCAAGTTTGGCTCGGAGGGGGAACGCAACACTCGTCTGCTGCGCCACTTGGTAGCATGGCACGCAGAGCAGGAGCGGCAGGGCCTGACCAACGGTGGCCAGCCCTCAGACGATGAAGAGGAAGATGAGGAGGAGGGAGCAACAGGCGGGAGTGGCGGCGGTGCATCAGCACTCACCGCCCTGCCCCCGCAAGCATCCACACAGGACCTGCAGCGGCTGGTGGCCGCGCAGGCGCGTGAACTAGCCGGCGTACAGGCTCAGCTGAGCCGGCTGCTGGCCAACTTTGGCACCAGCAGCAGCGCACAGACCGCCCATGGGGCGGCAGGGCCGGCAGCAGCAGCAGGGGTGGCGGCGGTTGCCGCCCCGACAGCAGCGGGGGCAGCCAGCGGGGCTGACCTGCGCCTTGATTTGCTGAGCAGCATGCTCTCGCAACCGGAGGCCGCAGCGGCAGCAGCAGGAGCCATCACCTTGCCAGCAGCGCTGGCAGGGGGGCTGGGTGGGATCAGCGGCAGTGGCCCAGCGGGCGGGGCAGGCAGCAGCCGCCCCTTCATCCCTGACCCATCCCAAGTGACTAACGCCACCGCTGCGACCATCCCCGGCCTCAATGCCACAGCATCACAACTGATGGCGGCACACAGCCTCATCAACGTTCCGTCGGCTCTGCCCATCCCCATCTCCGGCTTCGGCCCCTCAACGGGCGGCCCCGGCGCTCCCGCACCAGGTGGGCAGGCGCTGGGCGGGTTTGGAGTGGGGTGGGGCGCCGGCGGGCCGGCAGGGTCGGAGGCGGTGCCCCCGCAACCGGTGCTGCCGGAGCACGTGGCGGGGCTGCCAGCATATGGGCTGCCCACACAAGAAACAGCCCTCACGCTGTCCGTCGGTCTCAACAATGAGACCACCCTGCGCCCGGCGAGCCTCCCCACGGGCGTGAAGCGCCACTTGGCGCCCGCCCAGCTGGTGCTGGCCATGCCCAGCTATGCCTCATACCTGAGTGCGGGCCTCAAGGTCTGCCAGACCTTGGCCACGCACCAGTACAGCTTGGTGGGCATGCAACAGTTTCAAGGGGTCATGCTGCACATAGCTCAGCGCATCAACCACCCCGACCCGGTCGAGTGGGGGATGTTTCTGGAGCTGGACCGCACGCTGCGGCTGATCCAGCATGCCTACCGCCTGCGGTGGGACCATGAGGGGGGATACATCTGCACAGCGCACTGCAATGACTTTATGTCACAGATTGCGGGCCGCCACGCGGCGCTCGCGGTGCAGGCAAGCGCCCAGCGCCCACTGCGCGCACCCAAGGCTCCCCCGCAGAGCAAACCCTTTCGTTCCAACCCGGGGCGCGAGCAGGGCGGCGGCGCCGCCGCCGCCCAGCCCCCCGCCAACGAGTGTGGCCAGTGGTGGCGCACCGGCAGGTGCTCCTTCGGGGCA
>RRZL01000051.1:595-10640 GCA_006782975.1 Chlorella sp. Dachan
CACCAGCACCCACATAGCGGCCAGCACCCACATGGCGGCGGCGCGCACAGCGGGCACCCGCGGCGGCACAGCAGCCATGCGCGGCATGCTGCACCCGATGCGCCGCCCCCGCCAGAGGAGGTGGCAGCGGCGGTGGGACCGGGCGGCGAGGCCGAGAGTCAGCCGGGTTCGCTGGCTGAGTGCGCCCGCCTGTTCCACAAGGTGAGGCTTGCTGTGCCAAGGCTGCTGGGTGGGTTGGTCAGGGCTGCTGGGGGGGTTGGCAGGGCGCTGGGGGGAGGTTTCCTGGCGGTGCGAGCTCTGCCTTCCAAACTTGCATGCTGCGTGAAGGGTAGCCCCGCAGTGCAGGCTGGAGCCGCCGCCTGGCACATCCCTTTGTTGCTTGCGTCCTGTTCCAAGTGCTGCTGTTGCTGCCGCTGATCGTCTCCAGCAGCTTGCGCACCTCACGTAGGGCAGCGTGTTTACAAACTGCGCACCACTGCATGCCTGACCGACTCATGCCTGTGTGATTTGTCCCGCCACGTTTGATTGTCCCGCCGCGCAGCACAAGGACCCCAAGAAGGGCATGATTGGGGTGGACGGCTTTGGCCGCCTCTTGGACTCCGCTGGCCGCCTGGTGAGGGGGGGCAGCAGGCGGTTAACGGCTCCTCCCGGCGGCGCAGCCTGTGCATCCGCCAATGCGCAGGGCTGGGTCACGCACGTGTTGGGCAGGTGGCGGCTGTTGCCGTTGCCCCTGCACGGCAGCCCTCAGCAGAATCACAGCCTCCCCCTCACCTGCGTTGCGGTCTCGGTGCCTCTGCATTTGCTGTCGCGTTGCAGGACAGCCTGCGGTCGCCCATCGCGCGCGCGGCGGGCGTCAAGCGCGAGATGACAGCAGCCGACACAAATGGAGACGGCTGGGTGGACTGGAACGAGTTCTCGGCCTGGTTCCCGTGAGTTGTCAGCATTTGTTAGCATTCTTACGTTTCTATGTGTGTGTACATCTGCCCAGACGTATTGCTGGGGGCCGCCTGCTGGATTGGTTGCCCCCGCTTGTGCTCTCGCCCGCCTGGAGACGAGCAGACGGCGGCTGATACGACTGCTCTTGTTCCCGTGCCCTCCCTGCCGCAGCAACTTCCAGCAGCAGCACTACACGCAGCAGCGCAATCACTTTTACGAGGAGAAGGGAAAAGAGGCAGAGGAAGCAGCTGCCGCTGCAGCAGCGGCCGCCGCCGCGGCAGCAAAAGCAGCAGAGGAGGAGGCAGCAGCTGAGCGGGCGGCGAGGAAACAGCGGATGCTGGAGGCGCGGGCAGCTGCAAAGAAGGCATGGGCAGAGGCGCAGGCTGCCGCTGCCAAGCAGGCCGCCGCAGAGGCGGCGGCGGTGGCAGCAGCCAAGGCAGCGGAGGAAGAGCAGGCAAAGGAGGCTGCAGCTGAGCGGCGGCATGCGGCACGCGCTGCCAAGGCGCCAGCAGCAGCAGGCGCAGCAGCAGGTGCAGCATCCCCCGACGGCGAACCGCTTGCAACAGCAGCAGCAGTCGGTTTGGCGGCAGCAGCAGCCGATTTGGCGGCAGCAGCAGCGCCGGCGGCAGCCCTGCAAGGCCCACTGGATCTAGAGCAGCTCAGCGACAGCGAGCTGGCTGCGGAGCTGCAGCGGCTGGAGCTGGCGGCAGCACAGCTGGAGTATGCACGGGCGCGGGTGGCGGCTCGCTTGGGTGGCACTGGCGATAAGGCGGCGGAGCTGCCCGAGGCCTCTGGCCCTCCCTCCTCGCTGTCGTCTGCGGCGGCCACTGCGGCGGCTGGCACACCGCAGGCCACTCCATCCAGAGGGGAGGCACCCAGCAAGGGGCAGCTGGATAGCACAGCCCTGCGCAGCCAACTGCAACGCCAGGCGCTGCTGATCGAGGCTGCCGCGGCGGCGGCGGCAGCGGACAGCGCGGCGGCGGCGCATTTTCCTACAGTTGGTCCGACTCAACTCAGATGCCCGCTTGCGGCAGGCAGATCGACCTAGAGTGTGTTAACGAGTGAGCAGCCGCGCCGTTCAGAGGCGAGGGCGATCGCCGACGGGGCGGCTCACTCTTCTCCTCATCCCGGTGTTGCTCAGCGCGACCGGCGTCCTCGATCTCCGCATTCCTTGGCCGTGGCTCCATGGCGAGTCCGCGGGGGATCGTCCGGTCGAGCACTCACCCCTGAGAGCCCTGTCAAGGTGAGCTGGACCGGGACAGCCGCTGGAGTGCTCTATCTCGCGTGGCTGGCGTCCGCAACCCTGCGCCCCGGCGGCAACGGGCTATTCGAGACACAATCCCACGCGCGCGACTCCCGGTCGAAGCTGTTCCGGATGGGGCTCGTCACCAACCTGCTCAACCCCAAGGCCGCTGTCATGTAACTCGCGATCATCCCGCAGTTCATAGATCACGGGCAGGGAAACACGACCGCTCAGGGATTCGTTCTCGGCGGAGTTCAGATCATCGTCAGGATGATCGTCAACTCCCTCATCGTGCTGGGCGCCGGCACAATCTCCGGATTCGTGTCGACGCGACTCACATGGATCCGGCACCCCGCTCGGCGCAGTGGCGGTCACGCTGGCCAGAGAGGTCCCGCAATGCATCTCGCCCCTGAACCGGGCGATCATGCTGCAGGACCTCCGTGAGACGCCGCTCAGATAGACCGTCCTCCGGAAGCTCGACGAGTACGAATGACCCTTTCTGAAGGGATTGAACAGGACTGTTGTTCTGCACAGATTCTGCTAGGTGGAGTGGGATTCCATCCGACGGAACCCGCCGTCGGTGAACAAAGGAGTTCCAGAATGCGCATCGTCTTGGTTCATGGAGGTTGGCAGGGTGGTTGGGCGTGGGACGGCGTTGTCGCTGAGCTCACGAAGGCAGGCCACGAGGTATGGGCCCCAACCTTGCAGGGTCACGGTGACAACGACGACCGTGCAGGTGTCACGCTCTCGACCATGGCGGACAATCTCATCGGCCGGATCGCCGACAAGGGGTGGGACCGGTTCGTCGTAGTCGGCCACAGTGGCGGCGGCCCGCTCATCCAACTCGTAGCTGAGGCGATGCCGGAGCAGGTGGAGCAGGCGATCTTCATCGACGCGTGGGTACTCGCCGACGGCGAGTCGATCAATGCGATCCTCCCCGCCGAGTTGGCGAATTTCGCCCGTGGCACAGCCGCGTCCTCGCCCGACCAGAGCGTGCCGATCCCGCCGCAGCTATTCATGACGGCTTTCTTGCAGGACGGATCGGAGGAGCTTCACGCGCAGGTCGAGCCTCGTCTGGTGCCGTCGCCTGGCGGTTGGCTCGACGAGCCGATCCGTCTTCGGACGGCCGGCACCGGTGACGTGCCGAGCGGCTACATCTTCCTGCAAGAGGATCGGGCTGTGCCGCAGGAGTTGTACCGCGCATCAGCAGACCGGCTCACGAACCCCACGACCGCGAGCTCGCCGGGGAGCCACCAGGCAATGTTGACGCGCCCTGTGGAACTGGCAGCAGCCATCGTCTCCGTCATGTCGTGACGACGTTTCGCTCTTTCGCGACTTCCGCTGGGACCGTCGCTTACGCCGAATGGCTGCCCGGCGGCCCCGCCCGTGCGACGGTGCTGCTCGTTCACGGCGGGGGGGTGGGCCCCGATGGCTGGAGTCGAGCGATCGGCGGGCGACCCGGGTGGGCGCCCCGTCTCGCCGAGGCCGGATACCGCGCGGTCGTGATGACGTGGCCTGGGTTGTCGGCTGGCGGCGCATGGGACCCCGACACGCCGCTGGATGGGGCGGCGGTCGCCGGCGCGATCGTGGAGCTAATCGCTGCGCTCGGCGGCCCGGTTGTCCTCGTGGTCCACTCCATGTCCGCCGCTTTCGGCTATCGGGTCGCTTTCCACCATCGGGATTCACTGATCGCCCTAGTCGCGCTGGCGCCCGCTCCCCCCGGGGATATCCAGCCCGAGCCCGCCGTGCTGGAAGAGGACGCCGATCACATCGTCGTCCAGGGACGCCCGCTCACCTGGAGGCTTCCCCGTCGCGGCTGGTGGCATCCCGGACCAGAGTTCATCGAGGCGAAGCTGGTCGGTGCGAGCGAGCAGTTCCCACCCGGTCACCTGGACGAGCTCCGTTCACAGCTGGTGCCAATCCCAGCCGGGCTCCTCCTCGAGCGGCAGAACGTCCGCGGTGCGCAGGTCCACATCGGCGACAGGGAGTTGGACGGCCTACCGACCCTCGTGATGGTCGGTACCCACGACACCGATCATCCGATCGAGTCGGACCGCGCGACTGCAGACTGGCTCGCCGAGCGGGGCGGCGATGTCAGGTTCGTCGCGTTGACGGCAGCGAACGTGGCTGGCAACGGCCACATGCTGATGCAGGAGTCGAACAGCGATGCGGTGCTCAACCTGGTGACGGAGTGGCTCGGTCCAAATGTACGCCCGCGGCGGTGAGGATGGTGCAGTTGATCGCGACCCGGGCTCCGGACATCTGTGATGGCCTGACTACAGCAGGAGCCGTTGCTCAGCAAGTTCCTGCAGCAGGAATCGCCAGAGATGCCCGTCGTTGAATGCGTCACCCAGGTCGGGCAGGTCGGCGAGGTCGTTGTCATCGATCGGTATAGGCTCGGCCCCTGCCTGCAGAACGGCGAGGTGCACGCGAGCGAGGCTGTCGACATTGATCGCGCGGATGACGGCCTGCGGGACGCTCTCGCCGACGGCCGTGAGGCCGTGACCGCGCAGGATGCCGACCGGCCGCGTGCCGAAATCGTCCGCCATGGCCGTCGCGCGTGCGTGGTTGCGGATCAGCGCAGACGAGGGGTGCGCGGGGATGCCGTCGCGCGCCATCCGCATAGCGGGGATGTTGAAGGCACCGACAATCGGTAGCAGTGTCCGTCCGGTTAGCGAGAACGCGACGACAGCCGGCGGATGCGCGTGGACGACGGATCGGGCCGCAGGATTGCGGCGCAGCAGCTCAAGATGCAGAGACAGCTCGTTCGGCGCCCGGTACCCGCCGGCGAGCTCGAACGATCCCTCAAGGGGCACGGCGAGGATGTCGTCGGCGGTGGTGAACCGCAGCCCTCGCTCCTGCGGTCCGCGGGCTCGGATGAGGACGGTGTCGTCGTCGACCCGCAGGCTGACGTGCCCGAGGATGTCGTCCACGAGCCCCCGGACCGCGAGCACGCGGCAAGCATTGGCGACGAGCATGCGTTCGTCGACGTAGTCGTTCATCATCCACTTCTCCTTCGAGGCGTGATCTCCGATTGCGAATTCCTGGAAAATCTAGCAGAATCAGATTCTGTCTTAAAGAAAACCGGTCTCGACCGACATCATCTTCAAGGCGCGGAATAGGACTCTGACATCAGGAAGCAGCGACCCAATGGCGAGCAAGACGACGATCTTCGAGGACGTGCGGCGCGGCATGATCCCGGCGCACATCTATAACGACGAGGAGATCTTCGAGCAGGAGAAGAGCAAGCTCTTCAGCCGCGCGTGGATTTTCGTCGGACATGAATCCGAGATCCCTCAGCCCGGTGACTACGTGGTGCGGCATGTGCTCGACGACTCGTTTATCGTCGTGCGCGATGAGAGTGGTGAGATTCGGGCGCACTTCAACATGTGCCTGCACCGCGGGATGCAGGTGTGCCGCGCCGAGGTCGGCAACGCCTCCCACTTCCGTTGCCCCTACCACGGGTGGTCATACCGCAACGACGGCCGGATTATGGGCCTCCCGTTCCACGAGGAGGCCTACGGGGGTGAGGCAGGGTTCAACAAGAAGGGTGCACGACTGCTCCCGGCGCCGAACCTGGACACATACAACGGTCTGATCTTCATCAGCATGGACCCGAACGCGCCGACCCTGCGGGAATACATCGGCGACTTCGCGTTCTACCTCGACTACTACACCGGGCAGAGCGCCAAGGGCATCGAGCTGCGTGGCCCGCAGCGGTGGCGCGTCAACGCGAACTGGAAGATCGGCGCCGAGAACTTCGCCGGCGACATGTATCACACGCCCCAGACCCACACCTCGGTCGTCGAGATCGGGTTGTTCCGTGAGCCGAAGGCGGAGAAGCGCAAGGACGGCAACACGTACTGGGCCGGCAACGGCGGCGGCACGACCTACAAGCTCCCGCCGGGCAGCCTCGAGGAGCGGCTGCGCTACGTCGGATATCCCGACGCGATGATCGAGCGGATGAAGGAGCAATGGTCGCCTGAGCAGCTCGATGTGATTGGCCGTGACGGGTTTATGATCTCAGCGGCATCGCTCTTCCCGAACATGAGTTTCGTGCACAACTGGCCGAAGGTGGAGGACGGGGACGACGTGCTGCCCTTCATCTCGATCCGTTCGTGGCAGCCCATTAGCGAGAACGAGACGGAGGTCTACTCCTGGTTCGCGGTCGATGCCGAGGCGCCGGAGGAGTTCAAGGAGCTCTCGTACAAGGCCTACCTTATGTGCTTCGGTAGCACGGGAATGTTCGAGCAGGACGATGTCGAGAACTGGGTCTCGCTGACCACGACTGCCAAGGGTTCGATGGCTCGACGGCTCCTGCTCAACAGTCGGATGGGGACTCTCAAAGACGACACTCCGGTCGTCGCTGCGCTGACGCCTGAACAGTTCGCCGGTCCAGGCGTCGCGCACGTTGGTTACGGCGAGTACAACCAGCGTCATCTGCTCGATCGTTGGGCCGACTACCTCGACACCGATGACGAAGTCGAGGTGCAGGTCGCGAGCATCGGTACAGGCATCACCAACAACGGGGAGGCACCCGCATGATGAACACCGAGACCGGTGTCCAGATTTCCGAGCAATCGCCTCTCGGCGCCCACGCCACGCGCGCCGATCGAGTCGGGCGGTCCCTACTGTTCTCCGACGAACTGCATCTCGAGGCGCATCGTTGGTTGATTGAAGAGGCTTACACCCTCGACGAGCAACGGTACGAGCACTGGCTTGAGACGCTTACAGAGGATATTCACTACATCATGCCGGTGCGTCAGACGACGGCTCTCGGGTCTTCCTTCACGACGGCGAGGGGGATGTCGCACTGGGACGAGAATAAGTACTCGCTCAGCCGCCGGGTCGCGCGATTCCTGACTGAACACGCTTGGACGGAGGACCCTCCCTCACGCCTGCGTCACTACGTGACGAACGTGCGTGTGTTCCTGTCCTCGGTCGAGGACGAGCTCATCGTCGACTCCGCCGTCCTGCTGTTCCGCAGCCGGGGAGACGTCAACGAGCCGTCAATCATCTCCGCTCACCGCGAGGACGTATTGCGTCGCGTCGGTGACGACCTGCAGTTGGCACGTCGGGTGATCATGGTGGACGAGTCGGTGCTCCGCACCCAGAACCTGGCGATCTTCCTGTGAGCGGCCTCGACTGGGAGGGTGCCGACGTCGATCGTGATGCCGCGGCGGCTGCGGCGGCGGAGCGCGAGCGTCTTGTCGCCCGCACCGTCGGAGAGCCGCTCGTCATCGCCAACGAGTTTTCGGAGATCGAAGTGCGCCGCGTGGAAACTCACAACGGCACGAGGCTACTGATCGACGCCCCGAAAACTGGCCAGTGGATCGCGATCGACCCCATGGAACTCGAGGCCCTGACCTGGCAGACCACGCAGACGTTCTCCGAGATGATCGCGCGGCCTGACCAGCCGATGTTTCCCGAAATGCGACCGCAGTAGAAAAGGAGAGACCGATGGCACGGATCATCGCCGACCGCAGCGCCTGCCAGGGCTACGCCAATTGCGTTGTCGCCGCGGGCGACTACTTCGACCTAGATGACGACGCCCTAGTGATCGTTCTGCGCGAGGACCTGCCCGACAGTGACCGCAAGCGAGTAGAGGAGGCGGCGCGCAGCTGCCCCGTCTCCGCCTTGGTTGTGGAGGACTGACGTGTCGCGGGTCGTCATCGTCGGCGCCTCTGTTGGTGGGCTCAAGACCGCCCAAGCCCTTCGAAGCGAGGGATTCGAGGGCGAGATCGTCCTGATTGACCAGGAACGCCATCCCACCTACGACAAACCTCCGCTCTCGAAGAAGTACCTCACCGGTGAGACGGCGCGACACGAGATCGAGCTTCTTTCCGAGCACGAGACGCGGGGGATCGGAGCCATCTCAATCTTCGGCACGCCCGCGGCATCCCTCAACCTCGAAGGCCAGGTTGTGACGCTCGAGGACGGTACAGCCGTCTCATACGACACACTCGTGATCGCCACCGGGTCACGCGCCCGTCGCTCTCCGTGGGGTGAAGGTGAGCATATTCACTTGCTGCGTACCAGCGGCGATGCCGAGCGCTTGCGGGATGAGCTGGCCACAGCGCGGCACCTTGTGGTCATCGGCGCAGGCTTCATCGGGGGGGAGGCTGCCGCGACCGCGATCACGGCGGGCGTACGGGTCAGCATGGTTGACCCGTTCCCGGCGCCGATGTCGCGGGTGCTCAATGCCGAAGTCGGCCAGATCTTCAGCCGCAAGTATGCCCAGGAGGGCGTCGAGGAGTACTTCGGAAGGACAGTCGAAGGCGTCGAACAGACGGCAGACGGGGTGCGCGTGGTGCTCGATGGCGGCGAGATCATCGAGGCCGATGCAGCTCTCGTCGGTATCGGAGCTGTGGTCAACACAGAGTGGCTCGAGGGTTCCGGCATCGAACTCGACAACGGGGTGACCTGCGACTCTGGGCTGCGGGCCATCGGGCATCCTGAGATCTTTGCCGTCGGCGATATCGCACGTTGGGCGAGTGCGTCGCGCAACGTCTCGCTGCGCCTCGAACATTGGACCAATGCCGTTGATCAGGCTCGCGTCGTCGCACACAACATCGTCCACCCTGATGANAGAGTTTGAGGACAAGCTCGCAGCCAGCAAGGACAAGATGGTGGTGCTCATGTGCAAGGCCACGCACTGCCGCCCCTGCAAGGTGCGGCGCTCTGCGGTGCTCGGCTGGGGGCTGGGCGGCCGCCGAATCTGGCCCGCCGCTCGAGCGGCGCGAGCCGCAGGGGTCCCCGGGCTGGCTCGCCTGCCTGCCGGCTGCTGGGACAGCTTTGTGATTGAAGTACCACTGTTGTGGCTGGCTCCGCTGGTCGCCGTTGTGGTCTGGCCGTGACGGCAGCGAGGGGCGGCCAGCCGGTACCCGGCAGCAGCACGAGGCTTGCTGCTCACCACCTGCCCGCCTACCACCCGCCTGCCCGCAGCTGTTTTCCAAGACGTATGCGGCAGCCGCTCGGCAGTACAAGGATGCAGTGTTCCTTGAGATCATGGGGGATGAGAGCAAGGCGACGCGGCAGATGATGATCAACTGGTGCGAGCTGTGTGTTTTGGGGGCACTGCAGCAGTTGTTTGTGTTGGCAGCGGCTGTTTGCTGTCACCAAAAGCTGCCAGCAAGCAGCTGCGGTGCAGTTGCCCGGCCGCTGTGGTGATGTATGGTGTGGCGGCTCTGTGCCGTGGCCGGAAAAGTGCGTGGCAGCCGCTCACAGCAAGCCGCTCACACCTGTCGTGCCTCCTGCCCTGGCCTGCTTCTTTGCTCAATCATAGCAGAAGCATCCCAATCTCACACGGGTTCTGTTACTCTATCTGCCCCGCAGGAAGGTCAAGGTGACCCCCTCCTTCATCATCTTCCGCAACGGCGAGAAGGTGCACCAGCACGGCGGCATCAACGAGACCAACCTGCACCGGGTGAGCTGAGCGGGGGGGCTGCTGCTGCTGGTTGATTTTATTTGGTGGGGGTGTGCGACGTCTGCTGATGGCAGGCGCCGCCGCTGATGCCGCTGCTTGTTGCTGCTGCTGCCACAGTGCCACAGCACCTGTGCTTTCGTGGCCACGCAACCCCTACGTAGCAGGCTGCTGACCCACCCACCCATTCCTGCCTCCTCCTGCCGCAGTCCATTGCCAAGCAGCTGCGGGAGGGCGAGGCCGGCTTTGGCTCGTTTGTGGAGCCCGAGCTGGGCGTGTGAACAAACCAATCCAACCAACAACGCCAACGAGCCGCCAGGCAGCCACCAGCAGGCAAGCTCGCGCAGCTGCGCAGCTGTGGCGCTGCCGCAGCTGCGGCATAGGCGGCCGCTGCCCCCGAGCGCACCGCTGGGCGGCGGTGCGTGCGGGACGGGCGCCAACAG